>OZ018328.1:153590056-153990056 GCA_963969495.1 Ceratothoa steindachneri
TATATATATATATATATATATATATATATATATATATATGAAAATTAACCCACAGGAAAGTGAAAAGAGGAATCCAAGCACTTTCGAACTATATTTGCAAGTTTGAAAATGCACTTGCAAATATAGTTCGAAAGTGCTTGGATTCCTCTTTTCATTTTCCTGTGAGTTAATTTTTATATTATTGCTTTCCTCACGTGCCACTTTGTGAGTTTTTTCATTATATATATATATATATATATATATATATATATATATATATATATATATATATATATATATATATATATATATATATATATATATATGTTAAGAGAAGAATCGTAGAATCGAGCTTGATATCGTCAGTTCCTAATTTAAATCTATCTGAGGGTCAATTTTCTTTTAATCCTGTAATAAGAAAGCAAAAAAACAAAATAGTAAAATGTCAGCCCTTCAATATGTTTAGGCCTACCCCCTCCCCCCTTCAGATTAGCCACAAGTAGGGGATTGGGAGAAAAGAGGGGATCTTTCACGACCTGACCCTGTGTTATGTTTGTATGCACTTTTCTTATATTTTGTATCCAGTGTCAGTTGAAAAAGGGTGTGAGATACACCGAAACTGTTCTGAATTAAATTGTCTTCGGAGAATGTGGTTTAATTCCTTATATATATATATATATATATATATATATATATATATATATATATATATAATTTTTATATATATATATATATATATATATATATATATATATTGGGAGGACCTTGGCAATTTCGTAAGGATTTCAAATTTGGTTAGAATCGGCCTAATAGTTATGATGTTATTGCCAGAAAACTCATTGGAAATTAAAATGGTTACTATCCAACCGACGACCTACGGACCGAAATAGTAACTTACGTATAGTTTTATTTATATTATCAAACTGATATAAAGTATCAGAATTGGTTTTTATATTGTGTTTGGCAAAAATTCTCTGCAGCAATTTGCCCTCTTGAAACTCATGTTAAATAGAAGCAACTTATTGGGTTGAGGAATAAGTTCTTGCCGTTTTATCAAATTTATTCATTACCATTAACAATTTTAGAAAAACTTCATTTTTAATTGATAACAATATGCAATTTAATCAATAATGTATTCTCCGTTGTTATTTACGACTTCTTCCATCGTTCAACTAGTTTTTCGATGCCTCTGCAATAAAAATCTCTGGATTTTGATGCGAAGAATTCGTCTAACCAGGTTTTTAATTCCATATCAGTATTGAACGAAACGCCGTGCAAATTGTTGGAGAGCGATCGGAACAGGTGGAAATCCGATGGAGCCAAGTCTGGCGAATATGGAGGATGCGGCAGGATTTCCCAATTAAGCGTTTCGATGGCATCATCTTTTGTCATATTGGCAATGTAAGGACGAGCATTGTCGTGTTGCAGAAGGACTCCATAACGTCGATGAGGTCGCTTTTCACGAATAGCTTCGGCGAGTCGATACATTTGTTACGTAGACTAATTACTCAACTTAAGACGTAGCCTAAGCAAAAGCCTAATAGTCTACGCTGTTAAGAGACGTAGCCTAACCTTTTCAAATTTTGCTCTCATTATTTATTATTGTTTCGTAATATGTGAACAAATCACGTCAACAAAACTTGAATCAACGCAATGTTAAAAAAAAACGCAAGAACTTATTCCTCAACCTAATACAACACTATTGAATATGAAAATAATACTCAACAACTTAACAATTATCAGATCATTCTAGCGTAGGATATAATACAACACTATTGAATATGAAAATAATACTCAACAACTTAACAATTATCAGATCATTCTAGCGTAGGATACTCATTAAAGCGATCAAGTCAACGACCGCGAGAATAAATCTGTCCTTCCTCAGAAAGAGGATGAAGAGCTCTTACAAGGTCCATAGAATGTGTCGAAAATGTTCGGAAATTAATTTTGGCCGTTGTAACTGGACGGGACGGGTTTTGCATTAAGGTGTCGTCTGTTGATAAACGCCATACGCCCTGCAGTAATTTACTGTATCGGAATAAATGTCAGACCAAAAGAAATAATGGAAGATCTTGGACGAAGTCTTGTTATGAGCAAAGTATCCAGCGAAAAGCGAATGAAGTGATAAGCGTAAAATTTTATTGCAATACTATAATTGGACAACCAACTGTGTACCATTACCTCAGAGGCGGCTACTTGTACATATGCGAGATGGGTCTACTCTTCAAACCTGTAGGAGTGACCGCTCCGAGCGATTTCATCGTTTCCAATAGCAGCTTTGCCCCACATAGCCTCGAGTGTTGTGCATCGTCCCTGAGGTTTGGAGAATTCTTGTGGTGTCACGTTTATTTTAAAATTAGGGTTGTAGGCGGGGGGCAGAAACTAGTTTCATAAGTTGGGCCCTGGTCTGTACTGCTTTTAAAATGGTTTGCTTGTGAGTAACAGAAATGGATTACCCTAGAGGCACTGAAACAAAATTCAATTGGAGCCCCGACGGCCTCGATCCAACCGTTTACATAGACAACTTAAATATCAGCGGACGACTGTAAATTTATCCCCTCTCCCTAGTTAATCATAAAGGTGGACCCAGTTTAGGGGGGACAGTTCTATTTCAGAAAGGAGGTTTTCTGACACTTATGCAGGGTCACCCTGTATCTCTAACCAGAGTCAATGTATCTTGTTCGAATTTATGGCCCTTTTGTGCAAGAAGATGAATGTCGAGAGAAACTGTACCTTTCTCACCTACGGGTTGATCGGACAGCTTATGGGCCACCTTGCTTTGGTGCTTCAAAGTCATATGACAATTGACGCTCGGCTGCAGGCTTCTAGGGGCATCTGTTGCGATTGTGCCCAAGTACTCCGCAGAGTAACATTTCAGAGGTCTACGGACATGTTTTGAAAAAGGCGTTGGGGAAAAAATGAGCCTTGAGCCTAGTGAGAAAACGCCTTACCAGATGGCGATGGTTGTGTGTTAATATTCTCCTTGATTTTTTTCTCCATTGTTCGTCTGTGTGCCGCTTCCCTCCCACCCAGGTTACTCTTAACTCTACGTATTGTTAAACTAGCGTAAAGACCTGCAGCTTTCAATGCGGATTTAAAATCATGTATGGACGATCTTTATATAACGAAAGCTCTGAGCTCTGTGAAATCGTTAGAATTTGGTAAAAATAAAATAACAGACACTTTCATAAGTATGAGGAACACTACGTCCTTTAAACTAAGCCTTTATTATTCTCCTAAATAAATATCAAAACTGCTCAAAAAGTCTGGTTTTGGCCTTTCTGGACTCGCTACGGTAGAATTCGGGGTTCGTATTATAAGAAGTCATCAAATCTAATTTAGGACGATGATAATCTGAAATGAACTCGAGTGGTAAAGTTGCATCATATCTAAAGCTCACCCTTGAAATAAGGAGGCATAGGGTCGGCCACTGGGGAAGACATGGGCCCTTTGGCTTCAGTTCTCTCTCTCTCTCTCGCTCCAACTCCTCTTCCTGTCTCTTACGCCACCTCCTTCCCTTTCACACTCCCCCCCATTATCTCTCCCACCTTTGTCTCCCATTCCTCCGCCCGACCCTTCCTCCCCACCCTCTATCTCACCTCTTGCCTCCCCACCATCTCCATTCTATCTCCCTCTCTTTCTCTCCATCCACTCTTTTCCGCACCCTCTATCCCTCAACTCTCTCTCAATTCCCTCAATCTCTTCCACAACCCCTCACTCTCCTCTACTCACCCTCTTCCCTCAATCCCCCTCCAGCCTCTTACCCAATCTTTCCTTACCCCCCTACACTCTAACCTCCCATTCTCCACTTTCTCCCTCTCCCTCTACTCTCTCTTTCCCCTCTCTCACCCATCTCAGTCCCCCCCCCACTTTCTTCCTCGTCTTTCTCCCCACTCTCTTACCTCTTGTCTCTCACCCCATTACCCCTTACTCTCCCCCACTCTCTTCCGCTCTCACTCCACACTCCAGATTCCCCTCTATTTCCCTTATAACTGCCCCCTCACTCTCTATTTCCTTATCTCTAATCTCCCTTCACTCCACCCCACCGCTTCCCTCTCTATATCCCCTTTTCACACAGACACACTCTTTCCCCACTTTTCCTCCCACTTCAACTCTCAAACTCTCTCTTTCACTCAAACACACACTCACCTTCTCTCTCACACAAACATACACACTATCTCTCTTTGTATTGAACAAGAAGACACCTTGTGCATTTATATATATATATATATATATATATATATATATATATATATATATATATATATATATATATATATATATATATATATATAAAGGGTCTTTCAACAAGGACGCTCGAGCTTTGTCAGGCGATAGGGGCCATGTTGTTAAAGCGACATCTGGCAACCTCACTATGAACTGTTCAGTAGTACTTGGCAAGTTACGATGGAAGGTTATTTCGTTGAACAGCGTGTGCAAATCATCAAAGGTTATTATCAAAATCAATGCTCCGTTCGACAAACGTTCCACGCATTACGTGATTCTATCCTCTTCAGCGACGAGGCCCATTTTTAGATGAATGGATTTGTGAACAAGCAAAATTGTCGGATTTGGAACGAAAAAATCCACATGAGATACAGCAGCACCAATTGCATCTAACGGAATCATCGGTCCGTATTTTTGGAGAACGAAGATGGGATTGCCATAACCGTCAACGGCGAGACCTACAGATCGATGATAAGCAACTTCTTGTGGACTCAACTGGATTATATGCTTGATATGGATACTGACGACATGTGGTTCCGACAGGACGGCGCTACGTGCCACACTGCGCACGCCACGATAGACATTTTGCACCAGCAATTTCAGGGCCGGCTCATCTCGCGCGGCGATGACGTCAACTGGCCACCGAGATCATGCGATTTAACGCCATTAGACTACTTTCTTTGGGGCTACCTTAAATTGCCGGTCTATCCGAATAATCCGCAAACAGTTGATGTCCTCAAAGTCAACATAAAGGACACCATTCAGCAAATTCAGCCAGATTTATGCCACAAAGTCATCGAAAATTGGGCCTCCCGAATACGTTCCACCAAGCGAAGCCGCGGCGGACATTTGAACAACGTCATATTCCACACTTAATGCCATAAAATGTACTTTCAATTTTATATAAATTGAGTGCATATATCACACACAACTTGTATTTACATTTAAAAATCGAGCGACCTTATTGAAAGACCATACATATATATATATATATATATATATATATATATATATATATATATATATATATATATATATATATATATGATAGTGAAACCACTGTATAGGAGCCAAATGTTTAATTTACGAGACTAGTTTCAGTATGTAGTTTATCATACTACCCTCTTCAGTCGTATACTGAGAATGCAATTGTTACAAAAGTTTATAAATAGCGTACAGATCAGAAAAACAAAAAGATACACAAAGCGGGGGAAAAAGGTCTTTAATCAAGGGTGAGAGTCTAAGATCGTTGGCTAAGCTGTTTACGATGAGGTTACGGGAATGGGGGCTGCATTTCAATTGCTCATCTGACAATTGAAATGCAGCCCCCCCCCCCTCCCAGGGGCGGGAGGGGGAAGAGGTATATCAGCCCCTGGGGAGAAATTAACAACACCAACCTCTGATCCCCTTTGCTTTTTGGTCAGAATCCCCTCCATCATTCCCAATGCTTGTAAAACAAAGTGAAATATTAAATGTCTAAGATACTGTATACATGGGTGTCTTTGACAACAAATAAGAACATAAGAACATAAGAAAAGAAGGAGACTGCAAAATACCATTCATGGCCTACACTTGGCAGCTCAAAATAGAGAGGGAGAGTAAGAGAAAACACAAGTGGTGCAAAGTTCTTTATTACTGACGCTTCGCTCCTCTGGAGCTTCTTTATTATTGACGTTTCACTCCTCTGGAGCTTCTTTATTACTGATGTTTCGCTCCTCTGGAGCTTCTTTATTACTGATGTTTCGCTCCTCTGGAGCTTCTTTATTACTGATGTTTCGCTCCTCTGGAGCTTCCTCAGAGTAACAAGAAACTAAGACAGAAAATGAACGGGACCACCGGCATATATTCGCATTGGACAAGACGGTTGTCCTGTTCATTTCTTGTCTTAGTTTCTTGTTACTCTGAGGAAGCTCCAGAGGAGCGAAGCGTCAGTAATAAAGAAGCTCCAGAGGAGCGAAACTTTAGTTATAAATAAGCTCCAGAGGACCGAAACGAAACATCAGTAATAAAGAACCTTGCACCATTTGTGGTTTCTCTTTCTCTCCCTCTCCATACTGTTTACATATTTGCATCACACCAGTTATTTATTTTGTTATAATAAGACATTGTTGTATTATACATACGCGTAAGAGGATCTCAGTAGGTTTAGGTGACCTCCTCACTCCCCCCCCCAAAAAAAACCGCTTGCCTTCCTTGACCCAATACTTGCAGGAAGATCTTCACACTTTTTCACTTCCTCCATCGTACTACTTTCTTTGCAGATCTTTCTTTACAAACTTTGCTCCATGATATGGCCTCGTTGTTATTGCGCTTTAAACTGTAGATATATATTTTTCCCTTTGAGCCTAATTTTATTAATTTTAAGAAACGGACCAATAAACAATATCTGTATTTGGTCATAAAATTATGAATGAATTTATCTTTCTTTTGTTATTATTTGAACTACATAAACATTGGTTACATTTCTTTTTCATTTGTTCTTCAGGGTGTTAAAGAAAATGTAAACATGGATGCATTTTTGCCTTTTGATAGAGGGAGCCAAATAGGCCCCCAAATTATTTTCATCCATTTTTATCCCATATATTTTCCCATCCACTCATAATTAACCCTGCGGAGGAAAAGGGGATGGTGGTAAAGTGGTAATACCTATGCTACAGCTGATAACTGGAAGGTGTGGTACGCCCCCCACCCTCTAGCCCCGTGCCCCAAAAGAAATTGCTCTCTCTAGTCATCTTTTGCACCGATTTTAAATCTATCTTTACCACTCCCGTTTAGACCCGGCAAAGAGTGAAAGAGGGCGTTAAACCTTCTTAAATAAACAAACTCAGAACTAATTTACTGTAATGGTCAGGAAACAAAAGAGATGAGCACAGTTAATCGTTAACTCGTTAAAGTTATTATTTTATTATAAAAAAATACAGAAAACTTCTTTTCTCTAAAAAAAACACCTCCAAAATTAGAGAATATAATTACCAAAATTTCTAAAGGACAAAAAAAAATGAAAAAACTTTAACGAATTAACGATTCATTGTATCCACTTGTGGGTACAACGAATTATTTTCCTCTTCATTCCTCGCTCACTCCCCTTTCATTGTCCATTGTGCAGGTGTGGGATTCGCTGTGGTCTGCATCGCCTTCTATGTCGATTTCTTTTACAACGTCATCCTGGCTTGGTCCCTCCGATACCTCTTCGCCTCCTTCACCAGTGAACTTCCTTGGGCACACTGCGGCAATTCCTGGAACACCGACGCATGCAAGGAGGTTAGTCTGAATAGGGGGCGGTACCGAAGGGGAAAAAAATGGTTTTATACAATTTATATGACATTACTTTGAGGATTAACTGGTTTCGATCTCAAACCTTTATTGGCGCTTACCGATGGGTCAGAACAAATTCTGGGTACTGTGACCCAGGCAGAGAAAACGCCGAATGAACTAGAGCGGCCATAAGAAACCCCTAGTTGATATAAAAAAAAGAAAACACTCAGGCATCTCCATTGTAAAGGAATGTTATAAATTGGCGAACAAAGTCAGGATAAGTAAAATGGTGGGAAATAATAAACAAAGTAGCAAAAATGAGATCAAAATAGCAAAGACGTTCACGGAAGCCCAATTCTCTACTAGAAGGGAAATGTGTAAGTGTTAAAAAAAATTTATTAAGAAATAAGTGAAGAGGCGAACATAGAAATGACGGTAAAAGTTCAATATATATATATATATATATATATATATATATATATATATATATATATATATATATATATATATATAAACGAGTAAAGGTGATTAAATAAAACAAACTGAAGTACCAAACTCCTCTTTCCCTAAATAGTAAGGGATGTCTTATAAACGTCCAGAAACAAATTCGTAATGTCTTAACAAATGCCACTTAAGACATTACTGGTCAACACACTTTTTGCTGACTTATGTTTTGTGGTTGTTTTTAACTAATTTTGACGTGCTGATTTCAAATATGGAATCCATTTTTTTTTTTTTGTACCGATCAGGTTTTCATTCTACCACATATTCCTTTTTGACGACGTACTGCATGTATTTACTCGGTAAGGATATGTTCCTAAGTGTTGTAGCTTCAAACCATAACTTAAAATGCTAACAGAATTTGAACGGATAAATGTATTGTAAGATAACTTCACCTATTACTAAATACATACAGGTTATTCTTCTAATATAATGGAGAAATCACAAGCAATCGTACACATACATATACTTTCATGGAAGAAATTTTCGCTTGCGAGAGTGTCTAGAGTGTTTGATGTCTACACAGTCTCGTTGAATGCTCCAAGAGTAGTCTGCCGTCATGTTTGTGTTCCATCGGCCTTGATATCTCTGCTCCATAATCTTGATATCTTGATGAAAACGCTCTCCTTGTTCATCTCTCACGTTGCCAAGATTAGCAGACAATTCATCAAGATGGCTCTTGACAAAATGAACCTTTATGTTCATGTTGCATCCTAAACGATGAAAGCTATCAAGTAATGTCTCTACCAAACTCTTGTAGTTAGCAGCCTTTTTGTTTCCAAGATTTCCTTTTACAAGAGCCACAAATGGATCCCATGCTCCTTTTTATATGTCAGTCAGTCATCGAACTCGAGAAGTTTTGTTTTTCCATTAACTTTCTGATTTGTGGCCCATCAAAAACTCCAGCCTTTATTTTATCATAACTTAAGCCAGGAAATATTATACATATGAATTTTAAACAGCCTCTATCCACATTAAGAGCTTTAATAAATTGTTTCATCAGCCCTAGTTTAATATGAAAGGGTGGGAAGATGAGTTTCTCTCGCTCAACAAGTAGTTGGTGTATAATATTCTTCCCCCCAACAGTCAAACTTTCTCTAACTAACCAGAGATTCTGTTTCCAATGTTAGTCCTTAGCTCGGCTGTCCCATAAACACAAGGAACACGGATATTTTGTATAGCCTCCTTGTTGTCCAAGTAAAAAAAATTACTATTTTCAGATCTACACATATGATCCATTTGTGTTCATCATATTTGAGTAAATCTAATACAGATCTTATGTGTTCATGCTTCTCTTTTAAATGCACAGAGTGACCCATAGGAATTGCACCGAACAAGTTTCCATTATGAAGTAACACACATTTTAGACTCTTCTTTGAACTATCTATAAAAAGTCTCCATTCACTTGGATCATACTCTGAAACACCCATAGCGTTTAACAGTCCCGCCACGTCACAACAGTAAACAAAATCTTCTTCAGTTTTAAAGAATACTAAGAGGTTTTTCTCCTTGTTCTGATAAAAAGTTACATTTTTTTTCCTGCAACAAATTCTTATCTTTAAGTCTAGAAGCTAACACTTCTGCTAACTCTTTTGACAAACCTAGGTCTCTAACTAAATCATTCAGTTCTAATTGGCTGAAGTTTCCACGTTCTTGGATCGATGTATGTACAAAGTATGGACCACTGTCAAATTCATTGCTTACATCAGATTTACGTATATCACTTATATCGTCCAGTGAAGGAAGTTCCTTGAATTCAGGTACTGGAATTTCATCTGAATGAAGCACTGGACGAATTGCTGAATCAACATTTGGGTAACTTATTTTAGGTCTCGTTTTCTTGCTATAATCAGAAGTCTTTGTGAGACAAAAGTAGCGATCGTTTACATGGTTTTTTGGCTCCCGCCACACCATAGGAATGACAAATCCTAGTTGTTTTCTTGTGCCCTTTGTCCATTGGCGTAGATTTTCGACACATGGTTTACAAATATTGTGCGGTGCCCACGGTTTATCCTTATCACCTAATTGAATCTTAAAGTAAGCCAAGTCTGCTCTTTTCCCAAAGATACGAGTACTAATGTTCATTCTTTGAGTTGGTGCAGTAAAACAACCATATATATAGCAAAATGAGTCAGGGGAATTCAAACATTTCCTTCGTAATGAGGTCATACTACTGAATGTAATTTCCTAAACAAAATTGAAAAAACACAAAATTATATTATACGCAATTGCTTTATATATCTAGATATGCATAAATAAAAGTATAAATACATAGATAAAATAAAATAATAAGAATACCAAACGCCTCCACTTCCGTTCACTTGGTCGTAGGATAGCCTGCTACTATGAGTGGGACCAATATGGACCAGTCCTTAAATAAAAAACTTGACGTGATAGAAGAAAACTATGGCCATTTTTAAACTCAGTGACCCCGAATTTCCCAAGAACAGGTCTCAAAATTAAGTCAGCAGAAAGAAAAGTTAAAATTTGTTGACCAGTGCAATCTATTAATTTGTTGACCAGTGAATCTATCAATTTGTCGACCAGTGTAATCTATTAATTTGTCGACCACTGTAATCTATTATGTTGACCAGTGTAATCTATCAATTTGTCGACCCGTGTAATCTATTAATATTAAATAGAGAAGACAATTTACGGTTGCCTCCGTGCGCCCCTCGATCAGAGAGAGAAAGAGCACAAATCTTGATTTCTCTGATATGTACATGGTGGGCATAAGTCCCAGGACACTCCACATACAACTTTTGCATAAAATATGTTATTAACGGAAAACAGCTGTAATTTTTTATGTAACTGTTACTGTAGTGTCCGAGGACTTATGGGCCACCCTGTAGGTGGCGTGTGGCCTCCATTATATAGGAGGCTTCTGGCCTCAGGTGTGTAGGTGGTGTCTTGCCTCTGGTATGAAGGTAGCAAAATTATATTATACTCAATCGCTTTATATATCTAGATGTGCATACGGGATGTAGGTTTCTTATGGACTACGTGATGTAGATTTCTCCTCCGGTAGTATGTAGGTGACATTTTTGCTCCGTAATGTAGATGGCATGCCGCTTCCGCTATGTAGGTTCCTTATAGCCTCTCGTATGTAGCTGGCATCTACTATCCTGCATTTAAGTTGCTTAAAGCCTCCGATATAAAGGCGGTCTCTGGCCTCCGGTATGTATGTTGCTTCTGCCTTTTCGCATGATGATAGTATCTAGCTTCCACTATCTAGGTGCAGCCTTGCATCCAGGTAAGTAGATAGCGTCTGGCTTACGCTATGTTGGTGGGGTCTCACGTCCGTTTTGTAAGTTGCGTCTGGCCTTGAGTATGTACAATAGGTGTCATCTGACCTCCGATATGTTGGTAAAGTCTTTCCTTCTGTATGTTCCTAGGTGGCTTCAGGGCTCAGATATGTAGGTGGCATCATGTCTCTGATATGTAGGTTACTCATTGCCTCCGTTATCTGGATATCCTCTGACCTCTAGTAGCTGGTGGTGTGTGGCCTCCGTTATGTAGGTGTCACCTGGCCTTGGCTATGTAGGGGCGTTTATCGACCAATATATCGGTACGTCTTGACTCCAGAATCTGGCCTCCTGTATGTAGGTGGCGTCTGATCTCTGTTATGTAGGCGGTATCTGATCTCCTGTATGTCGGTAGCATTTGACTTCCATTAAGTCGGTGGCCTTTGGCCTCCGATATGTTCGTCGCCCCTGTCCTCTGGTATGTAGGTAATGTCTAACTCACCTATATACATAGGTGGCTTCTGACATGCTTAAGTATGTAGCGTCTGGTCTGCGGTAAGTATGTTGCGTCTGGCCTCGTCTATGTAGATAGCATTTATCATCCGGGATGAAGATTGCGTCTGGCAATCGATATGTAGGTGACATCTAGGCTCTAGCATGTAGGCTTCTTATGTCCTCCGGTATGAAGATGGCATATGGCTTCCAGTATTTAGGTTGTCGCTGTTCTCCGGTATGTAGGTGCCTCTGGCTTCCAGTATGTAGGTGGCTTCCCCTCCCTTCGGTATGTAGGCGGCTTCTGGCCTTCCCGTAGTAAGTAGTGGCTGACTTCCGGTATGTCGGTGGCATCTCGCCTCCGGTATGTAGGTGGAATCTAGTTTCCTGTAAGTATGTGGCGTCTGGCCTGCGGTGTATAGCTGTCATAGGGCATTCGACATGTCGGTGTCGGTTGCTCATGGCTTCCGGTAATAATTTGGCCTCGGACCCCAGTATTTAAGTGGTATCTCGCTTTCCCCTATGTAAGAGGGGTCTGGTCTTCCGTTATGTTTGCAGCGTCTGATCTTGGGTATGTCAGTGCCATTTCACCTCCGACATGTGGGTGAAGTATTTTTCCCAATATGTATGTGGCCTCTGGCCTCCGTCATGAAGGTTGTTTATGGCTTCCGGAATAAAGGTGGCCTCTGTCCACCGGTATATATTTGGCCTGTTGCTCCCGGTATGAGGGAGCGTTTTGCTCTCCGTATGTAGGTAGCGTCTCGCCTCCTCTCTATGTAGGTATCCTCTACCACCCAGTATTTTGGTGCCGTTTTGCCAGTCAAAATTATTTTAGCATTAAATTCGAATCATTGACTTTCAGGTTCCTACTATAACCAATCTTTTTTCCACCCATACCAAGGGCGTTCGATCCATATCCTATAAAGTTTTCCGAGTGGGGCTTTTCTGCTTCGAATCGCCTCGATGTTCGATCCCCTCGTAAAAAAAGTAGTTTTCCACTGAAATATGGATTAAACAGTTCAAAACACTGATAATAAGTGTTTATAGTGGGGGGTTATTTGAAACCCCCACTATGGCGCCAACCAATGTATGCATTACCACCACAATAAGATTCCATGAGGTGGGCTAATCACATCCCGACATACAGTTACTCAGGGGTGATTAACTTGTGTACTTTTGTGAGTCTGTATTCCCTATATAGTCATACAGGGACGATTTCCATATTTACTTTGGGTACTTTATACAGGGTGACTCCCATAAAACGAACCCTCAACTTTCGCTAGGCTTCAGTTTTTAATTGTTTGTCTAATTAGAAATGAAGCCTGTTGAAAGTTGGGCCCCGTTTTGGGAGAGGTCACCCTGTACTCTCTATACAGTCACATAGGGTTGATTAACATATGTACTTTAGGATCATCTTCTCCCTATACGGTCACTGATGGGTGATTCACATGTACATATTATTTTGGAAGCCTGCTTTTGCTATACAACCTGTAACTTACAGATTTTAAAATATACCATACAGGTCCCATCGCGCTGATAATTACGTGCTTTACAGGTTACTAGCAATCTATTCGCTTTTCACACATTTTCACTTCCTCTAACTTCACATTTTCCTGTGCATGAATCTTTTGCCATAAACTCCAAATGGAGATGCTTCCATCGTTCTTCGAGATTTATTTTAAATCTTTCCCCACCCGACATTTAGGGTCGGTTATTTTTCCTCCAGCTTTCTCATCCTTATTTTCTTTATCCCCGCCAATTCTTGTATTCTGCTATTCAGAAAGTTATGTAATAATATAGAATATATATATAAAAAAATTTAAATCGTTGCGATCGAATGTATCTTATATGATACATGTCTAAAATTCAGGTAAATCTCAAAATAATTATCAAATTAAGCATCATACCTCAGCTGACGTCCAAAAACTACAATTAATAATTTTATGATGTGTGGAAAAAACTCTATATCTGAGAGATTTAGTGCTCGCTCCTGTGTGAGATACTGTTATGCATCCTTATTTTCTTTATCCCCGACCATACTTGTTATTCTGCTATTCAAAAATTTATGTAATAATATAGAATATATATAAAAAAAATCGTCGCGATCGAATGTATCTTATATGATACATGTCTAAAATTCAGGTAAATCTCAAAAATAATTATTAAATTAAGTATCATACCTCAGTTGACGTCCAAAAACTACAATTAATACTTTTCTGATGTGGGGAAAAAACTCTGATCTGAGGGATTTAGTGCTCGCTCCTGTGTGAGATACTGTTATGTATTATTAATGGTGTGTAAGATAACCATTATTAATCATCAATGCCATTTTCCTAGACTACTCGGAAGGAGGAATTCAGGTTACCACCTCCCCCCCCCTTTTTTTAGCCTGGATCCGCCGCCACTGCTAATGCCTTCTATTTATCCGTTCTCTTTCAAAATGTTCCCGGAAAAAGCGAATTTATAAAAATAAAAACTATCGAATTTCAATTCTTGGCCGAGGACAATAAACTTCTATGACCATGTTGTGATGCGTAAAAGCAAGAAGTGATTTGATGAATTACTATAGATGAAACGGCAGTTTAAATAGAGCCCTCCATTTGAGCAACATGACCTATGTTTAAAATGGAAACAAGGACAAACATCGAATTTATTGTGAAATTTTGGTGGAAAAAAGGAAATAATGTTTAAGGGGAAGTTTAAGGGAATAATTCACCCAAACATCATTGATTCTACCATTTTTCCACCACAGTTTCACAAGAAAAAAATCGATTTTTGTTCTCGCTTCAAGTTCACTAGAAACCATAAATAGGGGGAGGGCTATATTTAAACTGGTTTCATCCCTGCTAATTTCTCGCTTCTACACATCATAACATGGTGGTAGTAGTCTATTATACTGGGACAAGAATTGAAATGCGATGCTTGGTTGAATTGCAAATGGGACCAACAGTATTCAACCCAACCTCTTTCTAATTGTTTCCTTTTCGTGTTTATAAAAAGAAAAGAATTTCTTTTCCTTTTAGATTCCCTGTTTGTCACCTTTATAAATATATAGTGCAAAGAATCCACCCTTTATTTTTGTTACGTCAGCCACAGTGACGGCTTCATTGAGAAAAGAAAATGGTTACAAAATACTAAAGAATAAAATATGTATAAGAAAAACACAACTTTTACGAGATCATTCTGTGGACGATTCTTCTGATTTGTTTCTTGCATTTATTTTGCCACCAATTTACACTTGACTTTTGATTAAAAGGACCACAAAGACGGACCAAATTTTGACACCATCCAAAAACTAATTTCACCCGATATCGCTTAACTTTTCTAAACCTAAAAGGGGATCTAAAACTTTTTCTCCCACTTTCCCTTGGATTTCATTTCCGTAGTCCTATTCAGACTGAGGGAGCGTCGAGAGGGGGGGGGGGCGTGATAAACTAATACAAAAACTAAAGGGAATACGATGATCAAAAGTGTTTTTGTAAATACAAATTTCCCTTCGTTTCTCAACACACTAATATTCTTTTTCCCCGCATTTTTTTTTCTTGATATGATACACTGTCAATAACAGAAAAAAAACAATAGATGAGCAAATATTTTTGGCAAAGGTGTTTTTAATTTATTCTCTAAAATTATGTTTCTTTGTAGCTGAAAGATTTCAAATTCACGTCAGAAGATTCGGTTGAATGCATTCCTTTAACGGTTTTTGTGACGTCATCCTTTTGCTCGCCTTAACTTTTAAAACAAAATCTCGATATTATATGGCTTAAATGGTGTGTATCAATTTTTATTGTTGGGTTAGATTTGCAAGGTTTAGTCTGGTTGATCTACGACGGCTTGGCTTAATAGTTCGTTACCTAGTTGAATTTTCAAAGGTAAAAATCGAACAACCTGAGTCGTGAAATAAATTTAATAAATTCTTTTTTCATTAATATAAAGTCTAATTCGAAGAAAATAGATAAGAAATCCAAGATATAAACTTTAAATTAATTAATATTTGTTTTTTCCCCGGGAGAAACTTTCCCAGCAAGTTTCATGGACTGAGACGTTGAGCTAAAAGGTTGAACACATTTCAATGGTGTTTTTTTAAATCAATTTTAGGATTTTCCAGTGATTTCTGTATATTGCTTCACTCTTGCATAAGAAAAATTCAGGTAAATACAACAACGTCAAACATATGCAAATAACTAATGAAACGGAAGTGAAATAAAGTCACACCCAAATCTCATTCATTCAAATTATTCCTTTTAGGCCACAACTACGACAAAAATTCTCGTTCTTTTGACATTTCACATCTTTTTTTTTTCAATTACTTCCTACCTCCTATTTGGATGGGGGTCGCACAAATTCATATTCCTGCCACTTTGGCGACACGTTCCCCCATAATGAAATTGTCGTTGTTTTCTCTCAGATAATATGGGAAGAAGACAAAGTGGGAGAGAGTGACTTTCTCCCTTCCGACAACAATAGCCTTTCATTGCTTCCTCCATCGACGTCACCTCCTGGTTTGAAGCACACCACGCCAGCGCAGGAATATTGGCTGTGAGTATAAACTTTGTAATCGAGTTAAGATGTTATTATCGGAATTTTTCTAGAAGATAGGCTTACATAAAATATTTAGCGTCAGTCGGTGTTGCTCACCTTAGTTCCATTTTTAATTAGGAAAAAAAATGGGGTTTCTAATCGAACCATGTTTGCCATTGGGAGTAAATTTCACGTTTATAAATAAGTCTTTGCAATGAATTCACCGTCGGTGTTCATTTATTTTAGAAGAAATTTAGAGAATAAAGGAGTACAGGGGAAGAGGGATCAAAATTGCAAAATATGTAGAAATTATATCAATAAATTTCAGTACTTGGTACTAAAATCGTGTTTAGAGGTTTTTAAGGTCTAGTATTGAAAAAAAAAATGCCTTGTAGATTTTCAACTGATTTCTCCAGAATTCTTGTTTGATGCTTCTTGCCACCTTTGGCACCCTAGGGTCTCTTCATGGCACTTATGAGTGCCTGCACTTTTTTACGAACTTATTACGGGAGTCTTCGTGATCTCTATCAAGTTTCACTAATCCTTTTCTTTCTATTTATCCTTTGTTTTCGTATGTCTAGCGCGCCCTTTATTTATTTGCAATGAGATGCCTTCGTTGGATACATCTGACTCATTTCATTTTATCTTTAAAAATTCTATTTATTTCTCTTGTGCTTTTCTTGTGGGTATTTTTTTACTGGTATTTATTTATTTTTTTACTTTCATTTATCATTTTCCTAAAGTAATTTGTACTCTGGCACAAATTTTCTGCTTTGTTTCAGTTTTCTTTGTACCACAAATATTTTCTTGGTGTCTTTGAAAAATAAAAAAATCTGACCTCAAATTTGAAGGGGGATAAAATTCGGACAAGTAGACAGACTTTCTTTAATCAAATTTCGTCCAAGGTGGCCTTTTATTTTCCCTCATTAGTTCTATCTTTCACCGCTTCTTTTGTGGAGAAGTCTGATCGCCAACACTAATTGTATTTTTCGTAAGAAAAGTCAAGTATTTCATTAAAAATTGTGATAGCGGGCAGGGGTTCTCAAACTATGGGTTGCCATCCCCAATGGAGTGGTAAAATGGGGTGCCAATAAAAGAAAACGTGGTTTGAGAAGCCCCGTTAAACACGATTGGATATAAAGTTTTGCCCGGTGAAGAAATGCAGATATTCGTGAAATTAATTATGAGGTTTCTATGGCAACGCAATTACTGTCGATTCAGTTAACGCTGAGCGTAAGTTAGAGCACTTTTCTGCCATTGAAGATAACTACGTTTGGAATTTTTTATTAAATATTAATTATATGACAAAACTTTGTATACAATCCATTTTTTTCCAATTTGTATCCAGTTGTTTTTAGGAATGTGGAAGTCTAAAATTAGAACTCATTTCATCCCTTTGAAATACCCGAACCAGCAAAGTAGATTTCAGACTATTCATGATCAAGTCCATTTTTACTTTATTATTGCAGTAACTTTCGGAGGAGGATTGAGGGGTATTTTGTCCCCTTTTCAATGTATTTGTTTTGTGGGGGGAAGGACATAATTAAGCTTGTTTTTCCTTCTTTTTTTTAATCAGAAAACTTTGCTGTTTCCTTATCGTTTTTGAATGAATGGTGTACCGACTCAATTAAAAATAATTTCATAATGCATCTCAAAGTGCGTTTTAAGATGCTCTTTAGCATGGCCGCTTTCATAATCCAAGTCACTTTGAATCGAGACACGATTTGAACACGTCACTTCAAAATCGCTATCAAAGGTAATTGACTCCCGGATATTTGTTCCTATATCCAAATTTCACTTATTTTCAGCATTCATTTCTTCACTCTCAATGCCATGGTGCCGCCATTCTGATCCCGAGCCCATAAAAGTGCCTCTAAGTGGCTTTTCGTGTTGCTGCATTACATCATCCTGCCAATGAATGCCTATGAGGAGAGTGAAAAATTTGTGCTGTCACATTTATCGATAGCTAAAACTCAGCACACAAATTTGGAAATGGCTTTCCTCATGGGGAAAATATATAAATTAGTAGAGTACCACAAGAAAACAAATCAGTGGACATAAACTACGAAAACAAATTGACTTGAAGCTTTTATCTGCTACCATTACCGATGAAATATGGGCACCACGGATGCTCGCTGAGAATTCAAACTACTCTTAAGTTAAAGTGTATATCTTAGGCGGACGTCGCGGTTCGCACTAGTCAACAAGTATATTCAACCTCCATTTTTTTTAAAGATTGACCAAGATGCTATCATTTATATTCTTTCCCCATTTTATAAATCCCTCTTCCTTATAATTCCTAAGGGGGGAAGGTCATTTGTTCCCTATGAAATTCATGATTTCAACGAGTAGTGAAAATATTTGTGGCGAAATCTTTAGCGTTATTAACATAAATAAGCACAATTCACCTACAAGAGAATGGAAATGAGATAATTATGTATGTTGGAACGATTGACTAGCGTAGTTTGCTAGAAAGATAAATGGAAGAAGACTGAAATGGCAGATAGTTACCGAGAAGAACGATTTGTTCTTCATTAGTGATTAGGCAACGCATTTGAACAACATGGCCATCATGTGAGGCGAGAAAAGCTCTCGATGATTTTTTTATCACAGAGTCTAGTTTCGGAGCATCACGCTCCATCCTTCAGCTATACAAACACTCACAAAGTTTGACCTAAGACATTTAGTATATACAAAATGAGAAATAAGAATAAAACAACAAAATAATAATTCTCACGAAGGAAGTGATAGACAAAAAAACACATGGAAATATTTACCTAAAGGGGCTGGCTCCTTTAACTCCCTAAATTCTCTTAAAAACGAATTAATCTTGAATAAAGCCCCCTCCCCCTTCCCGTCTCCTAATAAAGTAAATGTGTATAAAATTCCAGGTCAAAATTGCGATGAAATATAGATAGGACAAAATGGACGAGGCCTATCTCAGAGGGTTTCCAAACACAAATATTCTGTAGGCTCAAGCAATGAGTCTAATGCTTTATTTAAACACGTGAGTTCCATTAATCATAATGTCAATTGGGAAAAAGCAGGATTTATTTATATCTCGAATGACTGGTTAAAACGACAGGTAATTGAGGCGGTTTTAAATGATTTTCTCCATCATTTTAATCTCTTGAAAGGGAACTTCCAGATCAGACGAGATCATTAGAACGATTCTGACCTCCCAGATGGAATCACCTAGCCATTAGGATGAGCCAACCGCCTTTAGTTAAATATTTCCATGTGTTTTTGTGTCTATCACTCCATCGTGGGATTTATTATTTTGGTGTTTTATTCCTCATTTTGTATATACTAAATGTCTTAGGTCAAACTTTGTGATTGTTTGTATAGCTGAAGGATGGAGCGTGATGCTCCGAAACTAGACCTGTACTTGAGATAAAAAATCGTTCTCTTAAAAAATTACGAAATATTACTGCATTTTTTTGTCTTAATTCCTTTCCATTTGTGAATATACTTCTTCAGCTTGGCTGGTTTCTCTTTTTCTTCCCACCTCTTTTCCAATTTGGTAAAACACCCGTGGCTTCTTCAATGGCACAAAAGAAGCTGTGTAACACACATAGCAGTCTTAGCACCAACCGTGCTAATCTTCTAATGGTTGATGTAGTCCAAATCCCATATCGTATACATATTTGTTGTGGGGATTCGTGCTACGTTACCACGTTTTGGCCTCTCGCATATATGACAGATTTTGGTGTGTGTGGTATGAGTGTGTACTGGAATGTTACTTATTACATTTTTCTAGAAATGTGGATCTTTTCTCTCTGTTTACATTTTTGAATCGTGAGAATAGACAAGTCATGCGGCCGAGATGCTCTCGTTCATGTTCGCTTAGTACGGATAATAATAACTATGTGTATTTAGATATTTCGTGTCACGCTCTTAAGGATAGGGAGGAAAAATTCAAAGAAGTGGAATTCTGAAATTCAATTCATATATTTTTATTACCAGGTAAGTAATAATAAATAATGATATTAATTACTGAAACATTTCCGTCCTATTTAACAATACGGGTACACTAGTAAAAAATACAATTTTTCAAATATAGGAATCTAGGTTGCTGAAATCTGCAACTGCACTGGTAAAGATACATATCATAAGCCTTTAAATCGAACCAATAATAGGGTAATGTTTATTATATGTACATATCTGAATGCAACTTTACTTTCAGCCTAACTTCGTCATTCCATTTTATGCTTTCAGACGAGAGGTGTTACAACAGCACAAAAGTATGGGATTGAATGATCTTGGGACGCTGCAGTGGAAAACTTCCCTCTGCCTCTTGGCTGTGTATCTAATCTGTTACTTCTCAATATGGAAAGGCATCTCCACGTCCGGAAAGGTTAGGTTACTGTTTACCTTCAGTCAATGATGGAACGTTATACGATTTTATCACAAACGTATTATCAACTGTATACGTTGACACATTACCTTAGCATAAACAGGAGCTGCCTCATATAGGCTATGGATTAGCCTTCTGCAGACTCCTTCTTTTCCTATGTAGACAGGATTGTTGTCTTCGTTCATTGTGGATCGGGGGAGAAGGGGCGGTCATGAGAGTTTCCCGTTCTCTTCATTCCATACCATCCCAAATACTCTCCTCTTGGACTATTTGAGCTATTTTTCCTCTACATTTATCATTTCCACCGACTTCACTACTTGTTTACGCTTTTCTTCTCTAGGGTTTGTTTTTGTTGGGGTTTTTTCAAATAAAAAGAAACTGTCCTTGGATTTAGGGGTTTCGAGAGTTGGCAAAATATAAACAAAAGTTTTATCAGGTATTAATTGCTGAAAGTGTAATCCTTTTGATCGTTTTCAGGCTTTCTTTTGATTGTAAAGCATTACAGGGAATTTGAAAGGCAAAAATAAAGTCTCTTATTTGCATTAATTCTATGACAGTCAGGAAAAGTGAGTAGAGTTAAGCCCCATTGGGTTTCAGTAGTGGCGGGTGTGATCTGATTTAAATCACTTTTGACGTGTTTGCCCTCAAAAACGACGTAGTTCGAAACGCACGCTAAAGGTAGGTCATGCATTCATGACTTTTACGGTGGAGTGTTATGAAATGTGTTTCTATAATGCCTATGGCAGACGACCGTTCATCATCGTTATTTGGACCGTAGCTAAAAAGTGGCAAAGAGTTATCTGCTAAAACTATTCTAACTACAATTTTAAATACTATTTAATTACTATTTTCAAAACTAATGACAAAATGTCAGACGATCTGAGAATAAACTAGAGCATATTTTATTATCTACTTTGACTGATTCTCATTTTCTTTTCACAAATCACCTTTGATAATAATTGATTGAAGATTAAGTTCAATACCACACACTTTCTTACTTGTTCAGTTGATTTACCTAATATATCGACTTTTGCATTAAGTTGCCTGAATAACATTAAAATATTTGTTGGTTTCTCTCTCGTTTTTATGAGTCATATTTTTGTGATCATTTTTAATCATTTCGAAATCATTTATTATTCAAACTTTAACATATTTATTGCCGTTTAGGTTGTGTGGTTCACAGCTCTCTTTCCATATGTGGTTCTTCTAATTCTGTTGATTCGTGGAGTGACTCTTCCAGGCGCTATAGATGGAATCCATTACTACTTAAAAGCAGACTTCAGCAAAATTTGGAGTTCAGAGGTAAGAGAAAAACGGTTGTCTACTTACTTGCGCGAGAAGCCAAAAACTTTGTCAGCTACAGAGCCTGGTATTTTTGAATAAGATGGGCGCACGCGTTTTAGACTACTAAATCCTGTAATACTTATGTAATATCATTTTAATGATGTCTTAGGATTAATATTTTGTTTGCGGAGAGGGTCAATCGCTCCTTAAGTCACGAAAAGTCAATATTTCATCCCGATTCTACAACGCAAGTATTATTCTACGACGCCATCTTTAAAAATGTTCTGAGATGGAGTAAATTGCGCTCGCTCGTTTGAAGATAGCGAAACAAGGAAGTTCGTTTTTAAGGTTAATATTTGTTCAATTTTATGTAAATAACCCTAGAATGGCATACGGAGGAAACCCATGTGCGGGTTTTTTTTTTCCATTTGGAGGGAATACCCCCCCCCCCCATTTAGTACACAAATTGTTTGTTTGCGATTTTTTGCCTTTTGTCACATCACGACAATGCCATTTTCGTTATGGAGAACGTGTGTCAAGGTTGTTGTTTTAACGTTTTGGATCTAACACTTTTGTGTGAGGATACATCGAAGTTTGCTAACTTCCTTTTTAAACATAAACTTATACAAAAACAGGTGGAGTGTCCATTGTGCGGGAGTAACCTACGAGCCCTAACTTTCTATATCATGGGTCGAAAATAAAACTAAATTAATATTAGAATTAAAAACAAACGCGCAAGAGTAACTGAGGCCGTCGCATGCCATTTAAAGATGGCGTGGTAGAAGAATTCTTGCATTGCACAATCGGGTTGAAGTATTGACTTATCGTGACTTTATAAGGAGCAATTAGCCCTCTCCGCAATCAAAATATTACTTCTAAGACATTATTACAATGATATAAAATAAGTATTACAGGAGTAGTAGCCTAAAAGGCTTGCGCCCGTCTTATTCAAAATCTTGGAGCCTTTCAACAAGTTCTGCAAAGCAATGATATGCTGTTATAAAAAAACGTTGCGCAAAGTAACGGTGAAACTTGATTCCAAACCTGAAGGGTAGGTTGTGTTTGATTATTGGGAAAAAGATGTAAACATTTGGACAAGATTTAGACCCATTAGCCATAAACTACGAAGTATGTGTCCGGCTGGAGCTGTATTTGAATCCTCGAGTTTGTTTTTTTATTATTCAGCACTCATCTGGCGACTGTCAGCAATGGCATAAGTCGCCGCAATTAAAATTTCACCCTAGTAATAAGCTACTTTAAAATTCACGAAAACTAAAACAAACAAACAAAAAAGAGCAAAAAACAAGAAACAAAACGAAGGCAAGAATACGAACGTTGGAGGAGGCTCTGAATCCTCCAAAACCACTCGGTTATGAAGACTAAACTGCACTTAATGGAAACAACCGGGAGTCAAAATACAACGTTTAGTGCAACCGTGAGTACAACTGGTGGTAGAACGGTATGAAAATATAAAGTAGGAATGATCTGAAATGAATTAATTTTTTGTGCTAAAGCTACCTTTTAATGGAATCACTGGCACTGAAGGACAGATTTTAGGGGACAAGCTCACGAGGTCACTTTTTCGAAAAGTTACCATTGTTAGCATTAAAAATGACTAAAATCGACGCAGGATCGACCAAAATATTTTAAAGAGTCGATTTCACAAGAAGTGTTGGTATTAGGGAAAGCGAATACAGGTTACTAAGAAGCGGGAGGCCACGAAACTCACTTAAAACTAACCCCATTCTGCATCGAAGGTGGAGGGGATACAGAAGGGGGGGGGGTTAATGCAAGTAACGAAGGTTGATGTAACCTAAATTCTGAACTAGGAAGAACATTACAAAACCTTCTTAACAAATTTTCTCAAAGAAATTCGATTCTTATTAAGTGAAATCAGATGTCCGATTATAATAGTAACTTTTTTCCCTTTATTTTGGCTTCGTGCTTTTCAGAAATAATGGGGAGGGGAGAGTATTTTTAGCAGCGTTGAGGCGTGCTAACCCCATTGTGTGGACAGCGGTTAAAGTTAAAGTAATGATTTACTTTTATATTAGTGTGATTTATTCGATCAAAGTGATTGTATGTACATCCCTGCTCTCCCCACAATCGTCTTCTGGTTAACATCTAAGAAATGGGCAAATTTGACCTCCCTTCCTACCTTCAAACCGTAGCATCATAATGTCTTAAATTTTCCGATCGCTCCTTCCTTTAAATTTCACACTTAGCTAAATTCACACTGAGTTTATTCACCATTTTAGGTCCAGAGGGACAGAAGAATTAGGCGATGAAAAAAAAAATGTCTGACAAAGTTGAAAATTCAACAATTTGAGACTTTTTCGCTAAAGTGGGTTTGAATGGAGGCGAAATTTCAAGCAATTTGGATCATCCTTAATGGCCGATCCTTTCCTTCTTTTCCTAAAAAAATATTTTCTTTAATTTTTATTCATGCTGCCCTAAACCGAGCAAACAGAGGTTTTATGTAATTTAATTGTATGTAAATTGTTTTTATCCAATAACTACAACCAGTACAATAGTGGAGTCAGAACTTTTAATTTAACCTAGGTTACAAACTAAGGGTCTCTGAAGCATTTGAGAGCCGGGTTTCATAGAGGTGACCAGAAGCATTTTATCTCTCTTTATGGATGCCGTACGAGGGTAAAAGGAGAGGTCTAAATATGATAACGCAAATAAAAAAAGGACGTAATATACATAGTTCTTATAGGTAGTTCATTATTTACAATGTAGGGATTATACATCAAGAGAACTGTATAATGAATTTGATTGCTACCCTACTCGTTATACATTCGTGAATTAATGATTTATTGATTTGTTTGTTTGGTTTTATCCGTTTGATGCATCGTGTACTGTCTTTATCGCTTTGAAGACTCGAGTAGAAATTGCTAAAGTAGTAAGTTTAGTTTATATATTCTTTAATTATTCTTAGTTAAATAACTCATTTTATTTTTTCCCGAGTGTTTCAGAGCGGTACCTCCCCAAATTGTATCCCTTGCCCTTACACCCAAATTCCTGCTTCTCCTCGAACGCAGATGAATCTAGACCAGGGGTGGGCAACCTTTTTAAGTGGGTGTGCCAAAATTGGCCAAATCTTTGCTACAAAATTTTCGCACGTGGCAATACTTGACTAAAACACAATGAAAGGATATAAAATTAAAGATGTTCTTTTTATTCCTTTCCAACCCTTTATGATGCATAAAAATTACAAGGAAAAGATAATCATTTTACCTAAAAATATACATATAATCATATTATATTAAACAAAATTGAATCTTTATCACTTCAAGCAGAAAACAACAAATCCAAACTAGAGAAAGAAAAATTGTGGACCTTTTCATTTATTTACCATCAATGAAACTTCTGCTGCTGCCTCACTGATAGCATAATTTATAACAGGTTGTACACAATGCGGTTGCTATATAAAATAAATTGAAGATACATTTATTTAGTTTTCTTCGCGTGCCGGTAGAAGTCGTTGGCGTGCCACGTTTGGCACCCGTGCCAAATGCTCTCCTTTACTCGAGAGAATTTTTAAAAAGTATAAGTTATCACTCAAATATAGCACCAAACAGAATCACCATAGCAAGTTACTCTAGAATAAAGCATCTAAGGGTATTGAAGCCACCTGCCAGAACTCATGGTGATTTCTTTCTAGCTAAATACCTGCACCATATCTTTCGAGGTGAAGTGATTTCGAACACACTCACAAGCACATCAATTTGCTCATCAAAACATTGTTCCTCCCCCGCCTACAAACCTCACCCTACGCCCACCCCAATTCTCCTTCGCTTTCTCTGTTGTTTTTTTAGTGTCGGAGTTTGACGTTAGGAAGAGCAAATTTCATCTGTGCCCTTATTTCCTCTTAAAATCTTGTCATTTTTGGTTTAGCAGAAACTTATTTAGCCTAGGGAAATACAAGTGCTTCTGCTAGGCTGTCCTATTCATTCATCCGCCCTGCTATCCGCAAGGAATATGGAGTTGGACTTGGTTTAATTATTGACCCATATCTCCCTTCCTCCCTTATTCAAATCGAATCTCCATTTACTCACACACATGGAAATAAATACACATGACCTGGTCGCCTCGTCCTTCTCAATTTACAGTCTAAACATAAGTGACCCCTCTAAGGCTATTTCTGGCCACTTCATTATCCAGTTTTATTTCTTTTCCTCTCTCACCTAACCCTTGCTTACACCCCACCACTAGACATTAGAATCGTCACCCCCTTGCATTAACCAAGAAAAGATGACAAGGGACCTTGCCCCACTCCTGCCTGCATTAGACTGTCATTACCTCTACTGACCACAACATAGCCCTCCACTCTTGTTCCTGGATCTTCTTCTCCTGTCTCAACATCCATGCTCCATTTTCCTCTCTTCCACTCGCTGATACATGCCTGTAGTTCTAAACCACTATTTTATATGCTAAGAAACGCAGGCAAACGTGTGAAAGACAACTTCGGGCCTCGCGTGCTCGCAGTGCAGAGTCAGAAACAGTTTCCAAGACAAGGGCACAATATTCCAATGCGTTGTTGTTCAGGTCACTTTGTCACCACTCCACTCCGCTGACACGGTGCTCCATCATATTGAAATACACATGGATCGTCACCAAGTTGTTCTTGAATCGTTGGTAGGAGGTGTTCTTGTAGGACCATTTCGCTACCATTTTATGTTAATTGCGATATTTGAGGGAAGAAATATGAGGGGGAGGGGGCAGTTTGCTTGGAGGAGAACCATCCACATACAAAGATGGTCACATATGCTTAATCTTGGAATGATGCATGACTCATGGTAGCGTTTTATTATCTTATCTAAACAGTTGATCTTCCAGTTTTCCCAAACAGTGAAAATGCGGCTCCTTCAAAGAAAATTACCTTGCTCATTATTCCATCTTCCAATCATTGTATTAGGTTGAGGAATAAGTTCTTGCGTTTTTTTAATGTTGTGTTGATTTAAGTTTTGTTGACGTGATTTGTGCACATATTAAGAAGCAATAATAAATAATGAGTGCAAAATTTGCAAAGGTTAGGCTACGTCTCTTAACAGCGTAGACTATTAGGTTTTTGCTTATGCTTACGCTACGTTTTGAAGTTGAGTAATAAGTCATTGCGATTTATTTAAAAGTTGTGTTAATTAAATTTTTGTTCTGTACCCTCAAAATGGAATGTCAAGTTGAAAGAAAGGTGCATTTTCGACACTTGTTGTTATTCATTTTCAATCGAGACGGGAACAATGCAAACAAACGCAGCCAAAGCTCGTCGCGATATTTGTGCTGTGTACGAAGAAAATGCTTTATCAGAAAGGACAGTTCAATGGTGGTTATCACGTTACAAAAACAGTCATTTCAATCTTAATGACGAAGAACGTTCTGGTCGCTCCATTAAGTTGGATGAAGATCGATTGAACGACCTTCTTCATGAAAATCCTCGTCAATCTACTAGATAATTAGCCGTACAATTGGCTTGTGATCAGAAAACTGTAGGGAATCACCTTCATTCGATGGGCAAAGTTTAAAAACTTGGTGCATGGGTTACGCACCCTTTGAGCGAAAGCAACAAACTTCAACGCTCCACGATTGCCGCAGGTTTGCTTGCTCATCACAAGGCTACTCGTGGATATAAGGACAGATTTCTTCACCGCATCATCACTGGTGAACCATCGAAAACAATGGCTTAGCCCCAATAAAGAAACACTTCCGCGATTAATGCAAGGACTTCATCCACGAAAGACGATGCTGTGTGTGTGGTAGGATTGTGAAGGCATCATTCTTTATGAGCTCCTTGCGAACAACGAGATTGTCAATGCAGAACTCTACGTTCAACAAATGTATCGACTCACCGAAGCTATTCCTTAAAAGCGACCTCATCGACGTTATGGAATCCTTCTGTAACACGACAATGCTTGTCCTCACATTGCCAATATGACAAAAGACGCCATCGAAACGCTTAATTGGGAAATCCTGCCGCATCCTCCATATTCGCCAGACTTGGCTCCATCGGATTTCCACCTGTTCCGATCGCTCTCCAACAATTTCACGGCGTTTCGTTCAATACTGATGTGGAATTAAGAACCTGGTTAGACGAATTCTTCAAGTCAAAATCCAGAGATTTTTATTGCAAACGCATCGAAAACTAGTTGAACGTTGGGAAGAAGTCGTAAATAACAACGGAGAATACATTATTGATTAAATTGTATATTGTTATCAATTTAAAATGAAGTTTTTCTAAAATTGTTAATGGTAATGAATAAATTTGATAAAACCGCAAGAACTTATTCATCAACCCAATATCTTCTGGTGAACAACAAGCTGTCCTTGGTGTTTTTCTTAGTGAGTGGCTTCTTTCCTATCCTCTTTGTGACTAGACCGTTATTAAGAATTCTTCGACTCACCCTGCGTATTTATGCAGATACACCCCTCTGCTACCACTCCTGACCAAGTTCTACACAAGTAGCCATACTATTCCGAAACTGACTCTGCACGAGAAGGTGGCCCTGACGCTTAATAGATACACTTGGAGTCCGCGAGGATTGAGCGACCAGACGAGCATTTCGCTCTTCCTCACACTGACTACTTGGCAGAATCACCTCAGCCCTCCTGGCTGTCTGGCAAAGAAGATGGGACACGACCAATGGGAACTTAAAGTTGCGCGCCATCACGTCGCAAATGTCCACGGGCACCGACACCTAATGTGGTCGGTGGCTTCAGATAGCTTTATCTCATCTCCGAATCTGGCAGACTCGGCGGACGCACCGTCATTTGATGAAGCGCTCCCCTGCACTGTTCTGCGACGCCTGCGTTGTCCCCCATAGTATTCGGCACATCTTCGTTGTGTCCCAGTCTTGGAGATCTTCGCGCCCGTTATCTGTCCCAGTACCTGGGCAGGCGGGGTCCCTACCGCTTCTCTCTAGTAATCGGGATAGGTTAGTGCACTTTTGACTTTGGACTGACTGGCTTTTAGCAGAGGGCTAATATTTTCCATTTTACTTGACTTTTTTTGTATGGGTACGTGCTCGGTTGCATAGTTTCCTTTTTGGTTTTGTTTGTTTGTTTGATTTTTGTGTGTTTTTAACATAGCCTAATAATTATGAGCTGAATTTATTAGGGAAACTTAGGTTCTTAGTGCCAGTCGCCAGATACCCCTTTAAAAATGCACTCATCTTTTTGACCATCTTTGTGGTTCAAAAGACGGTTCTTCAAAGGTATATTAGTCCTAGTGGTTCGAAAGATGGTTATTCAAAGGTATATTAGTCATGGGGGCAATTTCTGCACACGAGAGGCCTTGGGAGTAACCATTTGTGGCATACAAAATAATGATGTCGAAATTTATGTTCTTCGTGAACCGTGTTCATGGCAATGGTTTTATCAGAATGGTTATGTGTCCACTACTCACTCCCGCTTATCAATTCGGTGGTTAAATATGGTTGGTTGGACAATTAATTGTGTGTAAGGGTACACAAGTCCGAATTAGAATTCGAACATAACTTCCATTTTTCAGTATTGATGCAACTATACAGCCTCTATAAGATAACCAATAACAGATGCACAATAGATACTGTACATACAGTATATATATATATATATATATATATATATATATATATATATATATATATATATATATATATATATATTATCTATATAATTAATTATGTTTTATAGGAATAGATATCTCTGCTAAAATATTTGCCCATGATTAAACATGTTTCTCAGAAGATAATAAAAGAAGACTAAGGGAAAAAAAGGAGAGAACGAAAGTAAAAGGAGTTACAAAAGTTCGGTCCTTGTCAGAGGCCTCCTACCCGGTTAATGCAGTAATCGTTCGCCGCATTCATAGCATAGCATTCATCGGACTCCGTTCATTGGCCGACGTCGATGATAAGTTCCCCTTGGCCGTCTCTCATCTTCTTTGCCAAGCAGTCGGGAATGCTGAACTGATTCCTGCCATGTAGTTGGTGTAAGGAAAAGCAAAACGCTGGTCAGGTCGTGCAGGCCTCGTGGACTCTTTGGTGCCCTCATCGGCGCGCTCATTCCCCTCAATTCCTACATGTCCAAGAACCCAGCAGAAGATAATCTCGACATCCACCCGGTTAGCGGCAACCGTGACGTCACGGATACCGCGAACCAGGGGTGGGTGTGTGGAGTTTCCAATGGTCCGAGAGTCGCTAAAGATCACAATCCGATCTCTGAACAGGGCACAACTCGTTATTTCCCGTATAACTAAACTAAACCAAATCTCTGGAGTATGATGTTCATCTGCCAAAACTTCGGAGGAAGATGTTAAAATGGCTAAATTAAGGATAAGGGTGAAAGTGATCCATCTACCTAAATCTATTCCTTCATTAATAAATGAATATTGTATATGTTTAACTTTTCATTTTAAATGGTATTTGCATCGGGTTCGCTAATCTTAACATAAGTAATTTCGGATTATCTATCCTTGACATGGGGGAGCTTCGGCTCCCACGCCGCCACCCAAGGCTAGACCGGGCGACTCGGAGAGGCGGAAACCTTCAAAGGAAGGACTCCCGCCTCCCTCTCGCCATAAGTTTCGAGGCGGGTGGAGCAAAGGACTCGCATGGCGAGCTCAACCTCCACTGATAAGTCAAAGGCGGCATTGCTTTGAGTGCCTTGTTGGACCACCAACAGCGCCCAGAGATCTGACTCCAGGAAGCATAAGGCCGAACCGCAAGGGTCTTCTTTTCGAAGAAGGGTCCCTTTTCTACTCCGTACTAGCCCTGGAGGGTATATTCTTTCAATGGAATTGAAATGTTCTTTGGTAATATTAGTTATAGACTACTATTCGAGAAGGGCGATAGACCAACTCTCGCTGAAGGGGATTACAATTTGCTAAGCAAACGCTTCAATATTGCCGTAGCTTAAGATCACACAAACATCAAATGGTCTTACTTGCCGAGTAGTCGAAATTACGTCGGTTAAGATGTTTAGAAATAGACTTGACAAGCATTTTTCAAATGTAAATATTAACTAATAGAAAGAGACAGATGATAAAGTAAGAAAAAGAAACGAGAGGGGAAAAAATATGCCAGTGATTCTTGCTCTGAAAGCCATATCTGTGTTTTTCATTCGAACCTTTCTGTTATAGAATTCCCCATATTACCTCCCTGCGTCGTGAATGCGTATTCAAGGGACTGCCACCGTTCTTGAGTACCTTTAGATAAGAGAACATCGGTATTTCTCAACCTAACATTAGAATTTACGTCGCGAAGCCTGGGGCTCGTTAAATGTCAAATATCTAATGAATCGCCTGATGTACTTTGCGTTTACTAAAGATTTTCCTGTACTCTCTTTTTCTCGTGCTGGCCTTGAGTGGATTCTTGGTTTTCGAATGGTCTTCCTTTTGTAATTCCCCATCTTCGACTTTCCAGGTGTGGGTGGATGCTGCGACCCAAATCTTCTTCAGTCTTGGACCGGGCCTTGGAGTTCTCCTCGCTTTCGCTTCCTACAACAAATTCCACAACAATATATACAAGTAAGTTTTTTGGGCGTGTATTTATTCACAAAATTAAACCGAAAAACAAAGAGGGTATCTCACCAAAAAGCTTTCGAGAAAAAAAAACCTTAACTGAAGTGAAGTAAGAGTAATGAAACTGTAGGGATGGTACATCACCCGAATCGATTATTAGCGACGTAAGGGGGTTCAGCTGTCTTGAACCTGTCGCTGTTCAGAAAGGAAACAGAGATCCGATTAATTCTTAAAATGTTCCTTTTGGCCTGATAAACAGATTTCTCGATACCGCGCGGGTGATTGCCAAGACGGTTTTCTTAGCTAACCTAACCTAACCTAACCTAACCTTACCTAATTTAACCTAACCCTAACCCAACCTTACCTAACCTAACCTTACCTAACCTAACCATACCTAACCTAACCTAACCATACCTAACCTAACCTAACCTAACCTAACCTAACCTAACCTAACCTTACCTAACCTAACCTAACCAAACCTGACCTAACTTAACCTAGCCTAGAATATTTCCACATTTTCAGAAAGACTGTTTTTAACGTACTTCTTTTTGCTATAAATAATAAAAATGAAGTATTATTTCATTTTTTGAATAATCATGTAATTTTCTTATTTTCATGTAAAATCGCAAATCCTGTAAAACCACCTTCATTTACCTTAATTATGTGTTAGGTGACAAGAATTTAATTTAGTTTTTCTAAAAAGTAAAGAAAACATAATTAAATATGAACTTATTCAACAGAGTATTTATCATTATTTACAAAAACACCACCGCTTAACTTAACGGCAGATTCGTCACTTTCAACAAGATCGACAGATCTAAGTCGCGTGCTCTAAATTATTTCAATAATTAAAAAAAAAAAATAAAAAACGTATTATCATTAAAAAAAATATCATCTGAACTTAATACTTTCAAAAACTTATTGAAAAGTAAAATGGTTACCATTCGACCGACATAGTAACTTATAGAGTCGCGTGCACGGGACCTGAAATCAGCTGGTTTGGATGGAATATAAAGATTGATATCATCGCCACCTTTTGCAATTCCTCTTTAATCAATACAATGTTGCAATGATCGAAATAAAAGATAATTAGGTGGCGCAAGGATAAGAGGGTGAGGCTGATCTTCCCAATATCAGTTAATTAATCGTCCCCTTGGTCAGATGGAGGAGAATGAATCGCGCTCCCTACCATTCATTATTAAGGGTTCTAACAACTTAAAGCTTGTAATTACTCTAATATTAAGGGTTCTAACAACTTAAAGCTTGTAATTACTCTATTATTAAGGGTTCTAACAACTTAAAGCTTGTAATTACTCCATTATTAAGGGTTCTAACAACTTAAAGCTTGTAATTATTCTATTATTAAGGGTTCTAACAACTTAAAGCTTGTAATTACTCTATTATTAAGGGTTCTAACAACTTAAAGCTTGTAATTACTCTATTATTAAGGGTTCTAACAACTTAAAGCTTGTAATTACTCCATTATTAAGGGTTCTAACAACTTAAAGCTTGCAATTACTCTATTATTAAGGGTTCTAACAACTTAAAGCTTGTAATTACTCTATATACTAAAAGCATAATTTCTTTAAAAGTGTTATAAGTATTGGAACCGTTTTTTCTAGGAAGCTCTTATTTTTACATCATATTCCAAACCAGTAATTTCGTAATGATCTAAGACAGAGGTGTCAAACTCATTTTGGTTCAGGGGCCACATCACATGTGATCTGGACTAGGCCGGACCGGTAAAATAATTGTAAAATAACTTTTGTAAACTCCAAATCTTTAGCTTTGTTTCTCAGTAGGCTACTATGCTTTATCATTTAGCCTACTTTTGTAGCCTACATAATTACTGATCGCACGGGATCTCTATTAGATTATTACACATTTATTCTTAGAGGAGCCAATGAAATTGAAATAAGATGCACTTCACTTTCATTAACAACTAGTTTATTTTTATGTAATTGAATTAATACATTTTTACATCAGACAACCTGACCAACTCACCACACTAAACCCAAGTGGAAGCTATGAAGAAAGTTAACATCCTGCCTTAAAAATCTAAATGTGCAACTTTATGAAAAATAAAATAAAATTAACAAACATAAAAGTTATAGCAGTGTATGAGCAATAAGATTAGGCTAAATCAGATCAAACTATTTTGTAGACTAGGCCTACTGAAGCTGAGAATGATATACTGCACAATATTCATTGTCTTTTAATCTGAAACCAGAGTAATCTTATTTTCAAAGAACTGTATTCTTGAGACTGCAAACGTTTCTGAACATTACATGAATTAGGTCCAAACCTTCATGCGGATTAACCTCCCTCCACGCTTTCTTTCACCGAAGTCTATCGACTCCTGCTGGCTCCTGATACTTGGCATCCTTTATCATTCACGAGGGCATCAATATCAGGTTTCAAATCCTGAGTAGCAGCACATTTCACAATGCCATTCAAGTGTGTGTTTCTTAACCTTGAGCGGTGCTTTGTTTTACGAAGGTTCATCACAAATAACGCCTGTTCACAAAGATAGGTAGCCCTAAACATGGATAAAACCTTTACAGCCAGGGATGTTAATTTGGGGTACCTTGGCAAAAGATATTAATAAAGCGTGTCCAAGCCCACGATTCAGATTTCTGCTTCATATCAGAAGTTTTGACTGTAAATAGCGAGCGAAAAAAAGCAAATTCGTTCTCAAGTTCACTGAAGTCCTGAAATCTCCGCTCGAACTCCTGCAGCAATCCTGTTATCTTGTCTTTGTATTGATCCAAATCAGAATTGAGTCCGGTCGAACGCATAGCTGTGAGAAATGGGAAGTGAGAGGTGTCACCGGTAGATAGCTGTCTCTCCCGGAGTGACAGTTTCAACTTGAATGCTCGGATGCTGTCGTAACATTTTGTTAAGATTATTCAGATGCTGTGTAATATCCACCACAAAGGCAAGATCCTGCACCCATTCTGGGCATTCAAGTTCATCTACACGGCTGCCCTTTTTCTCCATGAACTGTTCAATTTCCTCTCGTAGTTCAAAGAAACGCTTGAGTACGGCCCCTCGGCTTAACCACCGTACTTCGGTGTGGCATGGTAGGCCAGCCGAAATGTCATTATCATTGAGAAAACAGTCAAATTGATTCAGACCTCGCGCTCTGATGAAATTTACAGTTTGCACAACCACACTCATAACATGATCCATTTTTAGTGTTTTGCAACACAACGCTCCCTGATGTAAAATACAGTGAAATGCCCAAATATCTTGTCTTCCATTTGCTGCCTGCACTTTCTCTCTGAATTTTGTCGCAACGCCTGTCTTTCTCCCGACCATGGATGGTGCGGCACCTGTAGCCAAGCTGGCCGCACGGGACTATTCCACTCCGACCTTGTCTAGCGCTCTAACGGGAAAGCTGAAGATTTCCTTCTCTTTTGTAGTATCCTTCATAGGCACCAACTCAAGGAACTCCTTAGTGACGGCCAAAGTCCCATTAAAACCACGTATAAATATGGCCAGTTGAGCAACATCTGTAACATCGGTGTTCTCATCAATTACAACCAAAAATGCAATAAATGACTTGATTTTGTCATCCATTTGGTGGCCCAAGTTTCCTAAGAGATCTTCAACCCTATCTGCAAGAGTGTTCCTCGATAGACTAATTTAGGCAAAGGTAGGTCTCTTTTCAGGGCACACGACTCCTGAAGCTTTCGGCATACATGTTTTCACGAACTCACCATCAGAAAATGGCTTGGATTTTTGCACCAACTCGTTAGCAACAAGGTAGCTGACTTTCACTGCTGCATCACTGACCTCACAGCTGCGAGAAAATGCCGACTGCTGTTTCTTAAAACAAGCTAACAATTCGTTTATCTTCTCTTTTCTTAGTTGTCCTTGCAAATGGTGATATTTTTATTTATGATAAATCTCATAGTGGTGCCGAATATTATTTTCTTTGAGCACTGAAACTTGTTGATTACATAGCAAGCACACTGGTTTTGTATTCAGCTCTGTGAAAAAAATAATACTCCGTCCGATTTTCCTGGAAAACTCTGTGTCCACTTTTCTTCTTTTTGACGAATGCATTTTGGTAATGGTGGTGTCACTCGAATTTCTCGGACTGTGCGAGATAAGATGCTTGTGTGAAAGAAGTTGCGAATTGATGTAAGTGGGTAGGTGTGTGCAGGGAACAAAAAAGGGGTGTGGAGATAGATAGCTTAAAATAGACAAGTGGTGAAAAGAGAGAAGTGTGGTAAGGTGCAAAGAGATGTGAAGTGCATGGTGCTCAGGCCTATTGCTTTTAAATATTTTTTTGTTATGTGGTTCCTTTGTTGTCTTTGAGATAGTTTATATTATTATGGCATTCAAGCCATTTGTCTTCTATAAAATTAATTTTCTTGGATATGTTATGCGCATTTGCTGTTGTAGTAATAAATTAATTTAATCGCTTTAATATTGTGCTTAGTGTCTTTGTTTTTTTTGTATATTTTGCAGTGAGTGAATTGTAGATCTTTTTCTTATCGGTTACACGGAGATTTCTAAACATGTATAGAGTTCTGACTGCAGCCTTGGTGATTCTTTCTGAGATGTGCTTCCTGTACCTGGTTAAGGTAATATTCATTCTGAGGGATAGCGTCTATCCCCAAAACCCTGACTTCATAGAGTAGTCCCCTGCCTATGGGGACTACTTTGAACTTTTCTTGGTTTGCGCATATTTTCCACTGGGCCTCGTAGATGTTAAGGTTATCGATTTCTGATGTTGTCATACGAGCTTTCCAAGTGATTATCTGGGCGAAATCATCGGCGAATTGAATGTTGAGGCAAGTGGGGTTCACAGGGGCTGGGACGTCAACGGTGTAAATCAAGTAGAAAGTGGGGGACATGCCTCCCTATGGGAGGCCCGCAGTGAGCGGAAACTTTGGTCCGTCCATGCACCCTAAACTGATATACGCTGCTATCTCCATGACATAGTCACAGAGAGTTCTTTCTAAGTTTTCACTTAGGCCCAGTCGCAAGAGGATGTACTGCACTTCCCGTGGCCACACCTTACCAAACGCCTTTGATACATCCCGAAAAAAAACGTCCACGTAACACCTTTCTCGTTTTGCTTGGGCTAACTTTTCCGTGATAACATTAATCGCCATCTCCGTACTTCGCTTTCTTCTAAACCAGAATTGATATAGTTTGAAGAGAGAGTTCTCCTCCAGATGAGACACCAGTCTTCGGTTGAGGATCTTCTCGAAGAGCTTCCCGCCACATTCTAGAAGTGAAATTGGCCTGTAGCTCTCCTTTAACGTTGGGTCCTTTCCGTGCTTAGGCAAGAAAATCATCTTAGCTGTTTTATAAGCATCTGGAAAGTATCCCGTGTTCAGACAGGCGTTAAATATCCTTATCATCCCTTCGATGACATTAGCTGGTGCCCTTTCAAAGTTTAACTTTGTAAGCCCCGATTGTCCTGGGGCTTTTTCACGGAACAAGCGGACGCGCCGAGTAGTTCTTCGTCAGGAATCTCGGCGTCCCCCTCACGGTCTATCCACCTGGTGGTGAGGGTGCGTCTTGTATATTTGGTCGTTGAGCTCGTCTATGATGTTTCTTTTGAACGCTAGGTCATAGTCTTTGTTTTCCTCTTCAGTTATACTCAAGATTTTATCCCAATAACTTCGGAATAGTTCTTCAATTATTTCTTCTTCTGTTTCGATGTTTTCATCTTCTTTTAGTAGTTCGATCTTCTTCCTCTACCCAATTGATCATTTGAGACGTCTGATCTTATTCCAAAACTCTTTGGGAGTTACTTCGTGATCGATGCTATCGATCGCATCATCCCATACTCCCAATTGTTGTTCGAGGATCAACTGGTTGAGTTCTTCTTTGATTTTTTTACTTCGTTGTATTGAGTCAACTGATGCATTCCTGATGTTGATCTTATACATTAATTTCAGCCCATGGTATAAATCCTTCATGTATTCGGTTCATCCGTAGGTAGAGATGGTTCTATACTCGGATTTAGGGATACAAGCCCTATCTGCGTTGGTGAGATGGTTATTGAGGTCGTCAAGTGCCTCGTCAATCTCCTCGAGAATTACCTCGTCCAAGTAAAGACTTATTTTCCTCGTCCAGTCGTTGGTATTTATTTCCAGTGTCTTCAGTGCGTTCCGTAACATGATGAATTGTTTTTACCTATGATTCTTTCATTCTTCTTTTTCTTCTTTGGGCCAGTGAGGCGGTTTTCCTGTGCCCTGGCCTCTCGTTCTTCGGTGGAAGGCTTGGGTTTTTTATTTGCTCTTCGTGGCACGAGTACGAGTGCGTGGGCACACGTCACTGTCCAAAGAGGCTGATTTTTCTTCTTCGTCCTCTTCTTATAGTTCTTCGTCGTTCTCCTCCTCATCAGCAGATTCCTTCGATGAAGGGGTTTCTTGGATTGCCTTATCGAGACCAGATTTCACCTGGTTGTTGCTCCTGGCACTGTCTCTTTGAAAATCCTCGAGCACTCTGGGTTGTCGGGCAGTTTCACTGAAGGTAGTCCGTTCTCCTTTAGTAAGGCCTTCAAAACCTCGTTGTAGCAGCCTGGCTTAACTGCATTAACTAGGATAGCGTATGTGATTCAGATCAGTATTGTCGTAGAATTCCCCCCCTTTTTGTTCTATCTCTAAGAGTGCTAAGAGTGTGTCTAATATAGTGATATTATAAGAATATCTTAACGAACAGATCCGTTACGAAACAAGTAAGGATATATATAAGAGAAACGAACATTAATCCCAAAATAAACTTATATTTTATCTTTATCAATTGAATACATAACATTTATACATTAACTACAGCAATACTCTGAATATTATCCTAAACAAGAATTAATTAAATTAGTTTACCCACCAAAATTGGTTAACGTTTTCTCTACACACAACAATAATATAAGAATTAGTCTTACGGACTCATGTGGAGTTTAAAGGCCTCAGAAATGTTATTTACTCTCGACGCGTGCCGCCGGCCAGATGTAGATGAGCGAGATCACATGGTTGTTTTGGCGAAGGTGGCAGCTGGGGGGTCCACACTTTCTTCCGGGCGGGGGGGGGGGGGGGTGTTCTTCAAGGACGAGAACCAATACGGTGCTTTATGCAACACCTAGGCAGTCGTGGTCTCTCTGGCGAGAGTGAGTCGAACTTGGTTCTTAAATCAAGTTAACTTGGAGTGCGGTGTGATCACCGAGTAACGAGCTCGAGGATGAGCTTTTCTCCTTTGTTACTTATTTCCTTATGGACGAGGTCTGAACTCGTGGAGGGTCTTCTTCAAGGGCGAGGATAACGGAAGGCGGTTTCTCTGGCGAGAATAAGTTACTTAAAGTTCGGTGTGGCCACCGAGTAACGAGCTCGAGGAGGAGCTTTTCTCCTTGGTTACTTATTTCCTCATGGACGAGGACTGAACTCGGGGAGGGTCTTCTTCAAGGGCGAGGATAACGGAGGGGGGTTTCTCTGGCAAGAATTATTTGAACTTGACTCCTAACCAAGTTAACTTAGGAGTTCGGTGTGGCCACCGAGTAACCGGCTCGAGGGGGAGCCTTTTCCTTCTTCTTCTTAATTCCTCAAGGACGAGGAATACCCCTGGTGTTTAAGGTGCACCAGGATATGAGGAGTCTCTCTGGCTAGAGTAAGTTGAACTTAACAAAGTTAACTTATCGTTTAGTTTGATAATACGGGACTTAGCTCGAGGATGAGCTTCTTCTTAGCCCCTTAAGGTAGGTAGCCCTGCCTCTCTTGCAGGGTACTTCTTGGTCTAGCGAGCCAAGTACTCTACCTCTCTAGTCTCGGTAGTTCGGTTTGATCCGAAGACTTCGTCACCTAGAGACTGACGTATACTACCCCGATTTTCCTCAGAGTTCCTCATTTATACCTCGTCACCCTACTGGGGGAGTGGTAAGGGGAAGAAGGGCTTGAGGACGGCCCCGGGAGAGTTCTTTTGGCCAACAGTTTTTCCCAAGAAGTCAAACATCGGCTTCTCGTTAGCCTTCGAGATTGGGAGAAACCCGTCTCCAATTTCTTATTCGACGTGAAACTGGATCTCACTCTCCTGGGCGAGATCTTACATTTTGACCATTAGGGTCTTTCATGGCACCGAGTTGTGCCACACTGCGGTTAAGCACTGAACCCGCCGATGCCTTCGACGGATGTCTTTGCGGTAACCGCCTTGTGACTGCACCAAGAGTGAACGGGGAGGGGGGGTGAAGGGACGATTCCTCTACATACCTCCCATCGAAGAACTTAATGGGGAGGGGGGGGGGGGACTCCTGGGAACTCAAAACAACTTACTCAACCTAGTCGAGATTAGCAAAGTTGTATTTCTTTGAGCCCTCTCTTACATTAAGTTTCCTTACACATGTACGCCCTCTCGCGCATTTACACAGGCAATGTGTCGAACTAGACCTACTCGCAATACAATTTTACATAAAAATTAAAAAAGCTTTATTCGTCGAATACCCGCAAAAAAACAAACAAAACAATCTACTTCCTTACATTTCTAAGTTTTTGAGAACTTAAATCCTACCGGTAAATATTAACACGAACAACAAATGAAAACATGGTTTCACGCTCATTAGGTGCTGAAATAACCCTCAATGGTATTTCGTCTCCGCCTATAGAGCAGCTGTCCTTTATCGGCTCCTTTGATGTAGCTAATCCTAAAATGGTGCTCTAAGACCAATACTTTACCGCGCCTGAGTCGGCCGTTCGGGTTATTGAGTCTACCCCAGTATGTTACTAAATGGTAGCGGTATTTCAACCTACTCGACTTACCCATATTATGGTACTTGACTTCCTTTAAATTGAACATTAAGGCTAGAGCGGCCTGTTGCAGCGGGGCATAATTGATGAGAACTTGAGTCCCATAGCTCTCCTTTAACCAGGTACACGGGAAGATCGTGTCTGGGTTCGATCTTTGGGGTTCGAGAAAACTTTTCCCTGCGAGGTCGTTAATGGGCGTGGCGCTCACCTCGACTTGGCGATTTAGCGGTAACTCCGTGGACGTTCCGTTCGGGGAGGAGACTACTAGGGGTAGGGGATACTCATCCGCGTCTACCATTTGACTAGTCTTACCTGGGTGTATTGCAATAGCACCTCTTTCTCCTTCCTTGTCAACTCATTTGACTCACTTCTCATAGTAGGTAGTTCCTCAGGTACACCTGCTCGTACCTCTACCCTACCTCCTACTTCTTCCCTGATAACCCCATTTGGCTGGGTTCTCCTCGTAGGTTTTCCTTTAGGTACTCCTGCTGGTACCTCATCCCTACTTCCTACTTCTTCCATCGTTACCCCATTTTGCTGGGTTTCCCTCGATGGTCCTTTCTTAGGTCCAGGCCGGGCTACAACTTCCTCGGCCTCTATGAGATTCTCGATAGGTGCTTTTTCGAGTGCGAGCAATCGTTCCTTTTCTTCTCTCTCTTCTCTTTAAGCTTGAGCACGTTCTTTTTCCCTCTTCATTCTCCTTTCCTCGGCTTCTTTTTCTGCTTTCGCTATTTCCTTTTCCCGTCGAGTTCTTCTTTCTTCATCTTCTATTTTTTATCTTTAGTCTTCTTTCTTCATCTTCCATTTCTATCCTTATTCTGAATTGCTTTGCTTCTCTTTTCAACAGTATTATTCTTTCGCTTGTTTTACTTCCTCTCAGCATTCTTCTTTCCTCTATTTCTATTTTCCACTGTATTCGGGATTCTTCACTTTTCCGGTTCATCCGTATTTCTATATTTTCCCTTTTTCTATCAAACTCTATTATTTCTTCTTCTTCTTCTTTTTGTATTCTCAATTCTTCAAGGATGTAGGTATCCATATCCTTGCCTTCCAATCCCAGAATTTTGGCTTGTTGGTAAAATCTTTCGACCGGATCCATTTTGTATTGGTCCGTCGATTTTTCCTTTCTTTATTCTCAGGTAATTATGCCACCACTCACCAGGTAACGCTTAGCATAACTTACCCTTAATCCCACTACTATGCTGATTGATATACCACTCCCGACAACAAATTTACCACTTGGCCTACCACTTACCTTTAGATTGTTACCACCCCTAACTCTACCAATTTTCCTCTCGTCAATTATTCTCTTACTCCTGATATGACATTCCTTTACGTGTTGGCTCTTTCTTAATTTGACACTGCTGGGTTCTTTCTAATAACAACCTACAAACCTGACACCACTTTTATTTATGTCGTAGAATTCCCCCCCTTTTTGTTCTATCTCTAAGAGTGCTAAGAGTGTGTCTAATATATTGATATTATAAGAATATCTTAACGAACAGAACCGTTACGAAACACGTAAGGATATATATAAGAGAAACGAACATTAATCCCAAAATAAACTTATATTTTATCTTTATCAATTGAATACATAACATTTATACATTAACTACAGCAATACTCTGAATATTATCCTAAACAAGAATTAATTAAATTAGTTTACCCACCAAAATTGGTTAACGTTTTCTCTACACACAACAATAATATAAGAATTAGTCTTACGGACTCATGTGGAGTTTAAAGGCCTCAGAAATGTTATTTACTCTCGACGCGTGCCGCCGGCCAGATGTAGATGAGCGAGATCACACAGTTGTTTTTGCGAGGGTGGCAGCTGGGGGGCCCACACTTTCTTCCGCGTTTGGGGGGGGGGTGTTCTTCAAGGACGAGAACCAATACGGTGCTTTATGCAACACCTAGGCAGTCGTGGTCTCTCTGGCGAGAGTGAGTCGAACTTGGTTCTTAAATCAAGTTAACTTGGAGTGCGGTGTGATCACCGAGTAACGAGCTCGAGGATGAGCTTTTCTCCTTTGTTACTTATTTCCTTATGGACGAGGTCTGAACTCGTGGAGGGTCTTCTTCAAGGGCGAGGATAACGGAAGGGGGTTTTTCTGGCGAGAATAAGTTACTTAAAGTTCGGTGTGGCCACCGAGTAACGAGCTCGAGGAGGAGCTTTTCTCCTTGGTTACTTATTTCCTCATGGACGAGGGCTGAACTCGGGGAGGGTCTTCTTCAAGGGCGAGGATAACGGAGGGGGGTTTCTCTGGTGAGAATTATTTGAACTTGGTTCCTTACCAAGTTAACTTAGGAGTTCGGTGTGGCCACCTAGTAACGGGCTAGAAGGGGAGCCTTTTCCTTCTTCTTCTTAATTCCTCAAGGGAGAGGAATACCCCTGGTGTTTAAGGTGCACCAGGATATGAGGAGTCTCTCTGGCGAGAGTAAGTTGAACTTATCAAAGAGACTTAGCTCGAGGATGAGCTTCTTCTTAGCCCCTTAAGGTAGGTAGCCCTGCCTCTCTTGCAGGGTACTTCTTGGTCTAGTGAGCCAAGTACTCTACCTCTCTAGTCTCGGTAGTTCGGTTTGATCCGAAGACTTCGTCACCTAGAGACTGACGTATACTACCCCGATTTTCCTCAGAGTTCCTCATTTATACCTCGTCACCCCACTGGAGGAGTGGTAAGGGGGAGAGGGGCTTGAGGACGGCCCCAGGAGAGTTCTTTTGGCCAACGGTTTTTCCCAAGAAGTCAAACATCGGCTCCTCGTTAGCCTTCGAGATTGGGAGAAACTCGTCTCCAATTTCTTATTCGACGTGAAACCGGATCTCACTCTCCTGGGCGAGATCTTACATTTTTGACCATTAGGGTCTTTCATAGCACCGAGTTGTGCCACACTGCGGTTAAGCACTGAACCCGCCGATGCCTTCGACGGATGTCTTTGCGGTAACCGCCTTGTGACTGCACCAAGAGTGAACGGAGGGGGGGGGGGTGAATGGACGATTTCCCTACAAGTATCTTAGCCCTTAGGTTGCTCGAGAGGTTTTGTGGTGTTGTAGATGTTTTCAAGGTTCACTTCTTTTCGTGGCGGCATTTTCGTAAGTGATTTATTTGGCCTTCCTCTGTTCTTCTTTCCTCTTTATGGTGCGCTTCTCTTAGAGCAGTTTAAAGCTATGGTTCGGTGCTCTCTTTTACAATTTAGGCACTTCTTTTTAGTGCTTTCGCACTTGTCTAAACGGTGGCCATATGTGGCGCATTCACTGCATTACAGTTTTTCTTTATCTGGACAGGTTGATGTGGTATGGATCTTCTAGTTTGTAGCATGCAAAATTCTTCTGAATACTATTAAACTTTTCTTGCTGGATGTTTTTGCCTGGTATTCTCATGTTAAATACCAGTATTCCGTTCTGTGTCGATTCAGTGGCCATGTCCGTGATAGCAAAAGTGATCATGCTTCGGTTGGCTGCCACTTTGTGGAGGGGTCTTTGCTTCAAGTCCGATGATCTTGAGGATCCTCGCCCCTTATTCCGATAGGAGCTAGTCTACGTCCTTTGTCTCAGCACATAAGGCGATGGACCCAGATGAGACTTCAATCAGTTTCACCAGTGCTACCTTTAATTCGAGGTAGAGGGTTTCTCAGTTTCCTTTTGGGGGGGTCTTAATTACGGGCATAGTCCTTAGGGGGCCCCCGGGGGGCCTTAGTGAGAGTTTCTATAGTGTTCCACGTCGTTCTACTATGTCCTCTTGTATTGTCTTCTTTTCTGAAGCCAAAGTGTAAATTATGGTGTTTTGGGTGAAAAATGAAGTTATGAGGTGGTAAAGGAGGTGACGGTTAGTGAGGTAAGTTCGTGAATGAGGCCAAAAAATGGAGTAAACTCCCCCATCCATTTTCCAGTTGGTCCCCCACTTAGTTTCTGCCAGGATGATGGGTGATGGATAGATGGAATGAATCTCTATTGGGAACCCCAAGAGGGATGACTTATGGTGGACTTGATGGTAGTAGCGGTCGAATCAACGGCCGCTAATCTTTTGCCACCCCCTCTCAGGTACTTGCACCATAACCGCATCCAACTACATAGAGACGGGTGTTACTTCCCTCTATTATGCTGGCTGGGTCCCTCGGTCGATGAGGATCTCTCCTCCGCCCGGGACTCGTAGTTATGCCCCAGTTTCGAGAAAATTTCTAACTTATGCTTCCGCTGTGGGCTAGTCCTCAAACCTGTTTTCGCATAAACCCTTAATTATGTCAGGACAAGCGAGGTGCTTAAGCCCTCATTGGATTATGAATCTTTGGTGAAGTAAATGGTATTATCTCTTTCTGAAGGGTGAAGCAAAATTCACCAAAAGACTTCCAGAATATGCTCTTTTCAATGTGGGCGGTGCTCAAAGTCCGTTCATAAGCAAGTAAAAATGCTTTCTCCGTAGGGTACACAGCAGTGCGTAGTAATCGAATATTCGGCCGCCATGAAAGAAGTGACTTCCAGATTTCCAAAGTAAAGGTGTCGCTGAGCGAAGCTTTCGAGTGCCGTGATTGATGGAAACCCATCGCGTGAGAAAAATGCTAAGTTTCGATTTAAACTTGGTTGCTAAGCGCCTCGCTTTGTTTTAAGAGAGCGCACGAGAAATGATTATGCAAGAAAGACCTACGATGTTGAAAAATGCTTCGTACTATGTTTTTCTAGGACTAAAAATGTACGCAAAAATGATTAAGTTTAGGATATCATTGAGTTGTCAAAAATAATTTTGATTGAGCATTTCGGTTATTTCTTTGAAAATTCATAACTCCTCACAGGAATGGGTTAGACTTCTAGAGATTTACTTTCTTTTTACATTTCCAGAGATTTATTCTCTACAAGTCCTGGGCCGTATTTTGACACCAGTGATCTAAGATTTTACGTCTAAATAACGCCTTCGCATTAAGATCTTTCTAAAACTCTACCCATTTCATTTTAGGTATCCATCCCTCCTTCATCCCTATACCTCCATCTCTATTCCTCCTCACAAATATGAATTCCCTTCTGATACTATACCAGTTAGATCACCTCATAACTTTCTTAGAGTCTACAGACCGTATCTAAAAAATTAAATTGTGGCAAATGGAGTTATTCGGGGTAAAATCTACATAATGGCCAATACCAAGAATGATGATTTCTGCTATCTCATGTACCTGTAGAGTTCATATATTACCTACACAAGAAACCCTCCTGTATTGTGGCCTCCTTAAATCAGATTGTATCGAATCATTCGGACGTGGGTAATAGTGTGGTTAGGTAAACGTGCCAAAACAATTCTTCAGGTGTATTTGAAAGCGAACTTACAAGAAGCATAAGAGAATATAATAATTAAATTAATTAAAAGCATCTTTAAAATCGTTTCTAGTCACAAGTATGAGACATTGTACTTTAACATAATTTTAACCTGTTCCACTTTAGTCTGCTACACACCTAAAAAAATCAATAAATCTAGCACGAAAACAATTTGTGATAGAATAGCGGCGAGGATTTTCCCCATTTCTCAATCTCTTCGTCAGAGACGCTCTGGTGACTTCAACCATCAACTGCCTGACTTCGTTTGTGTCAGGGTTCGTAATCTTCTCAGTCCTCGGATACATGAGCAAGATGAGTGGCAATCACATCTCGGAAGTCGTTGACGAAGGACCTGGACTCGTCTTTGTGGCTTACCCAATGGCCCTTGCCACAATGCCCTGGTCATCCTTCTTCGCGGTCATATTTTTCATGATGCTCCTAACTCTTGGACTGGATTCCTCTGTAAGTGACTACTTAGTAGTTGTAATAGTAAGTTATTTTCATTTCCTCCATAACACAATAGTAATGGTTTAAGAAAACGAAATAAACTATTTGTCTACCACTATGGTACACTTGACCTCAATGTCTCAAACATTAGGTACTCTGAAATAGCTCATGACACACTAAGAATAGAATATTAAAAGTTATCGAGGTACCTATGTACTTCAAATTTGTCGGAGCAACATCATTTCTTAAAATATATAAATATATTCATTAAAGAAAATGCACCACAAGTTATGCTATAAGAACTTAGAAATTTAGAACGCGAAATAATTAAATGAAAAGGAAAGTGAAAGGCAAACGAAAAGATCGAATGACCCCCCTCTCAATCCAGCATTGCACTGGTACTCATTGGAATAGCAAGGGGGTGGGAGGGGAACTGTGACTGGCCCTTTCTTGTAGTGTTCTGAACTATTCCCATCATAGCCTCACTAGATTCAGAGCGGAAAGATTCCGAAAGATGGGAGTGATAGAGAGGGAGAGAAGAAAGGTTCAGGATAGAACAGCTAGAAGTAAAGTATCAGGCAAATAGGTGATATTAACAGTAAGTAAACCTACAACTTAACGTGGAATCTGAACCACAGTGTGTATCTTTCCCTATCTACTTTCTATTCATCTTTTTCTGTCCCTGTCAATCGTGTCTTCTGTAGTCTCGATTAGTGGGGGTTGAGAGTGTGAAAGTTTCAGGGTTTAAATTAAAGGAAGTAAGAGGCTTACAAAGGGCTGCTAGGTTTCCTAGAGGTCTCTCAGTTTGATTGGGTATTTGAGTTAGAATTAATAAGTATGAGTATAATTATCATGGGTTTTAGTTATTTGCTTTGTCTTTTTGTATTGTAGTTTAGTGAGTATCTGACCTTCAAACTGATTTTAGTATTGTAACTTAAAAGTGCTTGGTATACCCTCTTGTGTGCTTATTTTTGTTTCGTAACTTGTTGCATTTTTATGTTAATTCCTTTTAATTTGGCTATAAATATATAAGGTTTGACCTTGGAATATCTTTGCATTTTTCCGTCTTTTTCAAGTTATCTCTTTCTAAGTCTATAATGGCTTTATACTAAATTTATTTTCTGTATTAGTCGATTCCAATTTTATTTAATTTGCTGTTTTTAGTTTAATATGTGTAGTTAATTTTCGGGTTGTCCATATTTTCTATTCGGGTGATATTTCGGTTCAATTTACAAGCTGAGGTTCAAAACAAGAAGATGGCTGGTCACCCAGCGACTATCACTAACTATTAACTCATTCCTTTTCTCTACTTTATCTAAACGCCCATCTTCCACTCTACTCTTACTATATACTTTATTTTCTACCTTTTCCAAGACGTTAGACGTTTGGGGTTCAACTCGTTTGTAGAATTATTTTTTATTTCTGTTTTGTTTTCTATATTCGTATTTTGCCATTAATGTAAATATTTCTGCCTCTTCTCGCTCCATTATTGTTCCATTACTTGGGAAAAATCGATGGGATGTCTAGCCTTCTATAATGCTCTAACTTGTTGGGAAGTACTTCTTCCAACTACTCTTATGTACTTTCAATTGTTTTTTTAGCTCTCTTTTTAATAAATTTGTTTAGGGGGTTTAACTTTGCTTCTCAATGCAATTCTCATTGGCTTGTTTGCTCTTCCCTTCTCGTATTTGTTATTAAGTAAATAGCTTATTTTCAATTTTCTGTATCTTTAATAGTTTGCTTTTGAAGATAGTGCACCTTAATTACAGTATTGTATACTAATGCTGATTGGATTATTGCTTCATATATTTTTAGTTTGTTCTTCCTGCTAAGTGTTTCCAATCTTAAGAATAGTTTCAGTCCAATCTTTTCCTTATTGACTCTTCCCATTACGCTTCTTATAACCTGTTTTTGTTATTGTCAATATGTAGGGCTCGTTCTATAAAATAGGTAGGCATCGGGCACCAAAATTACACGATTTAATAGGTCCAACGAGGAACACCACAAATGGACGCTCGATGGATTTATGAGATCCTAAAAATTGTTATGTATGTAAATTAAGGAAAGATATGCCAAGCCTGAATAAATAGAGAACCGAAGAGAAATTAGTAAATGAAACTATACATATATGTGTTAAACTATACAAATAGATCAGGGGCAAGCGGTCCCTAAGAGTCGTGCGGAAAAACAAAGATATAATAGACCACCTGGTCAAATACGAGGATCGCACGCAAACAAACATTCGTATATTGGGAACATTTATTAGCAGTTGAACAAATATAGGCTCTGACCAGAGAATTTCACAGACCTGCAACCAGCGATTCAGCTAAACCTATGGGAAATATGTAGACAATACAGATACACAGAGTCATCGGAAACTCCGCCCAATGGGTGAAAATAGCGAACGAACTAGACCACTGGTTCGCTCCACGGACGAGTTAAGGTCACGCCCCTTGGAGAAGAAACATATATATAGAGACAGACTCTCATGAGTTGATGATTATTAGTCAAACAGTCAAGAGTCAGCATTCAACAGTCAGTCAGTATTTACTATTTATTATAATCCAGAAGTAAACTTTCGATCCTTAAGTCAAAATGTAGAGAATCAATCAGACCTGTTCCTCCGTCCGTAGCCTCCAGCCTAATCATTAAGGAGGCCTGAAGACGTAGGCCTTGTCAGCGGTTATGGAGTCTCCTCTCCTAAGGGGGTAGGCTCTATGACCGGTGACCCCTCGAAGGATGGGAGAAAGTCCCTGGCGGTTTCCCTCATCAAAAATAAAGAGTCCACCTTAGTGCCGGTCACCCCCTTTTACCCTTTACCCTGTATGAATTCAATAACATTGAGAATCTTCAAACTAGTGACCCTATTTTTGGCCGAACAAGTGAAAGTGGCGAAGATATGGACGCATCAAGCCATTGGCAAGTAGGACGAGGGGTTACTGAAGTCGCCAACGAGGACGCCAACCCCAAGCCTACTCTCAGCCCAAGGAGAAGTAAGCCTCGAAAACTCCACCACCACCGACATCGTCAAAGCGACCATTAATATGGTAAGGGGATCATATTATCTTTTCTACTAACCGGACAACTGCAAGCGGCTGGATGAGCTAAGATGTGCCACGGCAGGTGGACGTAAGTGAGGACCAAACCCGGCAAAAGATTACCCAGTCTCTATATACGGACACAACGCTCCTGCCATCGTATCTCAGGAAGACCAACGTTGGACTAGGGGAAATCAACGTACGAACTCACGCCATTCGTTCGAGCGCAAAGTTTAAATCTTAATTATGACAGTATTAGAGCTTAAAAATGCTAGTGCATAGAAGATTAAAGTGCAAATTCAGTTCATACTCAGTTAGAAAGACGTAAACTCAGAGCTTACTTAAGTTTAAAAAAAAATGTAAATAGAAAAAAATCCAATGTCCGGTGGTATGAGCAATAATATTAATTAGAACGAATCAAGTGTACAAAAGTCAGTGTATGGATTAATTTAATGGTTGTCTCTGTTCCGTGCGTAAACGAATTAATGTATTTATAAAAAAGGGTTTTTTTTGCAGTATAGGATCCATGTCCTGACCCCAAATGTTAGCCTGATTGGCATCACATGGTTTGAAATAAAGAATCCCAGGATTGCTGCCACTTTAACAAATTCATGTGTTGCAACCAATCTTTCTTGTATTCTTGGATCCGATTATGGTCATTGTATTGCCGCGATTTATTATAATAAAAAAGAAAGAGGCAGAAATGTCCGTACGCCTCATTTCTATCTAGCTTTCTTGCGTGTCGAGTCTATGTAGATATGTACTGTGTCATAATTATAGCTTTGTATAGTAGTAGGCAAGAGAATGAGACCCAATTGTAAGATAAAATAAAAAACATATATTGTGTAGTATGTGGCAGAACATGGCGTAATGAATAAGCCCGTTTTATATGCTTACGAATACCAATGCCCTGTACCAGTATTAAAATGCTGTTAGACATTAGGTCTGCCTGAAATATGTATTTAATATGAATCTGCCTATGTATTTATAATGCGTTATTCATTAACTCCATTACTAGCAGGGAGGTCCTGTAAGGCTCGTTCGATAAAATAGGTAGGCCTATGGCACCCAAATTACACGATTTAATAGGCCCAGCAAGGAACTTCATAAATGGACGCTCGACAGATTTATGAAATCCTAAAAATTGCTATGTGTGTAAATTAAGAACAAATATGCCAAGCTTGAATGAATAGGGAACCGAAGAGAATTAAGAAATGAAACTATACATATATGTGTTAAACTGTACAAATGATTGCGGATTGTATTATAGTTTGGTAGATTTTTCTGTTGTTTTTCAGACTGAGGTTTCTCAACTTGTATAGTAGTGATAGTCAGCTTTCTCCCTATTTACTCTTTCACTAACGTGCTTTTTGTAGCCTGATGTTGTAATGGTTAACCCAAGCAGCTTACTATATTTGTCATGCCTGTATCAATTTCCTTCTAATTTACATATACATGGGAAAAAGCCTCATGGAAATGAATAAATTCTTAAATTTAACCTGGTTAATTTTATTTTTTCCATTTTGCTTCATATTCATTGATCCTGCTTATCTATCTATTCTGCCGTCATTCTAGCTTGTATCTCTCCGTTCCTATAAGGGCAAATGATTAGCTGGATGATGTCGTCAGCGAATTGAATGTTAAGATAGTCCTCACTTCGGGGTGGCTGTATATTTGCGGTATAAATTGAATAGAGTGATGAACTCAAACATCTACCTTGGGGCCATCCGTCAGCGAGCTCGAATTTATCCCCTTGGTGTCTTCCGATTTCTATATAAGCACATCTCTCTATTCCATTATTACATGAAATTATTTCTATCTTTTTGTTCATTTCAAGTCTGAGTATCTTAAATTGTATACCTGTCTGCCAAACTTTTTAGAATGTTTTGGACACAGACGATGTCCACGGTCATTTTTTTCCCTTTTGCTTTTGCAATATTGTCCAAGATGACTCCTTGTGCCATCTCGGAGCTTCTGTTTTTTTTCTAAATTCAAGATGGCAGTTGTTTCTTAGCTCGTTGTCTTCAAGATACAGCATGAGTTTATTGTCAAGTATCTTTTTGAATACCTTCGAAATAAAATCTAGTAGCGATACGAGACGATAGTTCCCACTTTATCTGGATGTTTTCTTGCCTTGGGGATGAATATAATTCTTGCTACCTTCAGTTCATTGGAGAAAGTATTCCATTTATAAACAGGAATTGAATATGTTTCTAATTCCTTCCAGTATGTTCAGGGAAGCTTCCAAGCAATTGTTTCTAGTGCGTCATGATCAACCAGGGGCTCTTTGTCGAAATCTCTTTATCTTTTCTTTTACTTCCTCTGTTGTTATTACGGCAATTGTTGCCTCGTTGGTGTTTCTTTCTTTTTTGGTAAAGTGGAATTAGTATATCGTTTTTATTTCTTCATTTAGTTAGTCTATAGGTAGGTCACCAGTTTATAGGAATGGATCCGGTGTTACCAATTTACGGGAAGCCTGGAGTTACCAAATTAATAGGTAGCCACTTTATATGAAGGTAAATTATCTGACTCCAAAGATGATTCTTCACAGGTGTCCTGATTTAGGTTGGGCTTACCGAAGATTTACGGGTAATCAGGGTAAGGAAGGACTTTGAGAAAGGACGTAGCAAAATTATACTTTATTCAAATACTGACCTATTAAAGGGGGCAAGCAGCGCGTCACGAAGTAATTTGCAGGCGACAAGCAGGTTTTCTATTCAACACTAAGTATTTAATTCTGGAGAGACAGAACTTAGGCCAATTAAATGGGTTCTATAATGTGAATATGGGAACAAATTAATCTTAAATTCTTAATAATTCTTAATGACAATGACAAAGATTTAATAACAATTCTCGTATTCTCAATTGCTCGACATATATACAGTTTTATCTTCTAGGGGGGCGTTGCCTAGACTCGTCCGTGGGAAGAGCCTCCATCATCAGGCCCCTAAGTTTTTACCCATAGGGCGGAGCTACCAAACAGATGTGTGCGCCTGATTTACCTGCATATTTCAATAGTTTTATCTTTATTACAGGATTTGCTCGTCACAGATCTCTGTTACAATTTCATTTGGTTAAAGTCTGTATTTGCCCAGCTGCTTTGTAGACTACTGTTTTCTGATCATTCTATCTCGAGACGTGAATTATTTGTTTATACGTTTCTTCTTATTGACCCGGGTGTCTTGACCTTTTATCTTTTTCTCGCGTTCGCCTTTTTCATGTTCCCGTGCGCACTTACAACGGTCGCTTGCCTCCTCACTATTCACATATATATTTTCATTCCTTATTTTCTATATTAATTCATATATGCAAAATAGTATATACATTCTCATGTCCTTAATCTCATATTATACATATTATTTTATATGTGTGGAGTTTGTTAGGATTTAATAAGACCATCGTAGGTCCATTTTGTAGAGTTTCTTGCTGGGACTATTGAATCTTGCAATTTGGTTCCAGTAGCTTACCTATTAATTAACCAAGAACCACAGCTCTACTATTTGGTTTTCGAAATTAATGCAGTAGTCCTCGTTCTCTTTTTTGTTTATTTTAAACACATTTTTCCAGTGTTCTTTGGACAAGGTCCCTATTTCTGCTTCGTGTTATATGTTGTTATTTCTTCTGTCCTTAATTTTAATTTTATCATTTCTTGCCATTGGCTTTAATCTATTAACATGTTTCAAAAATTTCTTTGGCATGCCTACTACATCTATTTTTCCAATGTGTTAATCCAATTTCATTTTTTTCTGACAAATTAGTTCTACTAATTCTCTTTTTTGAGTTCGGTGAGTGTTTCCTTCGTTGGTCTGAATTTCCTTATCCATTGTGCCTCCTGACTAATCTCCTAGCTCTTTTCCTCCATTTCTGGTGTCCATCTAAATTTGTGGATTGTTTTGTACGAGTTAATAGAGGTGGCTCCTCATCTGCCCTTGTAATTTCTTCTCTAATTCTCTCTATGTACTTATCTTAATCCGCTCTATGGCAAGCTTTCCATTTCCTTGAAGTGATCTGCATAGGTTGCTTTTTGACGTGCATTCGATATGCAGTGTGGTCACTACAAGGAACCTCTACTGGTTCTATGTATTATTTTAAGGGTCGATTGAAGTTAGCCAGGCAGATGTCCATTTTGTAGCAGATTCCACTCGTAGCTATGTTGGGAAGTTGTGTCCCAGTCTTTGAAGTATTCCTCTATTAATAGGTGTATTAAGCTGTTTTCCGACTCTGTTTGTCAATCTATACCCCGATGCCCCAATGGGCTTTTAAATCGCCCATCAAGATGACCGGCGTCCTATTGTTAAATAGGTTAGTTAAATTCTATACTGGTAATTGGGGGCACATGGGTGGCTTGTAGCTTGTTGCGACTATGATGTTGCTTAATTTCATTTGTAGTTCAATTGGTAAATATGTATCTCCCATTCCTTGAATTGTTTTGAACTTAAGTCCTTGCTTTATAGCTATAGGAGCACGATCGAATCCTTCTCTCGAAGGATTCGTAGCAAGAACATTGTACATAGTTTCAAATCTATGGGTTTTTTTCATTTTGAGGTTCTTTACGTGTCCTGATGTTAAGATTACTTCTGGGTCAATAGTTCTGAAAAAGTTTCCATATATATTTTCTTTTTCTCTCAACCTGTTTGTGTTTAGACTAAGTATCTTTATTTCTTTAAAATACCATATTCCACTTGTCCATTTCTTAATCGTTTACTCATTTTCCTGTGGAGTCTCTTATCTGGTGAAGAGAGTTAATAAAGTTTCTTCCTTTGATTATTTTTGTGTTTCGCCTGTGATATCTCTCTGATGGTTGCATGCGAGGGGGTTTTATGAGACTCCTCTCTAGATGATGGGTTCCTTTTGTTAATGGATTTAGATTTTTTTTGTTTTCTGGGGTCTTCTGGGGTTATCTACCTGTAACTCTTGTCACTTCTTGTTCTGTATTGTCTGAGGTGTTTTCCGTCTCTGTGCCATCGATGTTTGTGTCATCTTCTGTTTCCAATGTTTGCAATTTTCCTTTAGGCTCTTCAATTAGTGGTTAGTTTGTATTCCTTGTTACGTTAATTGTAAATATTGCCGATGAGTCGACCTCCTTGGAGAATTTCATAGGTTCGAATCCATTCTCTTGTAACATGCTATTAAGTGATGTTGCGTAGCTTCCTGGATTGACAATGTTCATTACGTTCGCGTGTAATATGCATCTATTTAACCCCGTGTAAAGCCACAAATCCCCCCCTTTTTCTATGGGAGAGACCAGAAGGTCATTCGCATTTGCGAACATAAGGGGGGATATTCGTAGAACAAACAAGCATTGCATCAAATATTTTTAACCATGTAAAAAACGCCAATCATCTAATTGATTCCTCTGGTGCCCAAATAATTTATCATTGTAATGATTATAATAAAAGAAATATTTTCGAATCCTCTCTGTTTTAATAAACCTTATGCTCCCAAACAGTAGTTTCTTTGTAAATCTATATTTATGTTTACTTCCGTGTTACTCTAGGGTCGCCTGATATTAACCGAATATAACCAGGTGTTTTCAACCAGGGCGCATTTGGTACCAAAACATGACAGACTCAAACTGTCGGGATATTTATCTTTCTACAAACTCTAATTCTACAGATTATACATAATCTCATAGACAAATTCTTATATTGCTATGTAATTTACAAAACCCTGTAGCTATATACTATAGGTACTATGTATAAAATATTAGTTGGAATGGCTCCTTCTGAGTAAGACAATGTGGAATGGCGGCTAATGACATTCCGACATATGACAAAAAGAAGAATGAGGCAAAAAAAGGTTGGCAATCACTGCAGTACATATGATTGTTTTTACAGCAAAGGTGAAGGTTAAAATACTCAATTGATACAGTTCTTTTCAGGGCTGTTAGATTGGTCTATTAGATACAGTTACTTGCTTGGTGTATATGAAGAGCATTCTCTAGGTGTGGCCGATACAGTGAATGAGGCTACTCGTCCCTATACTAACCGAATACCATCATTTCGTACAGTGCAATTTACTCTATGAAGCTGAGTTACAGTAGTAAAAGATCAAAGTGCCGTTCGGAAGACGGGGATTTACTGCATATTACTTATAACTTGTTACAGTTTGCAGGATCTGAAGCAGTGGTTACAGCCCTTAGTGACGAATTTCCCATCATTGGCAGAAATCGAGAGATTTTTGTGGCCTGCCTCTTCCTCTTTGATTTTCTGATTGGACTCACTTGCTGCACACAGGTAATCACTTGCTGCACACAGGTAATCACTTGCTGCACACAGGTAATCATTTGCTGCACTCAGGTAATCACTTGCTGCACACAGGTAATCACTTGCTGCACACAAGTAATCATTTGCTGCACACAGGTCATCACTTTCTCCACACAGGTAATCACTTGCTGCACACAGGTAATCACTTGCTGCACACAGGTCATCACTTGCTGCACACAGGTAATCACTTGCTACACACAGGTAATCACTTGCTGCACACAGGTCATCACTTGCTGCACACAGGTAATCACTTGTTGCGGACAGATAATCACTTGCTGCACACAGGTAATCACTTGCTGCACACAGGTAATCACTTGCTGCACATAGGTCATCACTTGCTGCACACAGGTAATCACTTGCTGCACACAGGTAATCACTTGCTGCACACAGGTAATCACTTGCTGCACACAGGTAATCACTTGTTGCAGACAGATAATCACTTGCTGCACACAGTCAATTACTTGCTGCACACAGGTAATTATTTGCTGCACACAGGTAATCACACCCCCCATTATTAACAAATAGGGTGCTTTTAGACCTCTCGTTTCAGTTCAATTTTAATTCATTATTTTGAGAGTCGAAAAATTACGAACTCCATTGTTTTTCATCAGCGATTCTCCTCATTTACTTATCTATTTACTCATCTCTATATTACTCAACTGTTTTACTCATCTGTTTCCTCATTTGTTTCACTCATGTTTCCTTCTGTTTACTCATCTGTTTTATTTTACTTATCTAATTAACTCATCTGGTTCCTACTTACCTATCTGCTTTTTACATATCTGTTTATGCTCATTGTTTTTACTCATCTGTTCTTTACTCATTTGTTTTACTCATTGGTTTTACTCATCTGTTTCCTTCTGCTATTCATCTGGGTTTTTTACGCATCTGTTTATGCTCATTGTTTTTACTCACTTTTTTACTCAGCTGTTTTAGTTCTCTGTTTCATCCTGTTTACTCCTGCCCCCCCATCCCCACACACACACATATATATTCGTTATTTTGCTTTTCTTATAATTACATTTGCTTCCATTTACACGTTTCATTATCTTCTGCACAAAATACGATTAATATATCGACTTTCCTTCAGCGGAAGACATAAACTAGATTGGATTCTTCTTCCTTTAGCCAACGACCCCAAAACTGGACAATGGCATAAGTTAATGCGAAAAGATGGCAAAAATGGCAGGAGATATTTTCCAAATACAGGTTGGGGCCGGAGAGTTCCCTGGCCCAATCCAGCGCCAATTAATTTAGCCATGTGAAAAAGGGGCTTCCAAAGGTCTCAACCCCTGTCCTCCATGACTATCTACGACGCGCAGCTAACAACACGATGGTGATATTATGCCCTCCCCACTTCCCCACCGCAAATTCTTTTGTCTCGAAGCATAAATTTGCTTGTACATGAGGCAGGGTGAGTGAATACCTGTGCAGTCCTCCGAGGCACATTGTAAAAGAGGACTAAACCTGGATATGGATCCATTTGGCCTGGTAAGGCCAAACTCCGAAAGCTTTGCTCATGTTAGAGAGATGCGCAATGGCGGTATGGGCTGGGTTGTCACACACCCGTCCAGACATGCGTATTGTGGCGTTGATGTGCTCCAATCCCAGAGTGAATGAAAGTGGTAATTAATGATGATGAAAATCACTTTGACTACGTTTTAGTTTGGCATTGATGCGCTCCAACGACACTGTGTAGGAAAGTGGTGATTAATGATGATGATTATGATGATGCTAAAAATCACTTTGACTACGTTTTAGGGTGGTTACTACGTGTTTCAAGTGTTCGAGACGTACGCGGCTGGCATCTCGATCCTGTTTGCTGTTTTCTGCGAAGCCATCGCTGTTTCTTATGTCTATGGTGAGGCGCATCTGTGTTCGTTATCACTCAGGCACCAATGATGGAAACTCATTGTTATTATAGAAACAAAAAAAAAGCAAAACGGGGACCGATCGACCGACTGACCGACCGACCGACATAGTGAGATGTAGAGTCGCCCGCGACTAAAAACGGAAGCAAATCTTTTCAGTTACTCCTTAAATCGATATTTAAAATTGTGCAGAGAAAATACAAGGTTGGTTTATTCTTTAGAATATGGGAAAAGGGAGATTAAAAACGCTTCTTTCTGGATCTGTTTTTACTCACGGGTGGGTGACTCTAGATCCCACTATGTCGGTCAGTCGGTCCCCGTTAGTTATGATGTTATTGCCGAAACAAAATAATTTCCGGGCTAACCTTGGAAGGACTTTAACAATTATATCATTCTAAAGAGAATGTAAAACCACACATGCGTTTCAAATTTCTTTAGAATCGGCAGTATAGTTAGGATGTTGCGAAAACAAAATAGTTTCCGGGCTAACCTTAGGAGGCCTTCGGCAATTATATCATTCAAAAAAGAATGTAAAACAACATAAGGGCTTCAAATTTCGTTAGAATCGGTCGAATAGTTACAATGCTATTACAAAAGAAAATAAAACGGAGACCGACCGACCGACCGACCGATCGACCTATGAGATGAAGAATCGCCTCCCTCTAGACTTGCACGCGACTAAAAATATATTGTTAAAAATTATACTAATAAAGAAAATAAATAACTAATATCATATCAATGAAAATTAGGAAAAAATATTATCATCACTTCACTAACTCTATAATTTAAGAAGGGGATTTTTTTGAGTATTTGAATAATAATTTCATCTTAGTTTGGTTATGACTTATGTTTTTTATTAAAGTTATTTTTAATAATTCTTTTATAATATCTAAAAACAAAATGGTGAAGTTCAGAAATAAATATAAGTATCGAGATTTTGTGATCTTTTTAAAATCCAAAGAATTACAAATGGTGAAGTTCAGAAAATTTACTTTTATATATGTTCTTCTATAACTATATTTTAGCAAAGTGATATTTTGAAAGGAGGTAAATTTAGTTTAGAATTCCTTTTTAAAATTATTATAATTGGCGAAGATCAGAAAATTTATAAAAATTTAACCATGGCTGCTTTTTTTTAGATTTTAAATTTTAATCTTAGTAGCGAAGCCATTGCCTGGTTAAGTAATAAAAAAAAAGGCAACAAAAATTAAGTAAGTAAATTAAAAGAAAGTAAAAGCTTAAATAACAAGTAACAAATGAAGAAATAACAACTAGAAACGAAACATCGAGATAAAAAAAGACTCCAGTCTCCTGGAGAGCTATCAGTCTATGTACATTACTAATATAAAAGTGATCTCTATCTAATACCTCTGTTTTTCATACTAACTTGGTATATCAGACTATACTTCCTACTTGATTTAATATTTAAAGCTATTTTAACGGCATAATTAAAGGTGCCAAGGTACATGGGCTAACCTGAGAGAAAGAAGTTCAGGCCAGGAATAGTTGACCCATTATAAGATGGTGATTTTCTGTATAGGGATTGATTAAACTTTTTTTCTTGGATGAACTTGATCACCTCTATAGTAATTTTATTATGTGAACTTTACAGAAAGAAACGGTTTAGTCTCCATTTACAAATATATAATGGAATTGTTATTCTTGAAGAAAAATAATGGTTATTGCCCTTAAAGTCTCCCTTAACATATGGCATGCTTCTTCTTCCCTCTATTTATTCATTTTCCTTTCATTGATCTGACCCTTACCTCCTTTACCCACTGCTTAAAAATGCCATCGTTGATTACACTAAGTTTCTCCCTATAAAATTCTTACAAAAAATGGAAAACAATGATTGCTTCAATTGACATTTGGGACTCTTTCGATCTGTCTCTCCCCTGGTGTTTAAGATTTCACTCTAGCGACAACTACCATGGTCATCGCCGCCAGAGAGTTTGAACTTGTCTCGGTGATGTGTAGCTTAGTCGTCGTGTTAAGCCGAATTGGGTGTCTTAATAAACAAATGGTCTATTTTCAAGGGATTCGAAGGTTGTTTGAGGATGTGAAGGAGATGATCGGCTTTTCGCCTGGAATCTACTGGAGAACCAGCATTCAGATATTTGCCCCCTTCTTCATCGGGGTAAGGTCTCCATAACTAGCTCAAGTAACCATTAAAAAATAATTCGTTTCTCTACTAATACCAATTAGTCTATTTTGTTAAAATTCCATGATCCTACTAACTATTAATATAGGCCACTTTTATAATATTAGTTGGAGAGGTCTTAACAACCCTTCAAAGAAAATGAAATGGAGATTCCGATCGCTTCCGTCTTTATTGTCAAAGAGCTCTTTCAGGAGTGATTCCTTGAAGATATCTTTGTCAATAAAAACGAAAGCCATCGGAATCTTCATTTTATTTTCCTTTAGACGCCGGTGCTAATTTGTAATCCTAAATGGACTATTTAGACTATTTGGACTAATGACTTTTCCCACTTCAGTTCATTATCATCAATGGTCTGATTTCGCATAAGCGCCTGTCTCTCGATTCATCAAAGTTCCCCTGGTGGAGTGATTGGCTTGGGTGGGCTATGGCAGGCTCATCCATGCTCTTTATCCCGGCGGTGGCTCTATACAAGCTATGTCGCACCAAAGGAACTTTTACGGAGGTAAGCGAGGCTTTGTCGCACCAAAGGTACTTTTACGGAGGTAAGCAAAGCTTTGTCGCACCGAAGGTACTTTTACGGAGGTAAGCGAGGCTTTGTCGCACTGAAGGTACTTTTACGGAGGTAAGCGAGGCTTTGTTGCACCAAAGGTACTTTTACGGAGGTAAGCGAGGCTTTGTCGCACCGAAGGAACTTTTACGGAGGTAAGCGAGGCTTTGTCGCACCAAAGGTACTTTTACGGAGGTAAGCGAGGTTTGTTGCACCAAAGGTACTTTTACGGAGATGAGCAAAGCTTTGTCGCACTGAAGGTACTTTTACGGAGGTAAGCGAGGCTTTGTCGCACTGAAGGTACTTTTACGGAGGTAAGCGAGGCTTTGTTGCACCGAAGGTACTTTTACGGAGGTAAGCGAGGCTTTGTCGCACTGAAGGTACTTTTACGGAGGTAAGCGAGGCTTTGTTGCACCAAAGGTACTTTTACGGAGGTAAGCAAGGCTTTGTTGCACCAAAGTTACTCTTACGGAGGTAATCAAGGCTTTGTTGCACTAAAGGAACTTTTACGGAGGTAAGCGAGGCTTTGTTGCACCAAAGGTACTTTTACGGAGGTAAGCGAGGCTTTGTTGCACCGAAGGTACTTTTACGGAGGTAAGCGAGGCTTTGTCGCACTGAAGGTACTTTTACGGAGGTAAGCGAGGCTTTGTTGCACCAAAGGTACTTTTACGGAGGTAAGCAAGGCTTTGTTGCACCAAAGTTACTCTTACGGAGGTAATCAAGGCTTTGTTGCACTAAAGGAACTTTTACGGAGGTAAGCGAGGCTTTGTTGCACCAAAGGTACTTTTACGGAGGTAAGCGAGGCTTTGTTGCACCGAAGGTACTTTTACGGAGGTAAGCGAGGCTTTGTCGCACTGAAGGTACTTTTACGGAGGTAAGCGAGGCTTTGTTGCACCAAAGGTACTTTTACGGAGGTAAGCAAGGCTTTGTTGCACCGAAGGTACTTTTACGGAGGTAAGCAAAGCTTTGTCGCACCGAAGGTACTTTTACGGAGGTAAGCGAGGCTTTGTCGCACTGAAGGTACTTTTACGGAGGTAAGCGAGGCTTTGTTGCACCAAAGGTACTTTTACGGAGGTAAGCGAGGCTTTGTCGCACCGAAGGAACTTTTACGGAGGTAAGCGAGGCTTTGTCGCACCAAAGGTACTTTTACGGAGGTAAGCGAGGTTTGTTGCACCAAAGGTACTTTTACAGAGATGAGCAAAGCTTTGTCGCACTGAAGGTACTTTTACGGAGGTAAGCGAGGCTTTGTCGCACTGAAGGTACTTTTACGGAGGTAAGCGAGGCTTTGTTGCACCGAAGGTACTTTTACGGAGGTAAGCGAGGCTTTGTTGCACTGAAGGTACTTTTACGGAGGTAAGCGAGGCTTTGTCGCACTGAAGGTACTTTTACGGAGGTAAGCGAGGCTTTGTCGCACTGAAGGTACTTTTACGGAGGTAAGCGAGGCTTTGTCGCACTGAAGGTACTTTTACGGAGGTAAGCGAGGCTTTGTTGCACCGAAGGTACTTTTACGGAGGTAAGCGAGGCTTTGTTGCACCGAAGGTACTTTTACGGAGGTAAGCGAGGCTTTGTCGCACCAAAGGTACTTTTACGGAGGTAAGCGAGGCTTTGTCGCACCAAAGGTACTTTTACAGAGGTAAACAAGGCTTTGTTGCATCAAAGGTACTTTTACGGAGGTAAGCGATGCTTTGTCGCACTGAAGGTACTTTTACGGAGGTAAGCGAGGCTTTGTCGCACTGAAGGTACTTTTACGGAGGTAAGCGAGGCTTTTTCGCACTGAAGGTACTTTTACGGAGGTAAGCGAGGCTTTGTCGCACTGAAGGTACTTTTACGGAGGTAAGCGAGGCTTTGTTGCACCGAAGGTACTTTTACGGAGGTAAGCGAGGCTTTGTCGCACTGAAGGTACTTTTACGGAGGTAAGCGAGGCTTTGTCGCACTGAAGGTACTTTTACGGAGGTAAGCGAGGCTTTGTTGCACCGAAGGTACTTTTACGGAGGTAAGCGAGGCTTTGTTGCACTGAAGGTACTTTTACGGAGGTAAGCGAGGCTTTGTCGCACTGAAGGTACTTTTACGGAGGTAAGCGAGGCTTTGTCGCACTGAAGGTACTTTTACGGAGGTAAGCGAGGCTTTGTCGCACTGAAGGTACTTTTACGGAGGTAAGCGAGGCTTTGTCGCACTGAAGGTACTTTTACGGAGGTAAGCGAGGCTTTGTCGCACTGAAGGTACTTTTACGGAGGTAAGCGAGGCTTTGTCGCACTGAAGGTACTTTTACGGAGGTAAGCGAGGCTTTGTTGCACCGAAGGTACTTTTACGGAGGTAAGCGATGCTTTGTTGCACCGAAGGTACTTTTACGGAGGTAAGCGAGGCTTTGTTGCACCGAAGGTACTTTTACGGAGGTAAGCGAGGCTTTGTTGCACTGAAGGTACTTTTACGGAGGTAAGCGAGGCTTTGTCGCACTGAAGGTACTTTTACGGAGGTAAGCGAGGCTTTGTCGCACTGAAGGTACTTTTACGGAGGTAAGCGAGGCTTTGTCGCACTGAAGGTACTTTTACGGAGGTAAGCGAGGCTTTGTCGCACTGAAGGTACTTTTACGGAGGTAAGCGAGGCTTTGTTGCACCGAAGGTACTTTTACGGAGGTAAGCGAGGCTTTGTCGCACTGAAGGTACTTTTACGGAGGTAAGCGAGGCTTTGTCGCACTGAAGGTACTTTTACGGAGGTAAGCGAGGCTTTGTCGCACTGAAGGTACTTTTACGGAGGTAAGCGAGGCTTTGTTGCACCGAAGGTACTTTTACGGAGGTAAGCGAGGCTTTGTTGCACTGAAGGTACTTTTACGGAGGTAAGCGAGGCTTTGTCGCACTGAAGGTACTTTTACGGAGGTAAGCGAGGCTTTGTCGCACTGAAGGTACTTTTACGGAGGTAAGCGAGGCTTTGTTGCACCGAAGGTACTTTTACGGAGGTAAGCGAGGCTTTGTCGCACTGAAGGTACTTTTACGGAGGTAAGCGAGGCTTTGTCGCACTGAAGGTACTTTTACGGAGGTAAGCGAGGCTTTGTTGCACCGAAGGTACTTTTACGGAGGTAAGCGAGGCTTTGTTGCACTGAAGGTACTTTTACGGAGGTAAGCGAGGCTTTGTCGCACTGAAGGTACTTTTACGGAGGTAAGCGAGGCTTTGTCGCACTGAAGGTACTTTTACGGAGGTAAGCGAGGCTTTGTCGCACTGAAGGTACTTTTACGGAGGTAAGCGAGGCTTTGTTGCACCGAAGGTACTTTTACGGAGGTAAGCGAGGCTTTGTTGCACCGAAGGTACTTTTACGGAGGTAAGCGAGGCTTTGTCGCACCAAAGGTACTTTTACGGAGGTAAGCGAGGCTTTGTCGCACCAAAGGTACTTTTACAGAGGTAAACAAGGCTTTGTTGCATCAAAGGTACTTTTACGGAGGTAAGCGAGGCTTTGTCGCACTGAAGGTACTTTTACGGAGGTAAGCGAGGCTTTGTCGCACTGAAGGTACTTTTACGGAGGTAAGCGAGGCTTTTTCGCACTGAAGGTACTTTTACGGAGGTAAGCGAGGCTTTGTCGCACTGAAGGTACTTTTACGGAGGTAAGCGAGGCTTTGTTGCACCGAAGGTACTTTTACGGAGGTAAGCGAGGCTTTGTCGCACTGAAGGTACTTTTACGGAGGTAAGCGAGGCTTTGTCGCACTGAAGGTACTTTTACGGAGGTAAGCGAGGCTTTGTTGCACCGAAGGTACTTTTACGGAGGTAAGCGAGGCTTTGTTGCACTGAAGGTACTTTTACGGAGGTAAGCGAGGCTTTGTCGCACTGAAGGTACTTTTACGGAGGTAAGCGAGGCTTTGTCGCACTGAAGGTACTTTTACGGAGGTAAGCGAGGCTTTGTCGCACTGAAGGTACTTTTACGGAGGTAAGCGAGGCTTTGTCGCACTGAAGGTACTTTTACGGAGGTAAGCGAGGCTTTGTCGCACTGAAGGTACTTTTACGGAGGTAAGCGAGGCTTTGTCGCACTGAAGGTACTTTTACGGAGGTAAGCGAGGCTTTGTTGCACCGAAGGTACTTTTACGGAGGTAAGCGAGGCTTTGTTGCACCGAAGGTACTTTTACGGAGGTAAGCGAGGCTTTGTTGCACCGAAGGTACTTTTACGGAGGTAAGCGAGGCTTTGTCGCACTGAAGGTACTTTTACGGAGGTAAGCGAGGCTTTGTCGCACTGAAGGTACTTTTACGGAGGTAAGCGAGGCTTTGTCGCACTGAAGGTACTTTTACGGAGGTAAGCGAGGCTTTGTCGCACTGAAGGTACTTTTACGGAGGTAAGCGAGGCTTTGTTGCACCGAAGGTACTTTTACGGAGGTAAGCGAGGCTTTGTTGCACTGAAGGTACTTTTACGGAGGTAAGCGAGGCTTTGTCGCACTGAAGGTACTTTTACGGAGGTAAGCGAGGCTTTGTCGCACTGAAGGTACTTTTACGGAGGTAAGCGAGGCTTTGTCGCACTGAAGGTACTTTTACGGAGGTAAGCGAGGCTTTGTTGCACCGAAGGTACTTTTACGGAGGTAAGCGAGGCTTTGTCGCACTGAAGGTACTTTTACGGAGGTAAGCGAGGCTTTGTTGCACCGAAGGTACTTTTACGGAGGTAAGCGAGGCTTTGTTGCACTGAAGGTACTTTTACGGAGGTAAGCGAGGCTTTGTCGCACTGAAGGTACTTTTACGGAGGTAAGCGAGGCTTTGTCGCACTGAAGGTACTTTTACGGAGGTAAGCGAGGCTTTGTTGCACCGAAGGTACTTTTACGGAGGTAAGCGAGGCTTTGTTGCACCGAAGGTACTTTTACGGAGGTAAGCGAGGCTTTGTTGCACCGAAGGTACTTTTACGGAGGTAAGCGAGGCTTTGTTGCACCGAAGGTACTTTTACGGAGGTAAGCGAGGCTTTGTTGCACTGAAGGTACTTTTACGGAGGTAAGCGAGGCTTTGTCGCACTGAAGGTACTTTTACGGAGGTAAGCGAGGCTTTGTCGCACTGAAGGTACTTTTACGGAGGTAAGCGAGGCTTTGTTGCACCGAAGGTACTTTTACGGAGGTAAGCGAGGCTTTGTTGCACCGAAGGTACTTTTACGGAGGTAAGCGAGGCTTTGTTGCACCGAAGGTACTTTTACGGAGGTAAGCGAGGCTTTGTTGCACTGAAGGTACTTTTACGGAGGTAAGCGAGGCTTTGTCGCACTGAAGGTACTTTTACGGAGGTAAGCGAGGCTTTGTCGCACTGAAGGTACTTTTACGGAGGTAAGCGAGGCTTTGTCGCACTGAAGGTACTTTTACGGAGGTAAGCGAGGCTTTGTCGCACTGAAGGTACTTTTACGGAGGTAAGCGAGGCTTTGTTGCACCGAAGGTACTTTTACGGAGGTAAGCGAGGCTTTGTCGCACTGAAGGTACTTTTACGGAGGTAAGCGAGGCTTTGTCGCACTGAAGGTACTTTTACGGAGGTAAGCGAGGCTTTGTCGCACTGAAGGTACTTTTACGGAGGTAAGCGAGGCTTTGTTGCACCGAAGGTACTTTTACGGAGGTAAGCGAGGCTTTGTTGCACTGAAGGTACTTTTACGGAGGTAAGCGAGGCTTTGTCGCACTGAAGGTACTTTTACGGAGGTAAGCGAGGCTTTGTCGCACTGAAGGTACTTTTACGGAGGTAAGCGAGGCTTTGTTGCACCGAAGGTACTTTTACGGAGGTAAGCGAGGCTTTGTCGCACTGAAGGTACTTTTACGGAGGTAAGCGAGGCTTTGTCGCACTGAAGGTACTTTTACGGAGGTAAGCGAGGCTTTGTTGCACCGAAGGTACTTTTACGGAGGTAAGCGAGGCTTTGTCGCACCAAAGGTACTTTTACGGAGGTAAGCGAGGCTTTGTCGCACCAAAGGTACTTTTACAGAGGTAAACAAGGCTTTGTTGCATCAAAGGTACTTTTACGGAGGTAAGCAAAGCTTTTCATTAATTAACGTGACGAAGTCGAAACGTAATTTTACAGCTACTTTGCCCTAGCGCTGAACGGTAGCTCTCCCATGGGCCACGACGTATTCCCTGTTCGTAGGGGGGGAGCGGGTCAAAAGATTCCAAAGAACTTGCCACGGATCGTCATCTTTATCTTTATGTGGATTTTATTATTAGGTTGAAGGTCTCCTACGATCAAAAAGGGATGAGTGGCACAATTAACTAACGCTGGTGTAAGGGAGTAGTAAAATTACAGCCGCGGTAATAATCCTATGAATGTGTTGAATTGTTTTTGGACGTTCGCGGGACCCGACCTTCCCTCAAATTCTTCCCTCTCTTCTCGGAGGGAGGGGGGAGGGGGCAAAGGCATAGTTAATGAGCAATATGGTTATGTTAAAATAACTTTTAAAATAGTAATTTAATGTATAATAATTATCGCACATCGTTGGTGCACACACGGACACATTGGTTACCATTTTGCCCTCAAGATGAAAGCGCAATAGCAACGAGGGCTTATGGCGTATATAGCTTTGAACTCTTTTACCTACAAACTACAGTATCATCCATAACAGCCAATGTCTACTTTGACTGTTTTACTTTTATTTTTATTTTTTTTAGTTTTCGTGTTTGTTATATTTAATTTATTTTTCTTTAGACTTGCCTTTCCTCCCCTTCGCCTATTCATTACATGTAGAGTGCATAGTCTTAATATGTATTATACCGATTTGCCTTTATTTTCTTAAGTTTAAGAACAATGCGGGTCAAGTCATCTCTAAACCCACGTAGCAAAACTATTTCAGCTATGAAAGATTTCCCCATCTTGTCAATGTTGTCCCTAGACACGTACACGAAATCTTCTTAATTAAATTTCATTTAATTCCTTTAATTAATATCACCTCTGAGATAACCAAAATATACGATGGCTCAAACGTCTTTCCAACAATTGTTAATGAGATCAAAAAATGCAATCGCCAAAAGGGACGCAAATAGAAAACGAGAGTGAAAAATAGTGAGGTTAACAAAGAGGTACAAATGTAAGAGGTGGAATATGTATACAAGTAGCTTAATACAGATTGGACTTGTGATTAGGTTGTAGGGTTCTAATAAAATTAAGGTAAACATGAAGATGGGCGGCGCGCCCGAAAAAGTGTATTTTTCTTGCGTGTATGTTTCGTTCCCCCGCGCATGCATATTCATGCGCGTTTGGTTAAATTAAAACGTTAAAAAAAACGTTAAAACATTATTCTATAAGCAATTATGATTATATACTGAGGGGCTGTGCCCCCATAATCCCCCTCCCAATTGAGTGAAACTCAAGATCATCGTAGGGGGGGGGGCCTGCACTGATAAACCCCCCACGAACAGTCTCCTTAAATTTACTCCCAAAAGGTGAAACATATTGCAACAGGGACGAAATAGTTTTCGTCCTATGGTTCGCGCTGCCGATCTTCATGTTTACCAAAATTAAAACCAAACATGGCTTTTGGACTTTTTTTATTAAAATTATCTAGGTTTTTTTATATATGAAAAATATAAAAATAATTAGTAATAAAATAATAGTCAAATATAAGATTAGGAAATATCAAAATAATGCTAAATAAATGTGAATTAAATTTATTTATTGAATAAAACGACAATGATTTAGGGGTAACTAAATAGTTTTGGTAAAAATAGTAAATTACAGAAAATTATATTTAAAAGGTAAACTGTAAAACTTTACACTTCAACGGGTAATATTTATATATGCCGCTACAAGGTTAAGAAAAAGAAATTGGTAGAAGTTTTACCACGGATTGGGCACTAATATAGGATGCAGTTTACTTCTCTTTAGGGAACGTACTGATTAACGTGAACTCCGAACCACTGATATCTGCTCCGCATGACAGCTACCGTGAAGTTCATTCAAATAATGATAACGATTCCACCCGACACTGACTATACCCGATGTGGCCTAACTTCGCTAAAATTGAAACCGTTGTTTCCACTCGGGTAAACCGTAGCCAGTGGTGAAGTTGAAATGTATGAGTAAATTCACTGGAGGTATCTAACTGTGCGCCTGCTCCATTTGATTAAAATTGGCGACCTATAGAATTGAGGTGAGAAACATCTATGACTATGGAGTTATGGCCCAACTTCAGCGTATTGTTACCACAGCATCTGCCGTAATGAAGTTTTAGTTGGGGAGTGCACGTATTACGAAAAGGAACTAGTGTAGGTCCCGTAATGAAAACAGAAACTAGAGATTAAGTCAGGGTGCGACTTAATGCTATAGATGCATATCGATGAGCCTGTATACTCCATAAAGTTGTGAGTGAATGGATTCGATTACTGGAGAACGACTAAAGAAGTTCATGTTTGGCTGCTGCTTCGGCATTGCACCTGATGCGGACTTTTCGATATTAAATGGGAAGATGAGACTTAGAGGCGTCAGGAGCTGAGGAGAAAGAAAGCGAGAACATGCTTGCCTCACAACCGACTTACAGGCCCGCTTCTCGCCAGCCAAATATGAACTTAATTTGCAAACGGTATTTCTGTGATGACGCTAGAATGGTACCTTTAACCAGTTTCTCATTGAGTTAGTTGGAGCAACGAGCGATATATGTGAGTGTTGTGGGATCATGCGCGTTGCTCATGATTTAATTGTTTTTCTTTGGGTGGTGAAGAAGTTTCGTCAGTACGAGAAGGATCCCCCCAAAGGCGCAAGGGCAACGCAAAGCAAGTGTTGGAAGCAGGTGGAGGTAGAACGATTCCGTAGAGCGATGTAGGTTGTACAATGCGGCTATCGATGCACGTTACTGTTGCTTGGCGATGCAAGGGTTATATAGCGTGCGAGAAGTTTAGGCGAGCGGCTTAAATGCTGTGCTTGAATAAGCCCTTTTTTTGAGGACTTAGGATGACCGAGTGTATTTGGACTTTCGGTAACGGCTGTCCCGCGACGCAGGAAGCCGTTCGAAACTCTTATTTTTTTTATTTTTCTTTGCGCCCCTTTCCTACTCTAAGCTATCTACAGTTCTTCTTTTTCTCCCCGTACCTAATAGATCAAGCAGTCTTGTCTTTTGTCTGGCTGAGCTATGTGCCATCAATACATTTAGACGTGTCTAACTTCCGCACTTTCTTTAAGAATCCTCCCACCAGCCAACATACGGCTGCACTTTGTAAACTCTATTCCTGCAATATCATCAGGATAGTCGTTATACTTTACCTCTCTAGAAACTTTGCCCTTCTGAACACTGCCTACTCTCATAAAACTTTACAATCCTTTTTTTAACATTTATATTCCTAAGCAATGATCCTATACCCTCACAAATAAGCAATGGGCTACACTTGAATACACATTTTTAAACGACGATTCCGTGCTTTTAAGTTCCGTTTTAAACTTTGTCGAACTAATCTATCCCATAATAACGCAACATTTATAACACTGTGTAACAAAATTTCACTTTTGTCTTGTCCTTGGATTAAAAGTGTTATTTCCCAATTGTTTGTGGTTCTATTAAATAAAAATATTCAATTTTAATCACAAAACTTTGCATTTGTGGCTAGGACAATGAATTTTTAAATTGCCCATTTTTGGTAAATAACATTATTTTGATGCAAAGAGTAAAAATATATAAAAAGTTCCAAGGGTTATGTTCTTTTTTCACTTATGGTATAAACATGATATACTGTATTCAGAAAGTTATTAAAACAGTAATTCAGTAGTACTAGCTATTATTTCCGTTATATTTTGTTATTTGCAACCTGGAAGGCAATGACAGTTCTCTTACATTCCATATAGATTCAGCACTAATTTGGTGAAAAATGAACTGTAGAGCTTTCTAGAACTTTCGAGATTTTTTTATATGTTTGGAGAATTTCTAGAACATTCTGGCAACACAGATGACTATATAAATACAAAGAATGTCTACTTAAGAGATCAGTTTAATTCTAGCCGTCACAGTGCAGATATAGTCAGTCTTCATTGATAGAAGCATGCGTCACACATGGCATCAAGAGGTTGTAAGCATCCGACAGACGCATTTTGCTATCTCTGCGGCGAATTATTAAGAGAAGAGCGAAAAAGTACTCTGTAGAGAGATCTGCTAAAATGTGTGAGGCCTACAAGGCATATTTGTGCATGCCAGTCGGAGATCAAGCCAAACCTACCTTGGGCACCTTATTTCACCTGCGAGCTCTGCAAAAGAACTCTGGAAGGTAAAATATATATATAATGTGTTTTGTTTATTTGGATACTGGAGTTTTTTAACATTTCTATTAACATTAAGTTAATAATATTTGTATATACTTATGTTTTCATTTTGTTTTTTACAGGATGGTACAGAGGAGAAAAGAGAGCTATGAATTTCGCAATCCCAAGAATTTGTAGTCAACCAATTGACCACTCGAGCAATTGTTTCTTCTGCATGGTGAACCCTTCCAAACGTCGAGCAGGCAAAAATGCGCCTGTTATCATGTATCCAGACCTTCAGTCATCTATTGCGCCAGTGCCACACAGTTCTGAGTTTCCCGTCCCCCCTTCTCCAAAAAGAGAGCAGCAGTTTTTATAAAAGAAGAGCAGTTCAGAAGAGGATGAAATCATTTATCCAGATTACAGAGATGCAACTGAGAGGAGAAAACTACACTACCCCAACCAAAAAGATCTCAACGACCTTGTCAGAGAGCTTGGTCTCACGATGTCTAATGCCGAGCTTTTAACTTCGATACTCAAGCAGTGGGATTTGTTAGATGACAGTGTGTAAATATCAGGTCAGAGAAAGCGTCACCAGTGTTTTTCAAGCTTTTTTTACACGTCAAGATGAGCTTTGCTTTTGTCACAATGTGACCGGTCTGTTTGAGGCAATCGGAATCGCCTGTAACCCCAACGAGTGGCGCCTCTTCGTTAACAGCTCGTCCGGGAGCCTCAAAGCATTGTTGCTTCATAACGGTCCAGCTGAAAGAGGAATACAGCAGTTTCAAGATCTTGCTATATGCATTGAAATATGAAGAGTACGGTTGGGAGGTTATCGGAGACTTCAAATTGGGGTCCTTCTTGATGGGTCTCCAAGGTGGCTTTACCAAGTTTCCTCGTTATCTTTGCCTTTAGCACAGCATGGACACCGTGACACACTACAGTCAGCGGGATTGGCCACAATGGACCGAGTTTAGTGTGGGGAGAAACAACGTCAAATAGAAGCTTTTGTTAGACCCCCGAAAAGTATTGCTTCCTCCTTTGCACTTAAAATTGGGCCTTATGAAACAATTCGTCAGAGCTCTAGATAAGGAGTCTGCAGCTTTCAAGTATCTCCAAGATTCTTTTCATAAGCTATCTGCGGCAAAGGTGGAAGCCGAGGTCTTCGTCGGCCCACAAATAAAAAAGATCATGGAGTGCAAAGAGTTTCCCGAGAAGCTCATTAGGACAGAAAAAGCAACGTGGGACAGCTTTATCGCAGTGGTTCCGGGCTTCCTAGGCAATCACAAAGCCGAAAACTATGTAGAGCTTGTTGAGAACTTGGTGAGAAACTACGGCAAGATGAGTTGCAGGATGTCCCTGAAAGTCCATATTCTTGACGCTCATCTTGATAAATTTAAGGAGAACATACATAGGAGCGTACTCCGAGAAACATGGCGAGCGCTTTCACCAGGATCTACTGGACTTTGAACGCCGCTATCAAGGATCGTATAATCGTAAATCACGGGAAACTACTCATTTCTAATATTTTAATTGTCTCACTTATGTACTCTAGAATAAATAAATGTTATTTTTGTACATGTCGTTTTGTTTCTATTTTATCCAAATGAAAGTTCAAATTTGCCACTTCCTTCCAAAGCGAAGATGTAAATTTCATATAAATATTATTCTGAACACAAAAGCAAAGTTTGAAATTCATAACTGTTTTTTTTTTCATGTATTCTAGACACAAACAAATAGAAAATAACAGTTGCTACCAAGACAAAAATCGTGTTACACAGTGTAATCAAAAGGCTCGCCTTAACTCATTGCGCCAGTATTGTCCATATACATATATTCATAGATTTACGAGAACAAAGAATAGGATAATATTGAACCCCTTCCTACATTGCTAGCCTGATTATAATTCTTTATCTCTCTGCCATTTCAATCGAGTTTATCCTTTTCAACCCCTTTTCAAGATAAAGACGAGGTAGAGAGAGTCATTATTTTACTCATGCAAGTAATCTCAAATTCGTTTTCGTTCCTATCTACCCTTCACTTGCAGCTATCTGGTTCCCTACACATGCCATGATGAAGTTCTGGCAGGGGTGCCCAGAGAAACGTCCTAGTAAAGGAGTCTTTGCTGAATTAGTTCTATGTATCCTACAAGATCCTCCGCCTAGTTAAACTCTCCAATTCACTCATTTTTCTGCTAGGAACCTTTCGTATCTTTTATCATAAAATATATAAACTAAAATTAAAGTTTGGGCCATAGCTAATAAATGAAGGCCATTTTTTTCCTTACCCCCCTCCCCCCACACACACAAACAACCAACCAAGATGCGTACTTCATTAAAATGAAAGTATTATGATTGAAAGACAATACAATTAAAAAACTAGAAAGCAATCAGGGCACGCCTACTTCCGTCAGGGTCAGAAAATTCTTCATCTCGCAATGTTTAAAGATATTTAATAAGTGATTCAGAATCCGCAAATGGATCTGGATCCGGCCCAAAATCTAACTAGCTTTTCCTTTCTCCTAAGGCCCACCCCTCCAAAATATTTCATCGAAGTAAGTCAATAGCTTTTGAGATATCATATAACCAATAAGAGTAAAAGTCCCTCCAATGACCAGCGGCGTTTTGTGATAAGATGATAAATGGTTATTGCATTGGTGGTTTCTCATGGTTCAAATCACTTACAAGTGCCTTTGAGTGGCTAAATGAGACTTCTGCCACTAGATGGCGTCCCCCAGCGCCAAATCCGATGGCAGTTTTAAAATCTTCAGTGTGAATAACCATATGTCCCATGGTCATATGGGTCATTCATGGCTCTAAATGGGTACAAGTGAACTTTACTCCTTTTGAAAAAAAAACCTGCCTTGACTTGGCGCTTCGCCGAGGGTAAAAAGATAGCGAATAAGGGATTCACAATCCGCAACTGGATTTGGATCCGTCTCAAAATCTACTAAAAAAAATTTGGACCTTCAGTCCCGTTCTCATAGAAAATTGAATCTGAATCCGTAAAAAAAGAGTTTAAATATATTTTACACAATCAGAAAGTGAGTAAGTGAGCCAGACTCCTTTCCCAAATATGGATCTACCTTTTATATCTAATTACTTCTTACTTGGCCCAAAGCCCCCCCTCCCACCTACCTCCCCAATATTTATCAAAATCCGTCAATAAGTGATCAAGAATCCATATCCGAATCTGGATCAGCCCCCAAATCTAATTAACTTTTGCTTAGGCCAAAATCTACATAATTTCATCGCAATCTATCAATACCTTTTTGAGATATTTTGGTACATAAACATACATACAAACATACACGGTCGATCACATCTACCTCTGCCAAATGTTTTGGCGGAGGCAAAAATATGGCGAGTGTTATGTTTGTTTCAAGGTTGGAGAGCTCTTAGTTATTTGAATTGTTCTAACAACTTAACAATAAAAGAATCAAAGAAATAAGATTGGAAAAATAGATAGGATAAGCAAATAAAGAAGATAGATAAAGTGATAACAAAATACAATTTATTTGAAGAAGGCAACAATACAAAAAATTTATTTAGATAGATGGAATTTTCAGGAGTACTTGAACTGATCACAAACCCTACAGCCTTAACTAGCATAGTCCAAGTACGAAGATTTTAGATTAATTTGAAAAACTAAAATTATCCACAGAGAAATTGCCGAAGTGAATGATGACTTTGATTAAGAGCACTGAAATTAAATTGGATTCACAATTAAATTACAAATGATTGCACACGGAGGTACAAAGAACTAATTCAATGACATAGCCGTGTATGCAAGAAATATAATTAATATGGATGAATAATGTCAATATTGATATGTTAATATGTACTAAAAATGGAGCGGATAGATGACACTTGCATGCAGGGGGCCCTCTTAGCCGGAAAGGATCTTCGCGAACATTAGGTCCGCCGATAGTCGTTAGGAAAAGATATTACTAGAACTAGTACTTAGAGGAGTGTGTGTGGGGGAAGGGGGCCAATCCTGGGTACCCATAGCTGCAACTGCAACCCTTGCATTTGCTATTATGCAACATATTTTTCGACCCCTTTTGTGAATCTTTGGAAAGTGACATGACGGGCAGATCTACGAAGGACTTTCAAAACAATCACTTATTTGCTCGCTTTGCTCAGGATTTATAGCTGATATCGCCCAGCCACAAAAACCTGTTGTTGACTTACTATCTATCATTTACAATCAGTATGTCGCAAACCAAACTTCTGCTCTATTCCGTATTTTCTCGCATCTCCTTGTTCTCTTTTCTCCCCTGAACTAAAATTTCAGTTAAATCACTGGTCAATATAACTTATAACCAAATCTCGATCAATCAAAATATCTACCAGGTATCTCTGTGCACTACCATCTTTAATTAAAATATAGATTAAATCTTAATCCTTACAAATAATTCCCCTCGACATTCCGAAATCTCTAGAAGTCGTATAGAATTTTTGTTTTCGATTGGATTAATACAAATCAAAAAATAAATTTCTGACCAAGAATTGCATTTTCAGCGTCTGAAGTACTTGTGCGTTCCTTGGAGAGACCAACAGGTGTTCATAAGCAACGGCGTGGCGGTTGATTCCGACCAAGTGAAGCTGAATTCCCCTATCTCCAATGCGAATCAAGTTTAGCTTATAGGGTAATGCTGCTCCCTACGCCACTACAAGCTATCTTATTATGAATTTTCGATTATAGGGTGAAAAATAGCATATGTAAATTATTAGCTAAGTTAATTTACTTAATTTTTATTGATCCAACTATTTTTTTTGTCATTAAAATAGAAAAATAAAGGAATATTTTTAAGGTGTGTTGTGTTTGAGTAAAGTTGTTATTTTCAACGAGGAGTTTATCTCTTTAAAGGAGCAGAAGCCCAAGCGATATATTATTATTCATATCATTCCCAATAGAAGAATCTGTATTATTAACACTTTTTCAAGATACATAGTGTTCGTTCATTGCAAATTAATTTGTTTCTGTTTGTTAAAACTCATGAAACTAATCCATCTCTCCATGCTAACCCATTAATGTAAATTTAATATATGTGAGTTGTAAAAATTAACTAGGCACCTCTTAAAGTAAAGCTAAGGTAACTGCAGTTTTATGTCATAGATGTACCAGTAAGCTTATACCAATTACAAATACCATTTAAGATTTCGCATAGTAAAAAATATAAGCGTTTTGACGAAACTGTCTTTAAGTATTTATGTACATTTGCATTCTCTAGAACTTTAGGATTTATTAATATAATCATGTTTTGGTTTAATGGGTAATAAGAATAGATATTCTAATCGTCTATATTTGTAATTCGTTCGTATATTGCTCCTAGCCTGTAAACATTTCCTGAAAATCCCATTAACCTTTTTGCTCTAGTATTGAAAAGTAGATTTCTGGAAGCAAACTTTCGTGTTCATTATTAATGGATAACTTGTTATCCTCACAAAATCGGGACCATACATTTTCCCCAACGTTTGTACAATTACGTGTCTCAGTCCAAAGTCTTTGATTAACTAATGTTAGTTGCTTAAATTTTACTAGTTGTAAATTAGTTAATAGATATAGGAGGGTAGTCAAAAATAAAGATATACTTATTTTCTGGAGGTCACTTTATAAAATTAAAGAAAATTATTTTCAAATAGAAATATATGTTTAATTTTTAGTTTAATTAGAAAGCGTATATTTCTATACCATTAAGCAATTGCTATAAAAAGTATATAGGTCCAGAAATTAGATCCATATAAAATAAGGAGATTGGTTTGTTCCAACAGAATCGTGTCTTCTCTGCCATAGGAAAATGCTTCGTAAAATTTACGTGCGTCATCTGTTGTGCAGTAAATAATTAATGCTTTGTAGCTCATAAGTGTCAATTCTGACCACATAAAAGTATCGATGTTCTCTTAACATATGCGTTATATACTGCAAAATGTTTCGCTTGATGTAAACGTTATATATAAGTAGTTACTAAATATAGTAAAATATATATCTATTAGGGGTATTATTTACAAAGCAGCTAGTGTAACATTATCTCAATACAATGTTCTACTATTCTCTAGTTTACCAAATATAATTTTTAATTAAAAGTTTTAAGTTAAAATGGATATCATGTGTAAGGAAAAATTTTGAGCGATTGGGTTCCAGTTTCTGAGCCATGTTAATACGTATTTCTGACCGCTAGGAAACAAGCCTATAAGCAAGCATCAATTGTAGTCTTTTCCTGTGTATTACTCATGTAGTTGTTTGTTAAATCCATATAAAGGCCTGGTATTATAGCATTATATAAATGTATATATGAAAAAATAACAAATTATAATGTTAGCTTTTATGTGAATGTAGTTTTAGCATTCTTGGTCATTGCTTAAACTGAACGCTTTTTTTTGTCCAATGGTTTATGGTTCTTGATGGTCAATCTAATGTTTAGTAGTAGTTATATTAGACACTTTGTGAGTAACAGTAACAATATTGATAAAATACAAGACTTGTGCCGGTGACAAACTCCCTTAAACCTTGATCACGACATTCATAAATCTAACCTGAAATTGAATTTACAACCTCTTGAGGGTTTACACAATGTTGGAACATCTGACTAATTAGTTTCGTTAATCCTCTTCTGAGGTTAATTGAAATGATGGATGTTGTTTAAGCTTACTTCATCGATTTAAAATTGGTGTAATCAATGTGAATAATCACTTGATATATGAGTATATCTTTAATTAAGGTCAATTATATATTTTCGCTTCTGCATGGATGTTTGTATGTCGATAAGGTGTCTTAAAATGTAATGTATTTACTTGACATAGTTAAAGTCAATGTAACGAATGTACGAATTCTTATGAATCACAAAAAGTTTGTATATATATATGAATCCTAATATTTAAATTCATTTAATAAAATTAAATAATTGAAGCTGACTTTGCAAGAATAGTTAGGAATCATCACAAAATGTTTATAAAATGTACAATATTATTAATTGTTTTTATGCTGAATCAATTCAACATATGCAGCCATTGTTTTGATTCACGGTGCTATACTTAGAAACACTGGTAATAGGAGTTAGAAAACTAGTCCAAATTAATGTATCAACATTATTTGTAGTTTCGCTATAAGGTTCCCTTCAAATATATATGTCATTATTTAGAACATAGTTTGTATATGCAGATTATCACTTGGTCAGTCATTGTATGCTAGGTTAAACAAGAAATATAGAGGGGTGGTGTTTGTATGTTAACATTATTCACCGTCGTAGTAATATTTTAATTTGTTAATGCTCTTTTCTAATTTGCACGTATGTGGACTAAATGGAAGTAAATTAAAAATAAAATTAAGTAAAAGATGATATGCTTCTTTCTTTAATATTCCCTTTCAATATATTTAAGTCTCACTAAACTAAAATGTTTTAAAAATGTGGCTGGAGGCAAAAGCAGAAGAGGTGGTTGTCTGAAAAGTTACAACACCGGAAATTACGGCCTTTGTATGAAAATAGTTCCTTTTGTTGTAAAAAGTCTGATCAGTTAAGATTAAAGTGACTTCTGACGGAGATGTCGGGAAAGGGTCGTGAGGCTGATGAGCAAACGACTTGTGTTCTGATGGGTGGCACCTCTGGAGGTGTTACAGAGCAGTGCCGGATTTAGACCCAGCTGGCCCTAAGGCGTACTTTGAAAAGTGGCCTGAAAATACACACAAAATATTCACTAACACCACTTACTTTCACATTATAACGTTTATTTGTATGTATTTAAAAACAAACAAATTCTTTATTCAATTAAAAATGCAATTCTACATTCTCTTTCGAATGATATACTTGCCAGGGTCCTTCCAAGTTTATCCCGAGAATTATTTTCTTTTTGCAATAACATCATAACTATTCGGCTGATTCTAACGAAATTTGATACCCTTATGCTGTTTTACATTCTTTTTCGAATAATATAATTGTCAAAATCTTTTCATGGTTAGCCTGAGAATTATTTGGCAAACTTCATAACTATTCGGCATATTCTAACTAAATTTGAAATCCTTATGTTGTTTTACATTTTCTTTCGAATTATTCAATTGACAAGGTCCTCCTGAGATTAGTCTGGGAATTATTGGATGTTCTGAATGTCGTAAAGTCATAAATCAGAAGAATTGAGAGTACGCGACTTTGGTCAGCAGACCATGTTTTGTAAGCAAGTAAAATGATATATATATATTTTTTACTTTATCTTTGGTGGCCTGGAAAATAATTGGCTGGCCAAGACAATTGCCTTGTTTGCATAGGGGTTAATCCGGCACTGTTGCAGAGTGAAGTAGAGGGAAAATATTTTGTTGTTATTATTCTCTTTTAGCTCAGGGGCATAGTGGCAGAAACTAAACGTTATTTTTAATAGCACCAGTAATCAATAAAAATAACAAAAAAACAAGTGGCATACTCAGGGGCCATTGGGAAGACCCACCTCCACCGTGCACCTAAGATTCAAAACAATTTAAAGAAGTAATAAATGAAATATTATTGACCAAGCCCACTTCCTCCCAAAACACAAAAACACCAAGGCTGTGAGCGCAGGAATCGGTCTTAACACCAGGGATAAGCTGTAGCGACCACGCTCATACCAGTACTGGGACATGTAACACATACGAAGATCCTCCAGGTTGGAACACTCAACAAGAAAGCAGCGTCGAGTCAGGGAGACTGTAAGCACGGATGTTACGGGTGAGGAGATGAAGAGATTTAAAAGCCTTATTCACTGTCAGCGTGCTCTGTGAGTCACTATAAATCACAATTTGGTATGCAAACTGGGCATGACACGTACTCTACAGTACTGAGCGCTATATTGCAACTAGCTCGGCTGTGAACATAGACACAGTACCTGGAAGTGCACAGTCAATTTGCAAACAAGAGACAGCGTAGATGACTACTTTCTTTTTAAACTTCAAGTCATCTGTGTATACTGTACCAGCGCCATCTTGACAAGATGTATGTTCCAAGTAGTTCGAAAGTAATAATTCTGGTGTTTTAGAGGCTTGGGCGCCCGAAGCGTGGCGACAAACGTTCTGTGGGTGTTTCATCTTGGGTGGCTTTTTCGGCAGAACAGTTTGGTATCCGTTGGATATAACCGATGGTGTTACATCGCAAATTCCATCACATGGCCTTATTGTCTCGAGTGGTGGGTTGAGTTGTGGTGATTCAGGTATGTGATTACTAATATGGGACTGGACGTGCCCCGTGAGGCGTAAAATCTTGTATGAGCCGACCTAAGTGATAGTTAAAAGGGTGGGTACTTTCTGGTTGCGTATAAAAAAACATGAGCGCGATTATACAGGCCCTTTGAGATGAAAGATTCACGTAGAGGAAGTTCTTGACATACCAAATGGAAACCTTGTTCATTCTCTCTTACACAGACATAATGAATCAGCTCCAAAAGAGATCGCTCTCACACGAACAAAAGGTCGTCCGGAAGACATATGGTACATATATGAGTCATTTGCGGAGGGAGTAGTTGCTGCTCGATTTGAGTAAATTACTTGAGGCTAGAAGAGCAGTGGCCAGGTTATCTAGTCACTACGATGGTCTATATTTGTTAATTGGTACGATTTCAGCATGTGGGTTGTGAAAAAGGTCCTGTTATTTTTTGTGTGCAAAGGTAACCAATTTGTGGGTGTAATGAAGATTCTTTGTTGCTGTTGCACTGCTCAAAATCATGCGTCTAGAGCAGTGTGCGGGAGAGGGTTTCCGGTAGAGTTGTCTCAAATGGTAACGAGGACTTTAAGTAGTGGGCTTACTTTATGCCCTTGTTGAATTGGTTCTGACTCCTTATAGTTTCTCACGAGAGATTATGAGTTAGGCCGAGCTTAGCGAAGGTGTCTTCGTGATCGGGGAAAGAAAATGACTTCGAAAGGACGCGGAAAAGAAAATAACCTTGTTCTTAAATTGGCCTACTAAAAAGGGGCTTCTGTTTTACGCGAAATATCGAGTCTAAGGTGGCAGGATTTAGGCGAGTTAACGCTACTAAAGGACCGATTGATTCTCTGATTGGCTGATCCTGATTGACTGATCTTGACTACTGAATTTTTGACTTAATGATCGAATGAATGTCTGTTTCTCGGTCTCTCTATATATACATATATTGTGTGCCGTCTCCAAGGGGCGTGACATTGACTTATACTTGGGGTGGACCCAGTGATCTAATTTATTCGTTACTTCCACCCCTTGGGTCGAGTTCCAACGGCTATGTGTACCTGTTGTACCTACATATTTCCCATGGCTCAGATTTATCTTAATAATAGGGGATTGCTTGTCTCTTATAGTTCTCTGTAAGATTTTGCTGTTCAAAGCCTGTATTTTTTCAGCTTGCCTGTTGTCTCCCGTTGTGACCATTTTGGCTGATGATTATTCTCAACACGCATGTGTTTGTGTGTGTGTTTCCACGTGACTCTGACGACCACTTGCTTTATATTTATTTGTTATATATATATATATATATATATATATATATATATATATATATATATATATATATATATATTGTTTCTTTTTCTAATTCTCTTCTGTTCTTTATTTACTACATGTGGCATATTATTTCTTTAATTTACACAAATAGCCACTTTTAATATTTGATAAATCCACCGAGCGTCCATTTGTGGAGTTCCTTGCTGGGCCCATTCAATCCTGCAATTTGGGTGCCACAGGCTACTTATTTTACAGCATGCTCACCACAAGCACTCTATTGATACGCTTAGGATTGTATCCCCGTGGGGATCGGCAGGACTTGTCTAAATGTGCTCGGTGGATGTGAGCTTTAACAGCTCGTTGAATAGACCTGAGGGAAATTTCAGTACGTTATTTAAAATCATTTGAAATGGTGCCCGCAAACGTGGAGGATAAAAATCAAAGAAGGCTTCCGCAAATGATTTTGATGTTATGTCTTTCAGGAGAAAAGCCTCTACCCACTTGGTGAATTGTAAAATGACCTTCAGGATGTATCTTCACTGGTGTGAGGAATGGTCCCAGAATATCTAAATGTATTCCGTGAATACGGATAAATTATGATGCTGGTCAAATGGACGCTTACGAAAAGGGGAAGCAAGATAAAGGTGACTTAGACATTCAGATAGATTGCAAATAATATGTGTTGTAAGAAGAGAGAATAATTTATTGAAATTTAAGAGTTTGAAGACGTAAATTCAAAGGAAATTAGTTCTGAGTCTGATAAGTGAGCGTTAGTAAGCTAATAAGTTACGATAGGGGATTATAAAATTGTCATGGATTGCGTTAGACGATATAAGTTGACGAAATGAGAGTTTTTGGCTGTTTTAGTAGATGATACTCTCGAAATAGCGTCCTTATGTATTGAGTGCTTGAAATATACCTGATGCCCTCAGTGAATTGGCTGATCTAGTCGAGACCGCAAGCTTCTCTGGGTGAGTGTCTGGTGAAAAGAAATTGGACGATCCCCTGATGACTTTCAAGAATATACTCAGCGATTCCTTACTAAAGGTAGATAGTTCAATTTGGCACCTTTAATGGCATGGCTGAAGTAGCTTAAATTTACCCATTCGTGATTAGGTAGTTGTAAGACTGCTCCTGCTCCTATATTGGAGGAGTGTGATAAAACTTAAGGGCAATTCCTTTTTATTTTCGAAGAGACATCTTCTGCCTCTTTGTTAGCATTTTTGAGAAATTTATGGGAATGAAAGGGGTGCTAGCATGTTAAAGAAATTAACCAAACAGAATAATTTGTATTTTCCGTATTGTTTATAGTCGTGTAAATTGCCTAATTGCGTTTACTTTGTTAGTGTTTGGTGTAATCTTGCGAGAATTGACCTCATAACCTAAGAATCTTATCGAGTCAGCGCCAAAAATACACTTTGCTGGATAGATTTACATTCTATGCAACCTCAACTGTGCAAAATTCTGACTCGGAAGATGTGTGTGTTCCTTTGATTTTGCACATATCAGAAGGCTGCCTACGTAAGCATAAACCCGCAAAATATATTAATATGGAGATCACCTAAGCGGTATCGGTAAGAAAGTGTGTACCCCTTAGAGGATCGTTGAATCGAAGGCAGCGATTCTACGTGGTGATGTTGGGTTCATCTCCTTTTATTCATTAGTTATCCCGTAGTGTCACGGGTCGCTAGATTGAGGCACTGCACGGTATGATAACTCCGGGGTGACAATAAAAATTGTAGACGAGAGTACTTGGTATATCCGGTCCCAACTCTTTGTTGATCCGCCTGTACAGGTTGTCAAAACTTCTCGTCTTGGTAGTTTTATTAACAAAATAAAACTTCCCTCAGCATCTTTCCTGAAAATTCAGAAGTCCATGGAGAGGATTCAGTAAAACTATTATCCAATATTCGATATGCTTCCCCTACATAAAACTTGGTAGCCACAGTTGATGCAGATAAAAGACTGAAGTCATCTGGACTAAAGAAGATAAAGCATTCTTCAATGGGAAAATGTTTGGCGCTGTTGAATGTTGCTGATAAACACAAGTCAGGTGAAAAAAATACAGGAAATAACTGGCGTCCAATTTAGGTACCCATGCGTCACCCGAAGGAACTTTATATGCGAATCATTATTCCAAATATATATTAGGTTGAAAAATAAGTTCTTGCAGGTTTTTTTTAATTTTGTGTGGATTTAAGTTTTGTTGACGTGATTTGTGCACATATTAAGAAACAATAATAAATAATGAGAGCAAAATTTGCAAAGGTTAGGCCTCGTCTCTTAACAGCGTAGACTATTAGGCTTTTGTTTATACTTAGGTTACGTCTTGAAGTTGAGTAATAAGTCATTGCGATTTATTTAAAAGTTGTGTTAATTTAATTGTTGTTCTGTACCCTCAAAATGGAATGTCAAGCTGAAAGAAAGGCGCACTTTCGACACTTGTTGTTATTCATTTTCAATCGAGACGGGAACAATGCAAACGCAGCCAAAGCTCGTCGCGATATTTGTGCTGCGTGCGGAGAAAATGTTTTATCAGAAAGGACAGCTCAATAGTGGTTTTCACGTTTCAAAAACGGTCATTTCAATCTTAATGACGAAGAACGTTCTGGTCGCCCCATTAAGTTGGATGGAGATCGATTGAACGACCTTCTTCAGGAAAATCCTCGTCAATCGACTAGATAATTGGCCGTACAATCGGCGTGTGATCAGAAAACTGTAGTGAATCACCTTCATTCGATGGGGAAAGTAAAAAAAACTCGGTGCATGGGTTCCGCACGCTTTGAGCGAAAACAACAAACTTCAACGCTCCACGATTGCCGCAGGTTTGCTTGCTCGTCACAAGGCTAGTCGTGGATATAAGGACAGATTTCTTTACCGCATCATCACTGGCGACGAAAAGTGGTGTGTTTATGTCAACACGAACCATCGAAAACAATGGCTTAGCCCCAATAAAAAAAACACTTCCGCGATTAAAGCAAGGACTTCATCCACGAAAGACGATGCTCTGTGTGTGGTGGGATTGTGAAGGCATCATTCTTTATGAGCTCCTTGGGAACAACGAGATTGTCAATGAAGAACTCATTCAACAAATGTATCGACTCGCCGAAGCTATTCGTAAAAAGCAACCTCATTGACTTTATGGAGTCCTTCTGCAACACGACAATGCTCGTCCTTACATTGACAATATGACAAAAGACGCCATCTAAACGCTTAATTGGCAAATCCTGCGGCATCCTCCATATTCGCCAGACTTGGCTCCCTCGGATATCCATCTGTTCCGATCGCTCTCCAACAATTTGCACGGCGTTTCGTTCAATACTGATGTGTAATTAAGAACCTGGTTAGACGAATTCTTCGAGTCAAAACCCAGAGATTTTTATTGCAGAGGCATCGAAAAATTTGTTGAACGTTGGGAAGAAGTCGTAAATAACAACGGAGAATACATTATTGATTAAATTGCATATTGTTATCAATTAAAAATTAAGTTTTTCTAAAATTGTTAATGGTAATGAATAAATTGGATAAAACCGGAAGAACTTATTCCTCAACCCAATATATACATAAGAACGAGTGAATGTAGCTCTTGAAGTAATGAATCTATCTATCCCCAAAGAAAATGAATTCGAATTTATTTCCGAATATTTGTCTGTTCTAAAAACTAATTGCAACAGACCCCAACAAATTACAAGCAGTGAGAGAATGCTACCTAGCTTGTCTTCTTCCAACACTTCTAGTGAATTAAAATCCCCTCGTAAGATTGGACTCTATCCAACCAAATGACTTGCGCTTGAGACACTGGATGTCATTACTGGCAACAGTCGTCGTTGGCTTCAATGCCAGATTAGGTCATTTTTTCGTCGTTGCGCCACGAGGTAACTGATACCGTTTTTGCCTCAGTATCTCATCCGTATTTAAAACTTAGCTAGATACCAATGTTGGAAGGGCCCGATTTCGGCAATCATGAAGCAATCAAGTCTCAAGTGGCTACAAATGTCTGTAAGAAATTGTAATTCTGGCAAGAGTGGTAATAGTTTGGAGACTCAGAATCATCATCTGAAGACGATTTCTTCAAAACTATGTATAATGGCGTGATTTATTGTTGCGGTTGACTATAGATTTGTTGTCGATACTTTGACATAGGTGGGCGCGATGACCGATAAATCGATAATCGATAAATCCAAAATTATAATACAATATTGATTATTGACTATATATAGCGTTATTTTATAATACAATAGTAAAAATATTTGAATATTGTTTCTTAGTTTCTTACTTGGTGAGGCTCTCCATGACTTAAGACAAAACTATAGGCACAACAACTCTGCTCTCTCTGTTCATATCATAACCTAAATGTATATATTATACTTTACTTACTAACCAGTACTAACACTTTTATTGTGACACTAATTAACACATCTGACACGTTACATCATTTATGTTGAGTGCTGTTGACTCAGGCGATACTTTGTGAGTTTCTCTCTCTCTCTCTCTCTCTCTCTCTCTCTCTCTCTCTCTCTCTCTCTCTCTCTCTCTCTCTCTCTCTATATATATATATATATATATATATATATATATATATATATATATATATATATATATATATAATACATTGGCAGGATTTGTGTATTGTCTAGCTTTAGTAGGTTATTTATTTTCCCTATTTCTATTTTTGTTTAAATTTCTACTTTGGTAGGTAATTTTTTGCAATTAAAGGTCTCGTAGGTTCTATTGCTAGTTAGTTTCGATGCTGGAGTCGAATATTTTGAGAGCTATATTAGTACAGTTGAACTCTATTTTCTAGCTAACTCTATCTCAGAAGAGAAGAAGGTGTAGTGTAGAAATCACATCGTAGGATAGAATAAGACACTCAAAGACACTAAATAATTAGCATTTTGAAGTTTCATGAACTCTTCTAATGGGTTCACACATTAAAGCAAAAATATAACATTTGATGTATTGTAAGTGAATCTGGTTGGATAACTGTTCTAAAAAGAATACTGACTCCGAATGGTATCACCTCTCTTTTTGCAAAGTCCGAATGGACATGGGTCAAATAACCGGATTTTTTTTTCCTAAGCTGATGGGATCTGTAGAATGGGGACGGGGGGAACTACCGTAACAAAATAAACAAAACACTACAATTCATCAACGAGCGCAATTTTAAGAAATGGTGTTTGAAACAGTAGTACGTTAAATGAATTGACAAGTAAAATAAATTAATTAATTAATTATTAAGTTGTACATAAAATATGATTAATTTAAAAAAGTTAAGTAAAATAATTGAACGATCAAATTGACAAAGTTAAAGGATTGCATGATATGAATTTAACATAATAATTGATGTATATATATATTTAAGTTTCCCAGGAAGTTTTTATTATAGGAATGCCTAGAGGCATTGCTTTAACCCCCACCCCCTAAGAAGGTTACCCCCCATTTACTATCTTGAGATTACAAGTCCGAGTACCGACGAGGCCTCCTGACGACGGGACCGGGGCGTGTGACAGTGCTATTGGTTTGGCTGCGGGTACGGGGACACAGATTTGCTGGGGCAGTGGCAGTGTCATTAGTGTTGAACGAGGTACTGGCACGAGAGAAGGTTGATGGAGCGAAGGTGATAAGCTTGTTGGTTCCTTCCGAGATGGCGCCAAGCAGGATGTGGGAGTCTTGAGTCCCGTTGTCTGCTGACGGAGTGATCAGTGGGGAAGAGATTTGCTTCTGACTAACCCCTTCTGCCGACGAGGGTTCCTGCACCAAAGGAGGAGGATGCAGCTAAACGGAAGGTGGAGTTAGAGAGGCAGGAGTAGTTAAAAAGGTGGAATTTAGGTTGTTTGGGGGGATTACTGTACCATAAAGGGGTATAGTAGGAGGAGAATAAGATGATTTGGGTTCTAGACGAACATTTTCAGTATAAGCTGGTTTCAGGCTTGTTGCCAGAGCACTATGTGAGTGCAAGCGAATTAATGGCGTGTTGCCAGAGCTCTATGGTGAGTGCGAGAGAATTAATGGCGTGTTGCCAGAGCACTATGTGAGTGCTAGAGAATTGATGACGTGTTGTCAGAGCACTATGCGAGTACTGAATGTAATGGTGTGTTGCCAGAGCACTATGTGAGCGCGAGAGAATTAATGGCGTGTTGCCAGAGCAGTATACGTGTGTGCTGAATGAATTGGTACGATATGAAGTGAGGATTGAGTATGGGTCAATGCAAGTGATGACCTACCTAAATAAGGGAAGTGAGGTGCAGGTGGTAGATGTTGACCCGTTTATTGTCAATTGTTAATGTTTGTTGTTAATCCCGTGAGATGTTATTTTAAAGGATGTGAGGTGCTTGTCGTTTGTTATCCCTTGAGATGTTAGTTTAAAGGATGTGATTGAGAGAATAAAGTGAGAGGACTGCAGGAATTTGAAGTTTGGGGATTTGGAGAGAGTGGTTGAGTTGGGTGAAGTGAGAAAACTGGAGGGTTGAGATTTGAAGAAGGTACTGGGTCCAAATATGTGCACGGTTGCAAGCATTTTAGAGCTTGTGCACCATATTTGTTGTGGTACCAGCAGCATTGAGTTCGATGAGAGGAAAAGAAAACGTTATACTTCGGGAGACTACTTGGCCCAGTATGTGAAGAAGCATAACTATGGCTACAAGGCTGTGTACAGTGTACAACGTTGTGCTCGTACCTTTGATGATACCAGCATAGGCCCTGATGGTGTGGAAGATAGTGAGAATAGTTGGAAGAATGAGGTTGAAAATTTTGCTGTCTCTCACTTCTTGCATCGGGATGCTCTCGTTGGTTTCTCTTTCCTGAACCAGAGTGGGACCTGCGCCTTCCGTCGCCAAACCTGTGTCCGTGCTCGCTCTGTGGTTCCCGATGCAGCTTTAACCGCTGGATGTCGGCTTCCACCCTCGGTATTGAAAACTCAAGTGTCAATCGATATAGAAGATGGAACCCCTGAACGCTCGGCTCGTTCGTCAGAGGAGCTTGACGTGCTTCGAACCTGTGAAATTGAAGCATTGTTAAATGGGCCGTTACCCCAATATACATAAGGACTTTTATGCAATTTATATGCGGCAGCAGCAACCTCATCAATGCTCGTGGGGTTCGAGCTTAGGATTAATGGCCTGATTCCCTTGGAGACTCCTCTCATGAAAATATCTGTGTGGAGAGGGATAAAAAGTTCGATTTGAGCACCTTTCACCCTGATAAGGTCCTTCAGATGAGATATAAAAAGAAGTAGCACTCTTATCTCCCATTTCCTGAGTATTCAGGAGCTCTCTTAGGTCATCAATTTGGGACCTACCATATTTATTGAGGAAAGCCTCCTTCAGGTGGTCTATAACACCAGCCTGTTCCCCGTTAATTAGCACTTTCCTGAACTGAATAAAGGTACTTATGGGCAACCGTTGGATTATTGCTGCTACTTTACAAATATACGCTTTCAGCTCGACCAAATAGCACACTATTCTTTCTCATTCGACTCTCGCCACTCTCGGTATAAAGCCCCTAATTCATCCATCATAGTCACCATATTATTCCACCATATTATTTCATATTTATTTCACGTACTTCAATTTTCTTCGCATCTTGTTACTGTAAATCATATTTTACAATATCTTACATTGTATACCTAATCTACTTATCTCATCGTACATTCGTTCATTCTATGAATATATTTATATTTGTTTTTCTTAAAACCTGGTTCACTATTTCAAAATTTATTTCGCTTTCGTCTTAGGCCTAAAAACTATCAGGCGACAATTTCGATCAAACAAATTTATGGTTATGGTTTTCGAAACGCTATTTAGGCTGATTTATTAACAGAAAATAAATCCCAGGAATAACCATATACTATACTATAAAACCAAGAAGAATCGTTTCTGCTGAATTTTACAGGTTGGCTCAAGATAGTAATTAGGTAACATTATAATTATAAACACACCCAAAATTATAATTTAAATATATCCAAACGTTAAAGAGTAAACAGCTTAGTTAGATTTTTTCACATTTCGGTAATTTTCTTTATCAAGGTTTTTTATTTTTACAAATAACTAAATACTTTTTTCTTTCCATTAATTCAACAAACTTTCAAACTATCTTCAAAAGAAAAGAAAGCCTGGAATATAATAACCTTGAATTAGTAATTATAAAATCTATGTAAAAGTTGGTAGGTAGCAATTAAAATCCCATTTCTTCTAAATATTTAATATAAATCGGGTTTAAACCCCATGTTTGAAAAGAGAAATTGCGATTTGAACATAAAAATGAGCGAAATGGTAACATTTGGCAACCATTGAAGGCAGGTCTCCAAACAAGACCATGCCCATTAATTGAACATTGAAAACAGCCATCAAATGACTTTAATCTTATTGAAAAACAATTAATATAATGGCTTTGTTTTATTTCTGTTGAGGGTAAAAATTCTGTAATTGAGCCCAATTCGATCGAAGAAATATGCTAAATGAAAATTATTGGATCTTATTAAATTGCTTAGGTAAAATAAATACAATTGTAAGATTTATTAATAACACTGGGGAACAAATTTCAACATTTTGTTTATTGACTTAGATTTGATAGTTAATTATACATAATTTGAGTGCACTGAGCACGAATTTTTACTCCGATTTGCTCTATCAGGTCCTGATTTTGTTCAACGCGCTTTCTCTTTCCTCATATTCCTAAAAAGGATATTTTCTCAATACTTGCTAAGTCTTTGTGCAGTTGCACATTATAATTATAATTAAATATTAGTATATATTATCCGCAGTATTATCCGTTCTTCGAAGTTGACATTTTGAACCATTGGTACGTCGAACACCGAGTAGGCTGGAGCCTCGATAACATGGACTTTCTGGTGGAATATGGCCATCTTATCGGCATCTGATCCCTCCTTCCACACGAAATAACGAACGTCAAGTCGTGGCAATTGGGGAGCTGACACTGTAACTGCGCCACCTTCACGCGACGAATGGGGGACCTCGGCAGTCTTGGTCTCCTCGAGAAAATCTGTATCTGCGCTGGCGTTATCCAGTCATACAAGTTTAGGCCAGGGCTTAAAAAATTTAATGATCTTGGCTGGTTCTCCTACTTACTTCATTTCACTGGACCTGCAATAAGAAACAATTTGGGAAATGTGTATTCAACCTAAATACACAACAATTACGCTCGTAGACCTTAAAAATATGCTAAGCCCCCATGTTTTACCAAAGGATGTGTGGTGTTGGAACCACATTATGAAATTGCACCTGATTCAAAACCATTCCTCAAAGACGAGTATTTTGAAGTCTTATGGGGTTCTAAAATTGGTTAACAGTAAATCAGTCCTCATTTGTATAACTTATGTTAGCTATAATAACTATATATAGAGCAGCATTTCCCCCCCAAAAATATAGAGAGGATTAGCAGCTATTATTCAAGAAACAAGAAGTTATCCTTACCGTTCGCCTTTTCGAGAACTGTTTCCGAAATTTACGACGAAATAAAGAATCCAGGTGAATATTTTCCTTTATCCTAAGGAAGCTCGTTTGATCACTTAACCCAGCTTGCTACACGGGAAGAGCTTTCCTTTTCGCACTTTACATAAAAGGGGCATATAGTGTCCGAATACCCACATACCATAGATGCAATAAATATGGCTCAAATTTTTGTTCCTCAATACATAGAATGTCCCATCAGCATTTTTATTGGTGGACACTTAATGAAGTCACTTCCCTTTTCACCATGGGCTAATGAAAGAACAAATTTTGGGAGTATCTGACATAGAGGCGCATAACACGAAAAAGCTTGCGCTGAGACCAACACATTTTTCGATTCAAATCTTGACTTTGCTAAATCCCAGATATTTAACATCTTTTCTATTACTATCTCTCGCAAGAGGGTGCCAGGGGTAGCATTGATACTATGTTGACATCAAGAAGATTGTGCCCCCCCCCGTCCCAATACTTTTAGGAGGATCTCTTGCGGCTATATGTATGCAGCGAGAGAAGGTGGCGCTTGATTGTGGAAGGGGTCACCAGTTCTTTATTAAAACAAATATTTCTTCTCTGCTTATGAATCCAAGTCCGATATTCGAGTTGGTGTATGAGGGTGTTCACCAAATAAGTTCGTATTTGGATTTATAAACAAGTTGATAAAAATAACTTCATTATGAACTTAACGTTTCTCAGGATGAATGACTGGAGTCGGTGTGTTTAAATCCCTTTTTTGGTAGAAGGAGTAAATGTGAATGCGGATGGAAAGACTTGTCAATCCTATACACCGAGGACTGCTTGAAGAAGTGAATGAATGGACTTTAGGTGTGTTAAAATTCCTTCCTCGGTGGATTGAGTACAACGTGAAGACGAATGGAAAAGAACTTTGCTTCCTGAAGTGAGGTGACTGACTGTGTGACTGTAGTAATGTCCTATAGTGTTGTCCGATTATTTATGTGAGAATAAGTGGGCGTTTCTGGGGGAGGAGCTTTGTCTGAAGTGTGTTCACGCGCACGCGCGCGCGAGAGAGAGAGACAGAGACAGACACACAGAGCAGAATTCTTAATCAAAAGAATTTATGGAAGTAGAGATAATTGCTGAATAAGATTGATAATAAAGTCGGAAGAAAGTTTGGGGAAAATGTTTCTGAGGTTCATGTTTAATTGTTTGGCGTCAAAATAACAAGATATTCTGTGAGACAGACTAATTTGAAAGAAAGATGTTTGATCAAAAGGAAATTAGGAAAATTAATGGTCGGTCAGAATATTTGAGCCTGGAAAAAGACCGTACGTGAGAGTATGTTTGTGTAAATGGATTTCTACATCGATATTTTCCACCTATATATCCACTTTCTCTAACTTTACTTTCTTTTCACTCCTTTTACAAACTGGTAAACCCTATCGTTGGTTTTCGCTTTATATTTTAAGAAACCATCTTTTATCGGTAAATATGTAGATTATCGGCGCGAACGATGGGACGTACTATTTCGTCCGTGTTCCAAAATGTTTCACGTTTTTGGAGTACATTTAAGTTTACGGCTCGTGTGGGGGTAAACACAATGGGAGGACTACACTACGATGATCCTGAGTTTCATTAAATTGGGGGGGGGGTCTGGGGGGCACAGCTCCCCAGTATATATTCCTAATTATTTATAGAATAATAATTCGAAAAGGACTCGAACGCACATGAATTTTCCGACACGAGTGAACGATAATATTTACAAACAAATTTTTTTTCAGCCGGGCCGCTAATCTACATATTTACCCTTTTATCTCCTTACATTCTCAATAACTTCAAATTGAAAGGAAAAATGAAAATAATAACAAATTTAGTTTGAATTTAATAGCTTAACGGAGCCTCCTACACCGATTCTTTAAGACTACGTGATTTTCGACATGTTTGTGATCCGAATGTTCGTTCGCACCTACGCCGTGTTTGAGCATTGGACTAAATGTTCTCATTCCTAAATTGATTATCACAGAAGTGAAGTTAGATTTTATTCTAATATCTTGTTAACATTTAAAAATGATTAATATTTCCCTAGAATTCTTTCAATGGTAAAAAAGAAACTGGCTGAACGAGAGACCCAGGCTTTGCCTTCTAGATCCAATGCAATGTCTCTTAAGCATGGCTGGCCCTTCCCTGACCTACAGAAACCTCAAATATTATTTAATTTACGAAGCAAATTTGTTGTTCCTCTTGTTGGAACTTTTAGTAAAATTGTGATAGGTAAGGAGCATTCTATATATGAAAATTAATCCATGGTATATTCTAATAACTCAAGAAAATGCCATTTTTATTTTTAGCAAGTCATAATTAACTACATACATGGGAATTTTGGTTGGTATTATTCAAGTTTCTGCCACAACTGCTCTATAAATTTATAATATTTTCTTGTTCCTTTATCATCATATAAGAGGAAAAATAAACCACAGTGGAAGGCAGAGTTGGTGTCAACCTGGAATTAGATTAAAATTATTCATCATTGACTCCATTTTTATGTGCCTAAACCAAATCTGTTATCATTTGTTGTGCAAATGCTTCATTTTGTAAAAATCCCTACCCATTTGCAATGCCTGTTTTGTTTACAAAAAAAAACAACAAACAGTAGACTTCTGGAAGAGGCCTTTCATGCCTGTGGCTCCATTTCAATTCTTTCTGCAGCCCTCAGTCTTCAACCTCTGGCAAAATGAATGGTCCCAAAATATTGGCATTCTCCCGCAAATAATTCCTAATTTAAACAATAACAGACCTTATAGAATGTCACGTCGTGACAGTATCGTACTAACTAGACTAAGATTAGGTTGCAGTAGACTATCCCATGGCTACTTCTTTGATCCATCACTTTTCCACTTTTGTGGAAAATGCAATACACAACTTACCCCAGAACATGCTATAACTCAATGCCCTGAATATGCTTTAAGTCGTAAACCCTTATTAAATTTCTGCTTGGAAAACAACTTAAGATTTTCATATGCTACTGTCCTAAATTCCTCAGTCCCATTTGAACTAGTACTAAAGTTTCTAAGAGATACATCATTATATAGACACATTTAATTTATTTGATTTTATTTATTTTTTTTGTTATTATTATTTTTATTTTATTTTAATTTTTTTCAGGTTGTATATCCATTTATGTACATATATAGATATGAGTATTTGTATACATAATTGTGTAACTGTTGGCACCGTCTAGTTTAGCTTATCTTCTCATACTAACAGACTCCACCTTTCTCTTTATTCTTGAGTGTCTAGGAGTGGAGTCCCTAGACTGAAGAGGTGATGGTGACTATCTTGACTGTAATTTCACGGTGCCAATAATCCTTATAGGGTTTCAGCACCTATAAAACAGATTAAATCAATCAATCAATCAATTCTTTCATTTTCTGTGCGCTAAACGTTCTGGGTTGCTCTTGTCCCACTGAGTATTATGTCCCTTTTGTGGTCATATTTTACTTTTTGTTTGCTCAATATTTATCCAAACTCCTCTCAAAACTCATTACCAATTCCTTTGGCAAGCTGTTGCAAGTATTCACTACCCTGTTGCTAAAGGCATACTTCTCCAATCCACATCTCTTTGAAAATTAAAAAGCAAGGGTTTAGGTTGGATTTAAGAAAATATTTTTTCACCAATAGAGTGGTAGACTTCTGGAACAAATTGCCGCAGAGGGTAGTAGGTAGTCCAAATCTAAATGTATTTAAGAGTAGGTTGGATGAGTTTATGAGAAGGGAAGGTTGTGATGGTTCCTAAGTTTTGTATATATTAATATTGTTTGTATATATCTATAGCTGCATGATTTAGTTCTTGACAAGCCTTGATTGGTGATACCCTTGTTTCTGGATGCAATCCTCTGGATGTAGTTTTCTTGGGAGTTTGGGTGCCTTGAAAAAGAGGCCGCTTGACTCGGATGACCTATGATGAGCCCTTGTGGCTTTTGTCATCCGTTATATTATATTGTGGGGGACTTTGATTTTGTCTTCCCCTGGTGATGGTGCTTTTTGTGGGTGGGTTTTGACGGAGGCGGATGACCTTTGATAGGCCCTTGTGGCTTTTGTCATCCGTGTAATTATGTTATGTTATGTTAACTTCTTGTATCCTCTTGTTGCTGTGTCTTCTCTCAGTTAATATCTCCTCACGCTCCTCTTTATATATCTCACTTAATATCTTGTAAGTTTCTATCATCTCCCTGTGTATTCTCCTATATGCCAGAGTTGGTAAGTCTAGTTTCCTTAGCCTCTCTTCGCACATCACCCCCTTTCTCTTAAATGGGTACCATACCTGGTTTGCGTATTCAAAGTGTGGCTGAACCATCGCAGTATATAGGGGTTTAAACCACCTCATCCAGCATTACAAATGTTCTCCTGATGATCTCCACCATACTTTGCTTTATTCACTTTTTTGGCAATGTTTTCTTCAAAGTTTAAATGCTTGTCTATGGTCACCCCAAAATTTCTCACCTTCAGCCTCCTTTAACTCTTTCCTCATCCTGCACCTCAGACCTTTGCACTCCCACATTTCCAATTCTCATGTATGATTTCTTACCTTGATGGGGCTTAATCCCCATCTAGAAACTGGAGATGCCTCCAACCATGACTTTCCGAGAGACATCCTTGGTGTACTATAGTGGTTGGCTAATATGGTATCACCAAGATGACATGAAGAACTACCATCAAACTCATGGAATATGGCAATAAAATTTGACTTAGCAGGCAGCAGTGGCAATTATGAATTAATAACTTAAGCAATCTAACCAGGAACACAACAACCACACATAGTAGAAATTACTAGTCAAAATCATACACAATCTGACCCAGAGCTGAGTCAAGATGCCATTTAAAGGTGGCAACAGATTCAGCGAACACAGCATATTCAGGCAACCCATTCCAAATATCAATGACCCGCTGAGAAGAAATGTGCTCTAATATCAGTTATAATGAGGAACAAACCGCTTGATAGATTGTACCCTAGGTCCCTAATTAAATTTCTCACAAATAGGGTATCGAGGTGAGGGCAAAACCTATCAAAATTTTAAATCCCATAATCAGGTCAACTCTAATCAATCTGCCTTTAATAGAATAGAAACTCAAAAAGAGTAAGACGCTCACTATAGGTTAAATCATGAAACCTAGCAATTCTCTTAGTCGATCGTCTCTACGCACCCTCCAATAGTTTGATATCGCCAGAATAACCAGTAAACCAAGCCACAGATGCAAAATCAAGAATGGGATGGACATGAGAAATTAAAACACTCCATGAAATCAGGAGATCGACACAGTGTGCCTTTCAAAATAGTATAGCAAATACCTCCAGCCTTTCCTGCCATTTCCTTCACATGTAAGTAGAACTTGAGCGAAGCATCCACTCTGACACCAAGATCTTTATGATTGTCAATATCCTAATTGGTTGGTCAGCAATAAAATATGGTAGAGGGACAGGAGCATCAGGAAATTTTTGAAAAAAAAACAACATTCTGACACATTTTTCAACTGAAAAAGAAAGTTTCCAAGAACAGCTTGTTCTTTGAAGTAGATTAATATCATTCCATAGATTCCTGTGAGATAATAAGTAATCAAACTTAGAAGCAGAGGCTAAATATAATTTTAAATCATTGTAGCAGGCCGAAGATAAAACTAATCCTGAGTTCCAACATTATCCTAGAATTTATGAGCCTTGAGAACCTTGAGGAAGAATTGAGACAATTTGATATACAGTCCTTTACTTTACAAGAAAATAAACACACAGGTGCGCACCCAAATAATTAACCTATTCCAAATTCAATTAGAAAAAAAAGTGTGCACACTACAAAACGATGCCAAAATTTCCCAATCAAAATAAAATACAAAAAAAGTATGACGGGCGAAGAGAACAAATTTTTCCAAAGATTTCCACACAACAAACAAAATGACCAGAAAAACTGAACGAAAAGGTGGGTACGGGGTTATCACTCGTCCGTTGAATGGGGTGGTGGTAGTAGGCCAAAAAAAAGCGATATGCTCATCAGTCAATGGAGGTGGGCAGTGCAAGTGGCAAGTGAGGCGGAGCACTCACCTCGAGAACTCTTCTCACAGTCTGTAAAAGCTTCCACTCTTAGAAGACACAGGATGTAATACTGGAAAAGAGCCAGAGAAATTTTGGTATAGCATTTCTAAAGAAAAATCTGGTGATGAACTTCGATATGCCTTGTCATAATTAATGTTGAGCCTATTAGCATTCCCTCATTCTTTCGCCTGTTTGTTAAAATAATTTTAGCAAAGAAACTATCTTACCCAAGTGTAATATCATAACATAACATAACATAACATAATTTCATGGATGACAAAAGCCACAAGGGCCTATCAAAGGTCATCCGTATCCATCAAATCCCACCCACATAATGCATCCATAGGATTTTGTCAGATCATGCATCTACAATATACAATTTAAACAATTCATAGGATTATGTCAGACCATGCATCTACAATATATAATTTAAAGCCTCCATAGGAGTCTGTCAAAAACAAAATCAAAGTTCCCCAAAATATACAATAAAAAGAAACTGCATCCACAGGAATGAGTCAAAAAACATACCCCCATACCAAAAAGTAAGAAGTTAACCATCCATCTCCATATAATCATCCAATGTGCACTTGAAAATATTCAAGTTTGGGCTGTCTACAGTCTCAGGTGGCAAACTATTCCAATAGTCCAGCACTCTGTTAGTGAAAAAATATTTTCTAACATCCAGTCTGCACCTCTGCTTTTTAATCTTTAAGTGGTGACCTCTAGTTCTATTACTACCTTCTAACTCAAATAACTTGCTGAAATCCAATTTATCCATCCCAGAAAAGATTTTAAAAAGCTCAATCATATCTCCCTTCACACACCTTTCAAATGAGAACATTTAATACCCTCAGACTATCTTCATATTCAAGGTGCTTCAGGGATGGTATTATTTTTGTTGCCCTCCTTTGTACTGATTCTAACAAGTATATATCATGACTACAGCTGCCAATTTAGTGTCATCAGCAAAAATTGACACTTTGCTATTTACACCTTGCCCAAGATCATTTACATAGATTATAAAAAATAAAGGGCCTAAAACTGATCCCTGAGGTATGCCACTAATAACATTCCTCCACTCTGACCTCACTCCATTCAGTACAACTCTCTGTGTCCTATCTTTCAGCCATTCAGTTATCCAATTTAAAACTTTTCCACATATCCCATGCAGCTTTAATTTGTAAACTAGTCTTCTATGTGGAACCTTATCAAAAGCTTTGCTGAAATCTAACTAGATCACATCAACTTTCTCACCCCTATCTAATTCTTTAGTTACATAATCCATAAAATCAAGTAAATTAGTGAAACACGATCTACCTTTTCTAAAACCATGCTGAGCATCATTAATTAACCTGCTACTCTCTAGATGATTAGAAATTCCCTTCTTAACTATCTTCTCAAGAATTTTACAGACTATAGAAGTTAAGCTTACCGGTCTAAAGTTATTTGGGTCCTCTTTGCTTCCCTTTTTAAAAATTGGCACTACATTTGCCAATTTCCAATCATTTGGTATTTCTCCAGACTCTAGTGATCTAATAAATATCTTCTCAAGAGCTACCACAATACTTTCTACACCTTCTTTGAGTATCCTAGAATGAATGTTGTCAGGGCCAGATGCCTTACTAGTATTTAACTCCATTATAAGCCCTTTAATTTCTTCTCTGTCTACATTAATAGAATTTATCACTACTTCCCTTGACCTAGAATTATCATCAATTAATCTAACTGGTTTCTCTTCTGTGAATACTGAAGCAAAATGATCATTAAGGACCTCTACTATTTCCTCATCAGATTCTTTCAAAACCCCTTCATATTTAATAGGCCCTATTTTATCACTGTTAGATTTATTATTGATTCTATAATAGCTAAAGAATTTTTTTATCTTTATTATTATGGTAACACTTCAGATTCCTGGTGCACGGCAGATGGCGCCGCTAGTCGGCTACAATTCTGGGCCACAGCACATCTCTTATGACGTCAGACGGCAGCGTCAGATGTGAACAATATCGGCGTAATATTTTTTGGTATATGAGTATATACTGGGGGGCTGCGCCCCCCAGACCTCCCAAGTTGATTGAAACTGGGCTGGACAAATTTGAGGAAACTCTTTACTGAATTTACAAAATTCCATAAATATTTATATATTGAAAATGGAAAACAATCGGTTAACATTATTTGTATTAATAATATAAAAAATCAGAAGGCAAATAACAAAATTGTCTACCCACACATTCACACAGGGGTAGGGAAAGATATATGAAAAGGGGGGTGGGTGGGAGAATGGCCCTACAGACGCACACACACACCGCTCCCCCACATCATCAGCAAAAACACAAAACTTGCAACTTAACTAAGAGCCTACATGATTAATATAAACAAGGAAAAGAAAGGGCACAATCACCAACCCCTGGAGAATACTACTACTGACTTTCATTTGGTGGCTCTGACTGCCCATGAACAACCACTTTCATTTTCCTATCCAACAAGTAGTTCTCTTGGGGCAGTCTCTGTCAGATCAACCAGCGCCTAACACCCTCATCCCTCATATTTTGCTGAAATTTGATTTATAGGAAGTTTTGGAGCCCTAAACCCATTTCTGAAATTTTAAGGTCAATCCAACCAATGTGTTAAGGAGATATGAACTCAGCATTTTGAGGTCACTAACATTTGGCAACCTATAACTAGGGTAATAATGGTCATAATTATATAAAAGTATATATAATATATTTAGAATCAGAAAAAAAGACAAAAGAATCCAAATATGAGAGTTTTAGGAACTCTAGGTTAAAAAAAAAATCATAAATTTGCAAAAATTTGAGGTCAAGATTTGACCTCTGGGGTATCAAAATTGAAAATATTTTATAATAGCTATTTAAATCAGTAAGAAAAAGTTTGTTTATGCTACCAGTTTTCATGTAACTAACACAGTGAGCACCATATTTATAAGTTGTCCGTCAATTCTACATATTTTTCACACTTAAGCTCCTAATTTGACCTATAGAAATTAAAATGACCTTTTTTTAATTTAAAAAACAAAGGTACAGCTCTTGGCTATTAGAAATGGCCATAAAAAGGTTGTTTATCTTGGTAGCTTTCATGTAATTAACTTATAAGTGAACACCATATTTATAAATTGTCAATTCTTTGAAATTTTATAGCCTTGATATCAATTTGATCTTGAACTCTAAAGAGTTCAATAAAAATTGTAATTCACTGCCAATAATATATAGTTAAAGTAGTGGAAGACAAAGCTCACATGTAGCTTAAACAATTCTGTTGCAACATGTTGCTGCTTGGGTCAGGGAAAGAGGTGTTTACTACCATTAGTGTGGATTGGAGGATGATAAAAGGACTAATATGTGAGTTAGATACTATCAAGGCCTCCAGCCCTGATAATATTCATTCTAGGATACTTAAAGAAGGGGTAGAAAGTATCTCAATAGCTCTGGAGAAGTTGTATACTAGGTCACTGGAATATGGGGAAATACCCGATGATTGGAAGAGAGTGAATGCAGTCCCCATTTTCAAGAAGGGTAGTAAAGAGGATCCAAATAACTTTAGACCGGTTAGCCTAACTCCTGTAGTCTATAAAATTCTTGAGAAAAAAGTTAAAAAAGGGATTTGCCAACATCTAGAGAGGGAGGGGTTAATCAGCGATGCTTAGCATGGGTTTAGATCAGGTAGATCATGTTTGACTAATTTACTAGACTTTCTGGAGTTTGTAACAGATCAAGTAGAAGAGGGAGAGAATGTAGATGTAATTTACTTGGATTTTAGTAAAGCATTTGATAAGGTACCACATAGGAGACTAGTTCATAAATTAAAAATGATTGGGATATGTGGGGGTGTTTCAAATTGGATAGCTGAGTGGCTGAAAGACAGGAAGCAAAGGGTAGTGCTAAATGGTGTAAAGTCAGAGTGGAGGGATGTTATCAGGGGGGCTCCTCAGGGATCAGTTCTCATCCATTATTATTTGTCATCTATATAAATGACCTTGGGGAGGCAGTTAATAATAAAGTGTCAATTTTTGCGGATGATACCAAATTAGCAGCTGTAGTTAAAGATATTGATGATAATTTTAAAGTGCAGGGGGACTTAAATAAATTGTTATCCTGGGCACATTAGTGGCAAATAACTTTCAACCTTGATAAGTGCAAAGTTATCAACATGGGAAAAGATAATAGAGAATTTAACTATGAAATGGATAGGCATTGGCTGAGCTCAGTAGAGGATGAGAAAGATCTAGGAGTAGTAATAGATAAGTCATTAAGGTTTTCTAAGCAGTGTATTGAAGCAAGAAATAGGGCAAATAGAGTGCTGGGTTTCATTAAGAGAAATGTCAGTTACAAAAGTAAGGAGGTTATTCTTAAACTCTATAACTCCTATGTTAGGCCACATCTAGAGTACTGTATACAGGCATGGTCCCCACATTTTAGACATGATATTAATCTTCTCGAGTCAGTGCAACGGAGGGCAACAAAGATTATTCCTTCCCTGAGGCACTTTGAATATATAGATAGACTGAGGGTATTAAATATGTTCTCTTTCGAAAGGAGGTGTGTGAGAAGGGATATGATTGAGCTCTTTAAAAATTTTTACAGGATAGATAAATTGGATGTTAGCAAGTTTTTTGAGTTAGATGATGGAAATTGGACTAGAAGTCAACACTTGAAAATTAAAAAGCAAGGGTGTAGGTTGGATTTAAGAAAATATTTTTTCACCAATAGAGTGGTAGACTTCTGGAACAAATTGCCGCGGAGGGTAGTAGGTAGTCCAAATTTAAATGTATTTAAGAGTAGGTTGGATGAGTTTATGAGGAGGGAAGGTTGTGATAGTTCCTAAGTTTTGTATATATTAATATTGTTTGTATATATCTATAGCTGCATGATTTAGTTCTTGACAAGCCTTGATTGGTGATACCCTTGTTTCTGGATGCAATCCTCTGGATGTAGTTTTCCTGGGAGTTTGGGTGCCTTAAAAAAGTGGCTGTTTGACTTGGATGACCTATGATGAGCCCTTGTGGCTTTTGTCATCTGTTATATTATATTGTGGGTTTTGACGGAGGCGGATGACCTTTGATAGGCCCTTGTGGCTTTTGTCATCCGTGGAATTATGTTATGTTATGTCCAGAAAACTTAAGAGTGCCAATCAATATCTGTAAGATGCAAATTTATTAGGTTATAATTTCCTTTGAAAAAATTTAAATTAAGATTACTATGAGGACTACTATTAGAACCAGAATAAAAACAAAAGAAATAATCAAAGATAATAGGAAAATGGTCGCAATCTGGAAAGGGGTCAAATATTGACAGATTAGATATTCTATCATTTTCTGTAGTAAAAATCAAATCGAGAATGTTATTAAAGCGGAGGAAGGTAGACATTTTTACCCATTGTGTAAGACCTAGAGAAGTAAATAGGTCAAGAAATTTATCATTAAGGAGAGAACTAGCACAAGGAACTTCAGAAAAACAGTCAATAGATGGCAAGTTGAAATCACCAACCAAAATAAGCTCTGTCAATGCAAAATGAATGAAGATATGTGATGAGAGCAAGGTTATTAAAAAAAGAATAGCTCAGAGGCCTATAAAAAACTAATACTGTTACACCAAAATCAGGCAAATACACTCCAACAGTGTTAGGATGATCACAGAAAGATTGACCAACCTTAATATCATCCTGAACATATAACCCAACATCATGAACCCTTATTTCAGAAACCGAATCATTCCTGGAAAACTAACTACAGCATCAGAAATATTTTAATTCAACCATGTTTCACACACTCAACATAGCCCAACTTTTGAACTAGAAACCAAGCCAGATAAAAAATTAACCTTATTAACCAAACAGTTAAGATTCAACAAGATAAAAGCAAGCAACGTTGAACACAAGAAACCTCTGAATAGGGTGAAACTATTGCTCATTTTTTTCCCGATGACCAATCTTAAGCCTAACAGCGGGAATAGGATTAACATAACATAACATAACATAATTACACGGATGACAAAAGCCACAAGGGCCTATCAAAGGTCATCTGCCTCCGTCAAAACCCACCCACAAAAAGCACCATCACCAGGGGAAGACAAAATCAAAGTCCCCCACAAAATAATATAACAGATGACAAAAGCCACAAGGCCTATCATAGGTCATCCAAGTCAAACGGCTTCTTTTTTAAGGCACCCAAACTCCCAGGAAAACAACATCCAGAGGATTGCGTCCACAAACAAGGGCATCACCAATCAAGGCTTGTCAAGAACTAAATCATGCAGCTATAGATATATACAAACAATATTAATATATACAAAACTTAGGAACCATCACAACCTTCCCTTCCCATAAACTCATCCAACCTACTCTTAAATACATTTAGATTTGGACTACCTACTACCCTCTGCGGCAATTTGTTCCAGAAGTCCACCACTCTAATGGTGAAAAAATACCTTCTTAAATCCAACCTACACCCCTGCTTTTTAATTTTCAAGTGGTGACCTCTAGTCCGATTTCCATCATCTAACTCAAAAAACTTGCTAACATCCAATTTATCTATCCCAGAAAAAATTTTAAACAGCTCAATCATATCCCTTCTCACACACCTCCTTTCGAACGAGAACATATTTAATACCCTCAGTCTATCTTCATATTCAAGGTGCCTCAGGGAAGGAATAATCTTTGTTGCCCTCCGTTGCACTGACTCAAGAAGGTTAATATCGTGTCTAAAATGTGGGGACCATGCCTGTATACAGTACTCTAGATGTGGCCTAACATAAGAGTTATAGAGTTTAAGAATAACCTCCTTACTTTTGTAACTGACATTTCTCTTAATAAAACCCAGCACTCTATTTGCCCTATTTCTTGCTTCAATACACTGCTTAGAAAACCTTAATGACTTATCTATTACTACTCCTAGATCTTTCTCATCCTCTACTGAGCTCAGCCAATGCCCATCCATTTCATAGTTAAATTCTCTATTATCTTTTCCCATGTTAATAACTTTGCACTTATCAAGGTTGAAAGTCATTTGCCACTTATGTGCCCAGGATAACAATTTATTTAAGTCCCCCTGCACTTTAAAATTATCATCAATATCTTTAACTACAGCTGCTAATTTGGTATCATCCGCAAAAATTGACACTTTATTATTAACTGCCTCCCCAAGATCGTTTATATAGATGACAATAATGGACCGAGAACTGATCCCTGAGGAACCCCACTGATAACATCCCTCCACTCTGACTTCACACCATTTAGCACTACCCTTTGCTTCCTGTCTTTCAGCCACTCAGCTATCCAATTTGAAACCCCCCCACAAACATAATTTCACGGATGACAAAAGCCACAAGGGCCTATCAAAGGTCATCCATATCCGTCAAAACCCACCCACATAGGACCTATTTATTTATACATCGATATTCATACTGTACTGTTTGGTATGCTCTATCACCACTCCTGTTTTCCTCTGCTAATTTCCTCAGTCTCTCCCATAGTCTTTGTTTTCTTTTAACCTTGGCCCTCAGGTTTTGTTCATAGGTAGTGCTCTATGTTTGTTCCACTTTAACTCCACTCTTTCCTTAAAATCTCTACTTGCTATACATTCCTCAATAATGCCCTTAAATTTAGTCACAAAGCTACTCCACATATCATCAACATCCTGGTCTCTCAAGTACTCTGCCCAATCTATATCAAGTTTTTTCTTCATGGCTGCATAATCTTCCCTTTCATATAGATAAACTTTTTTGTTTATTTTCCTTATTTGAGTCATGATCACTTTTTCCTAGTGGGGTACCAAGCTTTATACCCTCTACCATCAGGTCATTGTCTGACTACACAAGGTCCAGGACACTACCCTTCTCACTTCCCCTACATCTTGTTACCTTATTCACATGTTGCACAAAGAAACGATCCCTTATTTATTCCTCCCAAAACTATGGCTTTGCTGATCCCCAGACGCTATTGTATAATTCCTCCAATTTATGCTAGGTAGGTTAAAATCACTTGTGGTCACTTTATGTTTTGTTCCACAATCACTTATTTTCTGTAGCAATCTTAATAGACCCATTACTATTATCTTTGCTACTGTTTGGGCTCTTCTATACTACAGTTAATAGCAATCATTCCTTACCCTGTATTTTCATACTCATAAATTCACAGAAGTTAGTTTTTATTATTATCGTCAATACTGTATGTTACACCATTTTTAATATCCACCAGTATCTTTCTTCCAACACTCTCTCCACTCATACCTCATACCCCCTATACTGTACTCAGCCATTATCCTTTGATATTTAAAATATTAAGGTTTCATTTCCATGAGTGCTATCACTTATGGTTTCTCTTCCAGGTTTTCTATCCTATCCTTCAACTCATTCACTTTATCTACTGTAAAGAGATCCACATTGCTAAACATTATACACAGCTTACTCTTACTCTTACTCTTCCAGACACACATTCCTCCGCTTTCTACACAATTTCTTATTTCCTCTTGAGGTGCAGCAGATACCGCTTTTAAGGTTTCCCTCAAACCACATAAAAATTTCCCAATCTTTTCTCATTTTCATCATCATTCATCACCTTTGCTTGTTCCTTTAATTCTTTCTCCTTTTCACGCTCCTCTCTTGTCATGCCTGTTAATATCTGGCGGAGTAATAATGGCACGCAGATGTACTCTGCATGTTGTTCAATTGTTTGTGGCATGATGTTATAGTCATGCGTCCGGTGAGTGTGATGTCACAGCCAGTGGTGTAATGGTGGTCAGGTGCCCGCTTCACTGCAGTCATTTTTCAGAGGTAAACATGCATGGACATTCTTAATAGTGGTAGCAGAGCTCTTACATCATGGCCTCTGTTATGGAAAGCGTTAATACCGGTTCCTGTTTATCGAAATGGCCACCTAAACTTGACAATGATGGGGGCTATGACAGTTGGAAAAAAGATATTGTTATTTGGTGCGAACTTACTGAATTGCCAAAAACTAAACGTGTGTTAGGGGTTCATCTTTCCTTGCCTGGAAGGGCTAGAGTAGCCTCTTCAGAAATCAGTATTGATGATTTAAAAAAGGATCACAGGGTCAAAACCTTGTTGATGAAACTAGATGGACTATTCTTACCCAAAAAGGGTCATCAGCAATTTATACCTTGTTTTAATTTGTACATTTTTTGTAGGTCAGAAAGTGTAAAAATTAATCAGTTTGTGAGCGAATTTGAGCACATGTATTTCAAGTTTTTGCAGGAAGATATGAATTTCTTGATCCTATGATGGCATTTATGTTGTTGGCATCTTGTAAACTTCCTGAAAATGAAGTGCAGCTAGTCATGTCGGCCATCAGTGAGGTTTCATATGCTAATATGAAATCTACTCTAAAACATGGTTTTGGTCATGAGATCGGTGCTTCAAGTACAACGACTATAATACCCGTTGTTATTATCAAGAGTGAGCTAGTGATTTGTGCTGACAAGCCCACTAGTGGTGAGGCATTGTTTACTCATGGTAGACAGCGGGGTCAGGGTACTATGAGTAGTGTAGACTATGCTGTACCTGGATAAGAATCTTACCCTTCGCAATCACATGATGGTCAAGTATTTCGGTGTGCAGTTTATGATTCAAAATATCATTGAGCACGTAAGTGTGCACACACATATGAGAACAATAATAATGTCACTAAAGAAGATTATCAGACTGAAAGAATGCAATTATCAATGTTTATGGATGATGTACACAACGAAGCAAGGGAAAATAAAGCTGCTTTCATTGCTTGAAGAGTCGGAAGGCTGCGCTATACTAGACACTGGTTGTTCTGCTACAATGTGTGGTAGTTTGTGACTGCAGCTTTACCTAAATTCCCTATCTGAATATGACCAGTCATTGATTAGAGAGCAGCCATTTACGTTTGGTGATGGATCCTCTGTACTATGTACATTCATTGAATAAACTAACGCTTTCTTGTTAGATTAATAACATGCATATGGAAATTACTGCTGATGTTGTCAAGGCTAATATTCTGTTGCTGCTGAACAAGAAGTCTATGAAAACTGCTGGCATGGTTCTGGATTTTGTGAATGACACTGTGAAGATTGCCAACAAATGGGTCAAGCTAGGTTCTACTTCATCTGTACTCTTTGTATTACCGTTGTGTAGATGACTAAACCAGGCTAACGTTCACAAGTTGATGTTGGGTTCTACTGATGCTGATTGAAAAAAATTGCCTCAAAGCTACACAAACAATTTGGACATCCCACACCTGAAAAATTGATAAAACTTCTAAGAAATGTGAGTAGCAACAATACTGATCTTGAATGTGAAATTAATGATTGATCAAGCATTTGTGAAATGTGTGTTAAATTTAAAAAACCCGTTCCTAGACCAGTTGTATGTTTACCTATGGCGATGAGTTTTAACGAAAGTATTGCAATGGATTTGAAAGTGTGGAATCAATGTTACTTCCTTGTGATAGTCTACATGCCTACAAGATTTTGTACAGCAACAGTAATAAAAACAAAACTGCTTCAACAATCATTAAAGTTTTGTTCATGTGTTGGATTAGTCTATTTGGTTCTCCCCAGAAGATCCTCACTGATAAGAGGGAGGGAGGGGGAGTTTAATAATGATGAGATGAGAGCCCTTGGTCAAGCATTTAATATAAAGGTGATGACTACAGCAGCAGAGAGCCTGTAAAGTAACAGGACTTGTGAACAGCTCAATGCAGTCATTGGTAATCAAGTAAATAAAATTATGGCTGATTGTAGTAGTGATCTGGAGACTGCGCTTGCCTGGGCAATTTGTGCACATAATGCCTTGTTGAATAATTCAGGATTTTCACCTAACCAACTAGTATTTGGCTTTAACCCTGATATGCCTAATGTGTTTACCAATAAATTTCCTGCACGTGAACCGGTGACGGCTTCCACTATTGTAAGAAATGCATAATTTGAATGCTGCGCACTCTGCCAGGCAGCAGTTTTTGAAGATCGAGTCAAACAAGCGACTGAATAGAGCATTAAAAAGCGATGTGGAAAATCTAAGTAATGGTGATGAAATTTTCTATAAGCGTAATGACAATAACAAGTGGCATGGGCCCAATGTTGTGATTGGATGCGACAGAAAGCAGGTGTTGGTTCATCATGGTGGCGTCTATGTGAGAGGTCATGCTTGTTGCTTAACCCATGCTCCAGTTAGCACAACCATGTCCAGTGACACTACACCAGATGGTGTAGAGCAACATCAGTCTGATGAAGAGGACTGCTATCCTCCTGTGGATGATGAGGATGATCAGTCATGACAGCAGTGATGAGGCTGCTCAAGTACATCAGATGGCTAATGGTAATGAGAATCAACATGAAGATAGTTGCATTGACATCAGTGCTAACTGCACCCCAAATTAAAGGCTGACAGTGATTTCAAGGTGAAAGTTCAGCTACTGGTGACCTTGTCTCTGGTAAGGTGATAGGTAGAGCGGAAAAAGCCATATGTAACAAATATAATTGTTTCAACATCAGGTACAATTCTGATGGTACTGTTGGTTGGATTGACTTGAATGATATTGTTGAATTGTCTGCGATACCTGACAGTGTAGAGATGGTTGTAATGTTTAATTGTGATGATGTGATGGCAGCAAAAGAAGTTGAAAATGTTGGTCAAGTTGCCATATCAGTGAGGTGGGTGATAACTGAGAAAGTGCAAGATAATAAGACTGTTACTAAAGTGAGATTAGTAGCACATGGCTTTGAAGAGGACACTATCTCATTGCACAAGGATTCACCTATGTGTTCCATGGAAGCAGTGTGTCTGGCTTTGTCTCTGGCATCTTCCAAGCAGTGGGAGTGTCACACTGTTGACGTCAAGCTGCTTATCTGCAGGGCAATGTCATTGAATGTGAGCTTTACTTGAAACCTCCTCCTGAATATTTTAATGGTAACTTGTGGAAATTAAAGAAGACAGTTTACAGTTTGTGTGATGCAGCCAAAGCTTGGTATTTAAGAGTGAAGGATGAATTATTGATGCTTGGTGTTAATATGTTTCTTAGATAATTCTTTGTTTTTGTTGATGATTTTCTCTGGGTGGGAACTGCTGTGTTTGAGGATGCTGTTGTTAAGAAATTACATCACATGTTTTTGATTGGCAGCTTAGCATCAGCATCATTCAAGTATGTTGTTTTGAATATCAACACGACTGCTGATCAGTTCCAGTATGCTTCAACTTTGACACCTGTCGGCATCAGTCATCAGCGTGCTCTTCTTAAAACAAGCCACTTAACACTGGCAGAAAAGAGCGAGTACAGACCTTTGATCAAACAACTGAACTGGATTTCAACACATACCAGACCAGACATTGCTTTTGAAACTTGTTAGTTGAGTGTTGCATGTAACAAGGCAACTGTTGGTGATTTTCTCAGATTGAATAAGTTAATAGTTCAAGTGACAAAAGACATGAGATTAGATTTTCCTAAGCTTGAGCCACTCGAAGCCTGTTCTCTAAAGTGTTATTTCGATGCAGCCTTTGCTCATTTGGCTAATGGTGGTTCCCAAGGAGTGTTTATTGTATTCCTGGAGGATAATAGTGTTCTCGTTGTACAATCTACTGGCAGACTAGGAAAATCTGGCGTGTTGTCAAGTCAACATTGTCTGCTGAGACTCTGGCTCTTCTTGAGTGGGCTGAAGCTGCAGTGTACATCGCTAGTATCATTGTTGAAATATCTTGCATGGTGTTAACATTCATTGTTTTCTGGATAATAAGAGTTTGGTTGATGCTCTATGCTCTTCTAAGAATGTTGATGATTGAAGACTGAGAATTGATGTGGCTGTTCTATGCAATATGCTTGCTAGAAAGTATATAACATTGGTGACTTGGGCTGACATGTCACAACAACTAGCAGACACTCACCAAGCGTTGAGCATCCACCCAGCAGCTACGGGCCGCTATCAGTAGAGATTAATAGTTATTTATCGTCACTTTCACTGAATACGATCAGGCAGTGAAAAGAAAAGAAGACAAATTGTGTTAATATCTGGCAGAGTTATAATTGTGCGCTGTTCAATTTTATGTGGCATGGCATGATGTCATAGCCGTGCAGCTGGCAAGTATAACGTCACAACCAGTGGTGTAATGGTGGCTGGGTGCCTGCTCCACTGCAGTCATGTTTGAGAGATAAGCATGCAGGGATGTTCTCAACAATGCCATAATAGACCTCCCTTTCTTAAACATCCGATTCTTAGCATCTTTTAACCTGTACAAATTTCTCAGGATCCTATCTTAATTGTTCCCTGAAGGGTTACTATCATTGGTCTGGGTCTAGTTGATGTTCTACTATTATCATCTCTCACCAAGTCTCAAGTTCAGATTCCTTACCTACTCTCCTCACATCTACTATATCACTGTCTTAACAGTTTAGCCTTAATTCTTCACAGAACTCCTTAAATATCAGTTTATCACTCCGCACTTTCTCCTCTCAACCACATGTCCACTTCTTGTCACCTCAGGTATGCTCTGTATTACTAAATTGTTTTACTTATTCAACATATCCTGCACCTGTTCTGCTGTCACCTCCACTATATCGTTCCTTCTGCTACTTGTATCACTCTGTTCCTCCACTTGTGCCATCTCCACAATAATTCACCAAATCTCATTTCACTTCAGATGTGACTTACTTCTTTCAATATCATGTCTTTGACATCAATAATACTTCTCTTCATTGTCTCAAGATCTCTTTTTCTTCCAGTATCCAGTTCCTCTATCTTCTCTCTCACTTCTTCCATTCCTTTGTCCACTTTACCCTTAATCTCCTCCATCTCCTTACTTACAATATCAAACTTTGCAATTGTTGCATTTTCTAAGCCCTCCACCCTACTTTCCAGTTTATCCTGCCTCTTTTCAATTTTCATAGCCTGATTCAAGATCTTGCTCACAACCACATCACACTTTGCACAATACCAGTGTATGGCACTAGCATCACCTCTTCGTAAAAATTTGGACACCTCTCTTGTCACTCCTTCACATTTTATGTGGTGCCAGTATTCATACAGTCCACACAATAGTGCCTGATCTGATTTCAAAACCTTACTTTTATAGTTAGGACAAACTTCAATATTAGTTTGTTTACATTCGGCGCTCTGCCCACCTTCCGCCATCTATAACACTGGGTAACACTAGTTTTGTTTCTTTAAATGTTTTTAGTGTTTCTAAGGTGGTTTTACCTCCTGATTCCCAAAATACGATTGAAAATTGTATAGCATCAATATTTTGGGAGATAATTGGAATTTTTTATATAAAACTAACCATAAATAGCTGCGACCATTCACTTTATTTAGCATATTCACATTCTCTATGAATAATAGCTGATAATATTTTGTCCTTATATTCTTTTTTAAAGGAATGAGAAAATGTGATTATAAAAGATAATCTACTAAATTTGCACTGAAGAATGGGCTTTCTTTCTGTGAGCTCCTTGATCTTTACGCACCAGTAACCATATATACTCCCCCATCATAGCAGTGTCCCATCTTCCTTGGTATCTTTTCTCCATTACAGCAATGTCCTGATGTGACCATTCACCATGATCCTCAATCACTTCTCCAAAATTCTCACGAAAGAACTCCAAATGTGAATGCAAAAAGTGCACCTTTAGTTACATTCTACATCCTAAATTCTTATAACTTTTTAAAAGTTTTTCTACCAGCTGCGTGTTGTTTGGGTCTTTATTTTTACCAAGGAATCCATTAACTATATTTCCAAATACACACCACGCCTCACTTTCGACATCACTATTGCATTCTCAAGTTGTACTTCAACATTTTCCTTACTTGCAGTCCAGTACATATACCACCCTTAACTTTGGCTTCTGATAGCTTTGGAAAGAGTAGACGAATCTCTTGAAATGCTTCTCCACCATGATATAATGCTTTTACAAACTGTTTGACCAAACCAAGCTGAGGTAGCAGAAATTGGCAGGCTCTACAAGAGGCTGTCTAATAACATTTAGTTTTCCTGACTGCAAGTCATCTTGAGGGGGCCATTCAACCTTCTGGTAATGTTCATGATCAGCCCTACTGTCCCATAGGCAAAGAAAACATGAATACTTGGTGTACCCACCCTGCAATCTGAGTAAGAAGGCAAGCATTTTAAAATCACCACAAATATCCCATTTAAACTTAGTATAATAATAATAAATTTCTTATAATGTGCTCTTCAAGGCCAGAGGCCTTCACAGAGCGCACGTTCGGCTGTGACCTAAGATCAGGTGGGTGAGTAGGCAATCCTGAACAGATGCGTTTTCAGGAGTCACTTGAAAGTGGTAAGTGAGGCAGCAGATTTAATTTTGGCTGGAAGAGCATTCCAAAGCTTGGGGACACAGACTGAGAAGGAGCGATCACCCATTGAGTAGAGGGACAAACAAGGAGTATTCAGGAGAGGAGCATGAGATGACCGAAGGGCCAAGGGGCGAGACATTGGGAAAGGGCAGAGGAAAGGTAAATTGGGGCCTTTTGGTGAAGGACCTTGAAAGTGAAGAGAAGAATCTTGAAATGAGAACGATATCTGACAGGTAACCAGTGCAGTTCCTGAAGCAGGGGCTTAGAAGGGGAGAAGCAAGAGCGACAGAGTAGTAGTCGGGCAGCATAGTTCTGGACTAGCTGAAGGGGATGTAGAGAGGAAGATGGTAGATTTACAAGAAGAGAGTTACAGTAATCAAGGTGGGAGGTAATGAAGGCGTGGACAGCAGTCTCAAGACTTTGGCGATCGAAGTGAGAGTGAATGCGGGAGAAGTTACGGAGGAAACAAAGGGAAGATTTACTGATATTGTGGATGTGGGGCTTGAAAGAGAGATGCTCATCAAATACAATGCCCAGATTTCTAACAGAGTCCGAGAACGCGACAGAGTTTCCATCCAGGGGTCATTCTTATTGTCTGCTAGCAATTTATGCGAATGGGCTTCACAAACAGATTTCAGTTTAGCCAAGTAGAAAGATGTCGCAAGATGGTAAGTGAGTGAAAGAGCAGTTGTATCTTGCCCACGGGAGTGAGCTTTACGGAGAGCTCTTTCATGATCACGTAAAGACTGTCTCGAGCGTAGGAGTTCCAGTGAGTACCATGGGGCGCAGTGACAGCGAGAGGACAAAGGAGTAATAATGGGGGAGTGGGCATTAAGGCAAGTTAGGAGAGATTGCTCCAAGGATGAGAGGATCTAGTCAGGGGAGGCGAGAGCTTCAGGAAGGGGTAAATTAGAGGCAGAGAGGGCAAAGAAGTGGGGGTTAAGACGTTGAAGTTAATAAGGTAATGGTCAGAAATAGCATTAGACAAGATAGAAGTGGTCAAGTTGGAAATTTGACATTCGGAAATTACAAAGTCTAAAATGTTACCATGGGAGTGTGTTGGGGAAGAAACGTGTTGAGTAAGGAAGAAGAGGTCAAGGATCTCAAGGAAGGCAGGTAGATTAGGGTTAGTGACTGGGAGATTGAAGTCCCCCATGATGAGAAGATGACCCGATGGGGAAAGACTAGAGAGAAGGTTGCTAAATTCGTCAAGAAAAAGATCAAGGGAGGAGCTGGGGGGTGGCGGTAGAGCACAATAATTGTTAGAGAGGGAACAGAATTAGAGACAGATAAGGGCCTCAAAAGAAAAAAAGAGGGGGGGGGGGATGGAAGGGTATTCAGAGAGAGAGAGGCACTATGAATGAGACAACCCCTCCTCCACGTTTGTTCCGGGGGTTATGGGAGTAGACATAGCCATCAGGGGTCGCTAGTGACAAGCAGCCATCACTCTGATCAAGCCAAGTTTCACTGAGACCAAGGAGGGAGATACACAAATTAGTCAGGAGATCGTGAATGAACTCCACTTTATTAGCGATGCTTCTAATATTGAGTAGAGATGCATTATAAACTGAGAGTGGGGAGGTTGGAGGGGGGAATGAGGGAGTTCAGGGTAGACGGTTCAATGAAAAATAACTTTTTTAAGACTGAAGATAAATGGAATCCCCTTTTTATAGGACGAGATTGATTTCAAGCAATTCCTAGTGCTTTTTTACATTTTCATATTTTTTCTTCATAAGCAGGGATGGGTACTGATTCTCATTATGTAGTAAAATAGCTCTGAGGCTTTTTGTACAACTATCTATGAAAAGTCGCCATTCTTCAGGGTTGTAATAAATTCCAATAGCTGTAAACAAGCCATTAATATCTTTGCAGAAGCAGAGATCCTCACTTATATCAAAGTATACTTTGAGTTCCTCATGGTGCTTCCTGTATACTGTTGATCTGCAGTCCTCTTCCAACAGATTATATTCATTAATTCTGGATCCCAAAAGCTCAGCTCCTGACTTAGTGAGACCCCAAGTCCCTGATGAGATCATCCAGTTCACGTTGATTTTGAAAGTGTGAGCGGGTACTTATTCTTGGCTCAAACGTTTCATCCATTTCTTCGTTGTCACAGCCTTCCTACTCTCCTGATGAGACCTCCATCATACCCTCTACCTGAAAAAAAATATATAAAAAGAGAGGCATTTAATAGCTGGAGCATAAATATGGATTGCATGTGTAATCACATTACAAGAAACCTTAGCTAGATGATTTGAATATTTCAGTATTGATTCTGCTACAAAGAATATAGCTTACAATTTGATAGGATTTGCTTACATTTTCTGGCGGCTTTGGAATCAATAAGGTATCATCATGTGGCACAGGTGCAATAGAGGATGAAATGTTGGGATATGGAAGGGATTTTCTTCCCTTAACTTTTCTGTACTTTGATATCTCAATCATGCAAAAATAGGAAGCATCATGATGATTTTTTGGCTGTCGCCCAACTCTCGGCACAGCAAATGGCATTGCTTTACTTGCACCTCTTACCAATGCATCTAAATTTGATCAACAACTTCCACATATCACATGAGGAGCCCATGGTTTTTCATGGTCACCCATACTCATTCCAAAGTACAGTCTATAAGCAATCCAGTACTTTGCACCTTTCACAATTTTATGCGATACATGCTTATGTCCAACTTAGAAACCACACACAAAACAGAACGAATCTGGTGAATTTCTGCATCCTCTTGTAGCCATAATCAAGAAAGTCAATATTTTTCATATAAACCTGAAAAAGAAAATAAATAAATTACGACAAATGTAAGTGTGCTTTACCCATATCCCATACATTTCTTTATATTAGCATAATTTGTTATATCTTTCAAATGGTCGATGGTAGAGAAAAACTAAGGACATATTTGGAATCAGTGCAAAATATAGTATTAGCGCTAAAAAAAAAGAGAAACAAAAGTTTGTAAACATTTGTTACCCAGTATAATCAACTGGTTGAGAGTTATTAAGTTTTCCTTTACTCTTCACTATGCTCTCCTCTTGTAGCACTCACACAGGCCTGCACTATAAGTGCAATTATAGGTTGACACTTATTATACATAATTACCCCAACTGGTTCCTTAAACAATTACTCTACAATTTCGATGATATTTTCATGTACGATTACTCAATATAAACACATTATATACTATAATTTACATCAAGATCATAATTGGATTGATTTCATAAATACACCAATTTAATGTTCACTGATGTATGTATGTCATTTATGACACAATCTATATTAACTTCACAGCAGCCAAAGATCAGTTTGTTAGCTCATTGCTTATGAGAGATTTTTAACTGGTAGGTTAAATTTCCAGCCACATCCTGACTATAGGCACAGGCCTCACATACCTAAAATCCCTTGAGGAAGGCCCTTAGCTTATGTCCAAAAGCTTATAAATAAAGTCAAGCTCATTTGTATGTATTTTACCCTCAACATATAAATTGTATGCCTGTTGAAAAAGAAAATTATAAAAGCATTCTGTAACCTTAGTAAAATCTTTTGACAAAGAGTACCCTTAGAACATAAGAAATGAAGGTAACGGAGTCTGAAAAAGGCTAATCAATAGCTTACATGAGGTGGGCCCCAGTTCCCATCACCAAGTTCAGTCTCACCTAGCATCTTCATCCTTAAATCATTTTTCCCACCACTGATGTCAAACTCACTGGCCAGTAATTAGATGATCGTTTTAGCCCCCTGAAATTAATTGCATTTCTGATAATATATTGGTTTGTGGATAGTTTTCTGATGACAACTAGCAACTTATCATTGGTGAATGGAGATGACAGCATAGGTACCCGAGTATGTTATGTTAGGTATACATATTTGATCATTCAATGGAGGCGGTGCTACAGTGCCCAGAATAAGAGTATTTTGTCTTTAGTCACTATTTCATACATTTTTCACTAATTATGCCTTATGGCCACATGCCAATGAATGAAAAGGCTAGAATTTTGGCATTCAGGAATGAGAAAGTCAGAATTAAGGAAATATGCTGTCATACTAAGTGAGCCAAGTTGACTGTAATGGCACGTCTTGCCACTTTTCATCGCCTTCCATCAATGGTGGTACCACTTGACAAAGCATGCTCTGAACATGCTTGTAAACCTACAAAACTTACAGACAACCTTCTATGATATGAGTTGATGAGGAACCCATTTTTAACAGCATCAAAACTGAAAAATAATCCTGTGTTTAGCTGAAAGATGTCCCCACCTGCACAATCTAACTGCCATCAGAAAGACCTCACCTTGCTTGTTCATTGTGCAGCTATAAAAGCCTTCATGGAATGTATGAAGAAGCAACAACGTTATTTCACCAAGAAATATACACATTGGACACTAGCAGAAGGTAATGTGATTAAATAAATCCATGTTCCAGTTTATCCAGTCACGCAAGTACAGTTTAGTGCCATTCCTCAGCAGGTATGATGCAAAATTCATAGTGAGCACAGTTAAACACCCTGAGTCTGTGATGGTGTGGTGCCGCTTTAGTGCTTTGATGAGGAGGGGATGGCTGACTGCTAACATCACTGTACTCCAGGATCATTTGATGCACTCTTATGAAATTCACAGCCATATCACCTTCATGCAGAACAGTGCCCCCTTTCACAAGGCTAAAAATGTTACCAAGTGGCTTTCTCACCACAATATTGAGGTCCTGGAGTGGTCAGACAGAAATCTCATTGAGAATGCTTGGAGTTTAATGAAGAAATGTTTTGAGAATTGTGACACAACATCACTCAAGCAACTTCAATCTTCAATCACCAACATGTGGGTTGAAATGAGCCTGTAATATTTCAAGAAACTCGGTAATAGCATGCCTAAACACCTTTAAGTGGTCCTCAAAGTCAAGGGGGCTATGATCAAATACTAGTGTAAATGCCATGACTACCACAGATTGTTTTGTGTATATACTTTGTTATGCTGTTTTAGAATATTTTATCTTGCTTATGAGAGGTCTGGAAACCTTTTTTGCCCTTATATAAAATATATTTCAGCTAATCCATGTGATATACAAAAGTTTGCTATAAATTTAGCTTTTGAATGATACATTATAATTGTTTTTCTGTTTTGTCATAAGAAGGCTCAGTCATCCTTGATATATTATCCAATAAACTTTCTACATCTTTCATGCCAAAAATGTGTGCATCTTCAGTATATGTGCATTCTCTCTTTACCACATGTTGAAGAAATACTTTACATTTAATCTTAAGTGCACATGCCATCTTATTTGGACAGCTTAGTATAGCAACATTTTCCTTGTGCATTAGATATGTCTATTACATTGGTAACTATGTTGAAGCTGACATTTAGAGGATTGTGTGCCCTCCTCCTGGAGCTTACCCATTTCCCATTCATCTCAGAATTAAACTTTACTGAGTTGAATGTCAGCCACCTCTTCATGGATAACTCGACCTGAAATCCTCTGGAAACTTTAGGCCAAAGAATTTCCCTATCCTTGGAAAGGGAGGCAGCCTCATGCTGTTGCCAGATGTGGCTGGGCCCAGGTTCTCCACCCCCTCTCTCCTTGCTTTCCTTATGATGGCTGGTATTCTGGTGACCACCCATTTCCTCACCTCAGCCAGAAACATAGAACAGAATCCTGTCTCTCTCATACACACATTTCCCACCTGTGCTGACAGGTCCATCACTCAAAAGCTTCCATTCTCTACAACTTGGCCAACAAATGGCATCATCTATGATGCACCCACTTACAGTCCCTAAACAATTACACACCCACCCCAATGGACCTGCTACCCATCCACAATTGCCCCCATACTCATAACATATCCTGTTGTATCCCACTCACTCAACATGCTCCAATTCAATATGAATGACATCTGTAACAAGCAGCAAAGATGAAAAAAATTACTGAACACAAAATATTCACATTGCCAAATTGGACATTGGACAAATGCACAATTTCATCAGGTGAATCACTATTCTCATTTACGAGGAGGAAATTGGAAAAAATTCAACCACAAAACAAATGGTTCTCAATTCTGGTAAAATAAAAAAAATATATACACATACCCCATCCAACAAATTTCCTAGCCCAACTAAACACTGAGCTAACTATCCACCAACTGTAAAATAGGAAAACACTCAGAACCTATGCAAATTGAACTTTGACCCCACATCACTAGCCCCCCACCCCCACCCCTCATCACACTACTTTAACCATAAATCAGAAAACTAGTAATGTTGAAGCCCCAGCTGACATTGAAAACACCTTGGCCCTACATACATATCTGCACTTACAACAGACATCTTCAACCACTCATGGTTGCACATGCTTATCCACCCCTTCTGGATACATGCATACATTGTGCCCATCCTCAAACTAAACAAAACTTTTGACCTTCCCACCTCTTGCAGACCTATCTTGTTACTCTCAACTATCTCAAAAACACTAGGAAAATTAAGGCAACATAATTAAACCCATCACAATGCTCTCACACACCCAATATGCCTTCAGAGAAAAATACTTCATAATAACTCATCTTATAAGGTATAAGGCTTCACCCCTTCCCCCCTGCCCCATTATAGATTCATGGTGGCAATAGACATCGGCAAAGCTTTTGACACCATCCTATTCCACAACCTCACAAAAATGGATAGCAAACTTCCTCTCCAAAACGGGGCCCAATTTGAAAGGTAAAAGCTTCCCAACACGATCTGCCAAGGTGTCAGCCTCTTCAACCTCTTTATATATGACATACCCAATCACTATCTTTTAAACATCTATACAAATGACCTATCCATCCCACCCCAATCAATCTGCATATGCACTGCCCTACAAAACTTCTGGGACACACCTCCATTTGATGGAGCACTCACCTGCACTTAATAAATTTTAATAAACAATTCATAATTTAACATTTTTACATAAGTGCAAAGGAAATTAGTCTTTATATTAAGAAAATGAAAATTTCCAAAGTGACATCAATGAAATTAATTCCTTAACTTGAAAATAAATTGTATGAAGACAAACTGAACCACCTCAATTTAGTGTTATTGGAAGATCTGTATCTGCACAGCTAACTTCTTATCCAACTTTTTAAAATGCTAAATGGATTTGATAATGTTATTATTGCTCATTATTTGAACTAGTTATGAGTGCTGACTTGAAATAATTACTTTTCACTGCATTAGTAGATTTCTTTACCTATAAAATAACACAAACTTAAAATCACTTGTTCAAGTATGTTTTTAAAAGCACTACAGTCAATATGTTTAAGAATAGAATTGCTAAATATTAATTTAAAATATAACTTGTAGAAATGAATATTAATTTAATCCTTTTCACATATCCTCTATCCCTTTTGACTTTGTATCACCTTTGACTCCCATCCTTGAACTAACCTTGAGTGTATCTTAGGATCTTTGCAGTTTGTAATTCTGTAAATCTTTAAAAAACAAACCACACATAAGCAATCCTGTAGGCCATCCTAGCTCTGAGTCCCAAACCCTTTCCTATATGCCATTCCTTCATAAGAAGGCCCCCCTGCCCCCATTTTCAACTCTTGGGTTGCCCTGGCAAAGCTCCACAGCTTTCTGCAACCAAAACTTAACACCTTCTCACAATTCATTGGCTCAACCAACTGGAACCGGATACAATTCAACACACTTCCATTGTATGTTATTCATCCCCAATACTTGTTCTTAGACAAGACCTACAAATATATGGAGTGCTGGATCACTGGCTGAAGTGTAAGACAATTGATCATTGGATAACAGTAACTAATTTTTATGCTCTACAATTTTAAATGTACAATTGTTGATTAAACATTAGTTTATTTGAAACTTTAAAATTATTATTACAGGATGGTTGAATAAACTTGAAGTTCACAATGTAGAAGTTTTTCAAAATTTGATAGCTTCCAAGAGGACATCATCGCTCATCACAGTCTCAAATCATTTTTCTTGTCTTGATGATCCTGGCTTGTGGGGTTTGTATTTTTATTATTTTAATGAATTTAATCATAATTTAAGTTTTTATCTATACAATGTGCATCACAAAAAGTATACCCAATTTTCCACTACAATATTGTCCCCCAAATTTCTATATTTTAAATCTATATAAGTGCTTGAACCAAAATGTTGTGTATACCCCAGAGAGGCTCTGGCCTTCTTGTGGTGAGTGGGGTCAGTCCTTTGGTGTCCCATGGTGCAGCAAACCAGACTTTTAGTACATCATTTTTACCCTCCCTAATGATTCCCTTTTACTACCCTGTATTCCCTCCTCTTCTTTCTCCTATCTATTGGCCTGATGATTACCTGACCTCTGCTTGTTTTTTCGGACTGATTCTGAATTCTTCTTTCGTGAAGGTCGGAAGTTGTGCGTCTCTGTCACCTTCATTTTTTGATGCTCAAGGTGAAACTATCATTGGCCTTTTTTCTCTGCATGTAGGAGAACTGGAGTAGCCTCTTTGGCCTATAAAGATGGTATGGTGGATACCGAACATAACCGAAGTGAGAGTTGCACTAGTGCCAGGCCCTTGTAGGCCACTGTGGTGGGGAGTCCCAAGGGAGAATGTGAAGTCATTAATTCAGGGGCTATGTAAAGGCTAAATGAGGAACTAAGTTCTCTCGGCCCCAAAACAAGAAATAAATAGGTCCAATGGAAGGTGCTTAGATATCTGCGAGGGTATAATAATACAATGAATGATTCAAATGTATTAAATAAATACAGTGCACAAAAGGATTATATTAAATACAATGTAAACGTATCAAATAAATACAGTGCACAAACAGGTGCATTAAATATGCCACAGGATTAAACCACCAATGACAACATGCCATTACAAAATAAGCGCTGCTACTCTGGCCACTTGGTACAGGAATGGAATATAGCCCTCCCCCCCATCTTATGTCTTTTATAAATATATGTAGGTCTCGATAACAAGACCCTAAGGATGGGGCGTAAGATGAAAAGAAATATTCCAAATACCTGTCATGGAAGTAGTGAAGCAATACACGGATGGCGGTTGTCCTGGAATGGGGAAAGTCGTACGAGCCCAAGCGTATTCCGACTTCCTGGTTAGAGCGAGGGAGACGAGTAAATCAGGAGCTTGCAATCGGTGCAGGGGTGTAGATATCAGCAAGTCCTAGCTGTATGAACTCCTGATTGGCTCTACTTGTTAGAGTCAGTGGGTCCCTATTTATACCTGTCACCAATGAGCGCCTACGTGACGAAATTCAACCGGCTCTCAGTTGGTCTACCCACCCTCCAGTCGCTATGGCGTAAACTAGATAGTAAGTTATCGAACTGCGCTAACCAGGAGTTACGACGTAAGTTACAAATGGGAAATAAAGCACAGTGTAGGTTACCCTTACAGGCGGGCAACCTCCAGCCTGTGAAGGCCTAGCGTCTATCCTACCACCTTACTCGCATTTATATTGCAATCTGGCCCACGAAACTCCAGCCCCCCCCAAAATAATAAATTCTGCCAAACAGCATCTCTTTCAGTAGACACCTGAACGCCCTCAACGTGATCCTGCAAGGCAAAGACATTCTCGTGACAGACATCCACGCGCACATCACCGCCTTCGAGGTTAAGCTGCGCTTGTGGGAGACTCAGTTGGCTATTGGTCAGTTTGTGCATTTTCTTCACCTTGCTGCTTGTGCCCCTGACAACGTGGACCTGGACACTTGCGCTAGTGTCGTCTCCTCTCTCTGTGGGAGTTATTTGCCTCCCGTTTTGCAGGAGTCAGGTCGCTGGCTGCAGACTTCAAGCTTTTCACCGCCCCCCTGCAGATGGAGTTGCAGTGCAATGATGAACTGAAGGCAAAGTTCCGCACCTCCTCTCCGCTGTCCTTCTTCCACAACCTTGTCTTCTCTTCTAGCAACTTCCCAAAATACATTGCGCCTGTTCAACGCATCATGGCCATGTTTGGCAGCACCTACTGTTGCGAACAGCTCTCCAAAACACGAAGTCTCACCTTCGCTCCCAACTCTCAGACCGCCACCTCAATGACATTCTTCTGTTGTCTACCTCATCCATCGAGCCGGACTTTGAAACACTTCTTCATGGCAAGCAGCACCATCCGTCTCACTGATTTGTATGTTTTTCGATAAAATTTTTTAATAATGTATTCTAGTATATATATATATATATATATATATATATATATATATATATATATATATATATATATATATATATATATATATATATATATATATATATATATATATATATATATATATATATAGTCATTTGGGGATTTCGTTTGTCACTCCGGCCCGCGGCTTGCTCCCAAAAGTCTCATCTGGCCCTCACTCTGAAAAGGTTGCCCGCCCCTGTCTTAATTGATTTATCCAACCTTATATGGTGAAGTTTCTTACCCATCATCATGGCGCGTTGGAATTGGAGGCAGATTACTATATTGCCCCATAGTTATTACCAGCTGTCTGAGCAAGTTGCTAGAGAAGATGATGCTAGTGCGCCTGAATTGGTTTTTGGAAACAATTACTTGCTGTTTCCATTTCAGCGTTTTTTGCAGGAGTCGTAGCACTCTTGACCTCCTAGTACGTTTTGAGGGGTTGATCCAGAAAGCTTGCTCGTTAAAGCACCAAATCTTTGCCATATATTTTTGTATTGAGAAAGCCTACGATACTACATGGAGATACGGCGTCTTAAAGCAGCTACACGTTTGGGATATGAAAGGTCTTTTGCCGTCTTATATTCAAAGTTTCCTAGCATCTTGAGCTTTACTGTGCGTGTTGGAGACACCTGCTCTATTGCGTTCAATGATATAATTTCTTCTCTATCAGAGGGTATCTCGGCGACCCTGTTCGTCAATGACTTGCCTTGCCTTCTATCGCAGTGCGTCGTCTGCAGCTTGCAGTCGATGCGGTTTGGAAACGTACAAAACTTTAAGGGATTCCGCTTTTCCACGAGTAAAACTATGGCTATGTACTTCCACCGGAGTAGAAGGCCTCTTGTTCTGCACCTATCTCCCTACAATGTCTAGAGATCAAGTTTGTCTCTGAATTTCCTTTTCTGGGTGTCTCTCTTGATCCCGAGCCATCTTGGTTACCACACCTACGCCGTCTTCGAACGGGGGCTATCTCTCCCACACGTCGCGGGGCAATGATCGTCGAACACGAAAGTGCGGTGCTTCCCTTGCCCTATCATCGACTCCAAATGTGTATACGATACCTCTGTCGTGTACGGCGGGATCCTGCGTCAGAGGCTTACAGATGCCTTTATGCTGCTTTATCAACGGTGGCATTTGATACCCCAACCCTTGAACTCCGGATAGGAGATCATCTCTCCAAGCCGAGTACTCTAAAGGTCCTTGCCCTTTTATTATTTTCTCCAACCCTAAGAGTGTTTTACAAGCGATTCGCTCTTTTAGTGATACCCATCCCTTAGTTGCAGAAATTTGCACTGGCTGGTCTAGAATGTATCCCGTTATCGGGTCCTTTGGGGAAGGCGGGGAGGTCCCTGGTATGTAGCGGTCCTGGGCAAAGATGGCTGATCAGCAGGACGAATGGGATGAGTCTTCATTCTTTAAATTACACAAGATTAAAGAGTATTCGTTCTTGGTCCTCGACCCTTGAGAGACTATGGCCCCTAAAGGTGGTCCCTTTGCAGCGTTCGCATCGGCCTACGTGATTTACCCATGGCCATCTTGTTTCGGCTGGCGTTTGAATCACCTGTTGCTGCTATTTTTGCATGAGGCAGGGGGCGGATCGGTTGCCTATCTTCTATTGGAAATGTCCTCATTTTACCATTCTCCGGTCGTTTTGTTTCCCGACCTTTTCAATAGTCATACCTCACCTGCCCCACCATGATTTTCTTCTGGTAGAGGAATCTTTTAAACCTTCATTTTTAAAATTTTATCTTTTAGTGGCCTTCTCCTTCTTCTAATTAATATGCTGCCATTTAGAATCCACTTGGTTTGGGCAGCTGTCAAATTTGTTTCTTCCTTAAATTGTATAGTTTGTAAGATAAAAAATGATGTCTACTCTATCTTTTTGATCTATGGATTTGAATAAAGCAGAAAAGAGATGCAGATAGGAAGTTCTAAAGTCTATATTGGATTCTCTAGACTTTGACAGACTACATCTCCTATTTCAGCTATATGAACCATTTGCGTGGTTCATATTACTAACATTAAGGTCAAGAGTGTCTTTCAGCGAATAGATTTTTAGTCACCTGGAAAAGACAGCTGGCATCCTTCTTGACTGCTGTCATTTTGGCCTGAAGAGACTTCAGATGGTGACAGTAAAAATAGTACCTAATATTTTGACTCAAATTCTTTAAATCTTATGAAGGATGTCATTCATTGTCATGGTCAGCACCAATTACTCTTTGGGGGGATATCCCATAGATTTTCACAATAATAATACAACAGGAAGGAGTTTTGTCTCTCATTCATTCAATCAAATCACTCTCCATAGATACTGCATACTTATTGTAATGATTTCTTAATCATTTTGACTCAAATGAGAATTTACGATAAATCTTGAATGTGCTGAAAAAGCTGTACTTGTCTTTTGGAAATAGCCTGAATGACATTTGTTCAAATTAACATTCCATAAAGAACATCCTAGAGTAGGAAGGCCTAGGTAACCTTAAAGCGAGAAAGAGCCAAAGTGGGTAAGACAGGGGATAACCTTGTTTTATGGGGACCCGCTACAAGTGGTGCTGCAATCCCCTTGGGGTGAATCCATCCAAACTATACAACACATTCTCCGAGGATGCTCTTTGGGACAAAGTTGCTGCTTTTGACCAAGACCTTTTGAAATCAAACCTCTCAGCCTTTCTGTAGACCCAGTGGGGATGTGTCAAGATAGGTACCAGGCACATATCCATCAGGTCAGTGCAGCGTTCTTTACCTCCTATGGGACATGAGAGTGGAAGACCCACCAGTGTCTCTGTGAACACCATGACGCAGCTGGACACAGCGCTGCACCTGGGTTCATGACCACCAATTGAACCCAAGAGGACTGACTACATCTGGCATAGTGCGATGAGTCACGGTTTCAGTTGTGTGGGACTGATGGTAGGGTTCGGATGCGGCGCACATCCCAAGAGGCCATGAACCCCAGTTGTCAACAAGGTATTATACAGGCTGGTGGTGCTTCCATACTGATGTGGGAGATATGTTCACGTGGTATAGGTTAGGCCAGCCTAAACATGTCAGCGATCGTTAAGTTGCATTGCTTAGTAACCATTTTCCTCCATATGGACTCCATGTACCCAATCAATGATGGGATATTCCAGCAGGATAATGCCCCACGTTTCCCAGAATTGGTTCGAGGGATATTCTGGAGAGTTCCAATGAATGGTGTGGAACCAAATTCACCTTACGTGAACCCACTTCTGCATTTATGGGACATGGTGGCCAAGTCTATTCAGACCGATGATCCAGCACCTACACATATCAGGGAACTAGACAGCTATCGAAATGTCATGGGGCAAATATCTCCAGAGGTCTTCCGTTCACTTGTGGAGTCGATGACTTATCAAGTTGCTGCACTTAGACGGGATAGGGAGAGTCCTACATGATACCGGTTACCTGACATTTGAGTGTAACATACTTAATTCTATTTCTGGTAAATTATGATCATATTGATTTATAAAATCTAAATAATATTATTAATTTTAACATCAATTATAACCCCCCTCCCAATATATAGGAGTTTTAAATAAATGGCTTAGATTATTTATAGGCCATATCTGACATAAATCTCTAGCTATCATCCATCTTTTTTTCATCCATTCATTCCATCTTTGGCATGGAGGGGTAACATGTCTGCACTATTCACACCCTTTTCTCCCTGTTCCCCCTCCCACACACTCTTTCCCTTATCTATCCTTTTACGCCCTTGCAAGGCGATGACATCTATGGGTTTTTGTTTCTGTGCCCTCCCGGACCAATGCCCACAATTTTCCCTCCTGGCGCTAATGCCCGCACGAGGATCCTTGATTATATATCTTTCACACATCTTAACTTGCTCTATTTTCACCACTTTCAGCGTGATACTTTTTTTTTTTTTTTTTTTTGATTAAGGGGCTATCTGGCAACTTCAGCGTGATACAGACTCGTGGATGGGCTCTTTATACAAACTTGTTCCTGAACATTTAAAGTATGACTCTACCTTCCTAGTTGTTACCTGGACCCCTAGCACAGGGGGGGGGGGGGCTGCTAGAAAATGACCACAGCATGCAACAACCTCCCTTCACTCTAATCCGGTCCCTCTGGACAACCTCACAAAAGGCGCGGGCCTTCTTAATTCTGGTGATATTAGTGGGGCCTACAGCCCCGGGTGTAGGGTTAAAGGCCTTCTCCCCCTTAATCTCCCAAGCGGCTGCAGGGAGTAGAGATGTTATCTGCTCCCGGGGAGCTACAAACAACAACATTTATGTTGATGGTTCGCTATTGTCAATCTTACCCTCTTTCGCCAGGCATTCTAACCGACTCGCCGCGACCTAACCAATCATACCCGTCCCTACTACCTGTTTCCCCCACGGCCCATCTCCTTGCACTCGGTCAAGGCTGCCCTCCACCTCTACCCACACACTATCCTAAATCCCAACTCTCCTCCCCCACCCCTACTTTTTCAAAACCCCACCAACTATCCTGAAACGAACACGCGCCTCAAAATTCCAGCTCAACAAAATCAGTCTCTTTTTGATTGCCGTCTGAATCTCCCTCTCCCCCCATTAACTGTTTTCTTGTTATGAGACCAGTCCCCTCTTCGGCCTATCTGCCTGCGAGTGTCTTTTCTATATGCTCTCTTCTAAAATTCCCAAAGAAAGGTTTGATGTCCTGGCCCTTGCCTTTAAGGTCCCGCTTAGCTGACTGCACCGACTCGCTCTTTGCCAGTTGAAATTTTTTGTTGTTAATTGCTCTCCAGGAGCAGATGACCTCTGCTCCATCTGAGTTGTGTTCCACTATCGCTTCTTGCGCGAATACCGCCCCTGGTCCGGACAATATCCTGTACGCCATGCTTCAATACCTGGCTGAGGAAAGCATGGCATTTCTTCTAGCTTTGTTTAACATGCTCTGGTCGGAGATTATCTTCACAGATTTCTGGCGAATGGCAACCGTGCTTGATTGCTTCTTGCAAACCGGGGCAACATCATTCCGCCCCGGTTATTCTCCGTCCAATTTTTCTAACCGCAAGTTGATGGAGAAATAGATCAATTTTAGGTCTAGATTATTTTTTCCTAACATTGAGGTAATCTATCTCCTGCAAAGGGTGGTGTCTGTAATTTCCACCCAATGCCGGATGCTGTATTCCGGTTATAGAGTACTGTGAGTCCTTCCTTCATGGACAGCATTTCGCCACAGTATTTTTCGATTTTGAAAAACCCTAGGATGACCCGTGGCGATGCACTATCATGGAAATTCTCGGGATGAGGGAATGCTTACCAGTCTTTCTAGGGTTCCTACGAGATCGCGGTGAATTTCGTCGGGCTAGGGCTAGGTTCCGGTATATTTCGAAGCACGCCTGCCGCTCTTCTTGGCGGGCATACGTGTCTTCACTTAACGGGAAAGATCCTTCTAACAGAGGTGTGGAAGAGTCAAAAGGATTAGGAGCAAGTTCTCGCAGGACCCCCCTCCCGTTCTCCAGGAGAATGGGACCGCAATCTCTGACCCCACGTCCGTAGCGGAATCCTTCGCGACCGCTTTCTCCGCATTCTCTAGCCGGGATGCTGCTCCGCCAGCATTCAATGCACGTCGTGATGTCGCGGAAGGGGGCAGAGGCGGAGAACCCTTCAACGACAGGTTTACTGTGAGTGAGTTGCATTCCGCTCTTGCTTCGTGCGCGGACACCGCCCATGGCCCGGACGATGTCCCGTACGCCATGCTTCGACATCTGGGTGAGCGAGGCATGGCCTTTCTGTTAGATTTGTTCAACAGGATCTGTGTGGAGGGTCTCCTCCCGGATTCCTGGCAAATCGCTATTGTGCTCGCCTTTCGCAAACCGTGGTGAGATCACTCTATTCCGGTTGGTTTCACCCCAATTTCTCTAACCGCTTGCGTGTGCAAGTTGATGGAGAAATTGGTTAATGTTAGATTAGCCTTTTTTCTGGACAGCGTAGGCCATCTGTCTTGTGCACAGTGCGGCTTCTGCAAGTTCCACTCCACGTTGGATGCTCTGCTGCGACTGGAAAATGTGGTCTGCGATGCCTTCTTTTGTAGACAGCACTACGCCACGGTGTTCTTCGATTTGGAGAAGGCCTATGATACCGCATGACGATACGGTTTCATGGAGACTGTCCATACGATGGATTTAGGGCTAGGAAACTCTTTCGAGAGCTAGGTATAGCTCTCGGGCCGGTGGCGCCCCTAGTTCTGTCCAGAACGCCACCCTGGGGGATACCACCTTTGACTATTTGTCGCCACGCCTCTGCTCCCAAACCTTCTATAGCGCTGGGAGTATTGCGTTCGGCCTTTTTTAGAGCACACTTAGTGTCATGCTGGAACCGTGCCAGTGTATACGGATGGCTCCAAGTTCCAAGAGGGGGTCAGTTTCTACGCCGTATCCCCTCTGTTTAAATGCAGCGGGGTTCTGCATGGCGCTGCATCCGTCTTCGCGGCCGAGCTGGTTTGCAATACACCGCTCAGTACGGGAGATAACACGACGTGCCCGGTTCGGAGACCTGATTGTGATTTATAGCGACTCACAAAGCGCCCCGAGGGCTCTCGGGGCATTGGAATCTCCGCATCCCCTGGTTCGCGATGTCCGTGACACGACGGTCTTGGCGAGCCGAGCTTATGTCGAGATTATCTTCTGCTGGGTTCCTGGACATGCAGTAATTGCGGGGAATTAGGGCGCCAAAGAGTCCGCGAGGACTGGGCGACCAGACTGACTAGCGTCTGGTCAGGAATACGGGCAGCTCTCCTTAAAGTTGTGTCATTGTGCCGCTACTGTGCCCATGGACCTACCCCCCAATGCCGCGACGGCTTTAGGTTGCTTTCTGTCGTCTCCGAATTGGGCACACGCCATTTGATGGAGCTCTCCCCTGCGCCTTATTTTGAAGATTGCGTTTTCCCCCAGACTGTTCGGCACATTCTTGTTGAATGTCCCAGTCTGGGTGATCTTCGAACACGCTACCTCGGGTTCGCTACCGTTTGTCCCTTTTACTCGGGACGAGTTCGGACACACTGACTTTTTGGAAGAGGTTGGCCTCCTCCACTTTATTTGACACTGGTGTGTTTTTTCTAGACTGCTTATTCCTTCGCCGGGGGGAGGCGGGCCTACCCCTGACGCCGGCACGAGTTTCCTTGTAGCCTCTTGGTTTTGTTTTATTTTTAGTATAGTCTTTGTATAGCTTTGGTGAGTACGGTGACTTATGCCCCAAGTAGGCAGTCGCCAGACGAGCTCCTAAAAAAAAAAAAATAATGTACAATGGCTTGCTGCGTGGCAAACTCGGACCCTCACCAAGTTCTTCCACATTAAACCTCTCCTTGGCTACTGGGCCACATCCTTGCACCGCTCTCGCCATAAAAGAGGTGCTGCTGGCCCGCCTCTGCCTGGGTCACATCAGGCTCCCCAACGGTTACCTTATGTCACCCGCCATGATATCTCGTCGAGTGCTACCTTATATTACAACTCAGGTCGTCGTTTCTTTCATTCCACCCTGACTCAGAGCACTGCATTTAATCTTGGCCCAAATTATTTTAAAAAATATTAAATATTAAAGAAAATTCAAGATCAAGTATAACAGGAGCTGCCAAGTGTAGGCCATGAATGGTCTTTTGCAGTCTCCTTCTTTTCTTATGTTCTTATGTTCTTATTTCTAAGGAAGAGATAATACTAATTTTTTTTTATAAATTTAGCTTAGTAATATGAAAATTAACCCACAGGAAAGTGAAAAGATGAATCCAAGTACTTTCAAACTATATTTGCAAGTTTATTGTCTGTTATTAGTTGCCTATTGTTCCTTTTCCTGGTATTTTTCTGTCTTGTTTTTGTGTGTTTTTTCCATTGGTTTGTACTATGTGATGGGCGTTCCCTTCGTATCTTTGTATCCTATATTAGGTTGTCTTCTTCATTTTCATGCTATTCCTTGAAAATGAACTTGCAAATATAGTTCGAAACTGCTTGGGTTCATCTTTTCATTTTCCTATGGGTTAATTTTCATATTATTGCTTTCCTCACGTGCCACTTTGTAAGTTTTTTTCATTATTAGTTTAGTAAATATCTTAGTTTTTCTATATTGTAAAATATACTGGGTTGCCACTTATATCGGTTATGGTAGGAATCGCTCACCCCTTTTGATTCTGCATTGGGAACACTGAGGGACGCCCCTCGTATTCATAGCGTGGCCCCACAGGTGAGTGAAAACGAATTTGTGTCTGTGATGGCAAAAGTGAAGGTTAAAATAGGCCTATTGAAACAGACTTTTTGCGACTTGTTGGATCTATTGGATACCACTACTTGCTTGGTGTAGATAAAGAGCATCCCCCCCCCCCCTCAGCGTGCCCGATGCCCACATATCCTAACTGCGTCAGTACAGTTATCCTCATTAGTGACATATAATATTGGCCAGGGATTTATGACTACCATGTAGTTTCATGCTGTTTGCATACGATACAATTTTATTGTTTCTTTACACACTTTCTTCATCCTTCATCATATACCACTTCTCACATAGTGAGGTCAATGTGCATCAACACAATTAAAACAAAAATCATTGCGTGTTGCGCTCGTAGGAACCAGACTTGAGTGTGTGGCTTCCAAGCCGAGCAGGATTCAGGTTTAGTTCTTACCCCTCATTCAGACCGATAATTCAAATTTAATTAAAATTTTCTAGGTAATTTCAAGTGCCATTTTACATTATTTAAACTAAGAGGATTTATATATCATAGCAATTCTTAGGTGGAGAGATGTTTGGAGTGCAACGCGTATGAGATGGTCACTCGCAGCTCATGACATTTGCTTCACCAGTGCTCTTCATAGCTGGTTCTTCAGTTCTGGCAAGTGTGTTCCAATAATTAGGGGAATTGGAGTATACCAGGTAAAAAACTTATTTGTTTATACTTAAAAAATGAGGACAAACTCATGGCTTATATAAATTCTATTAAAATAGTTTTAGGATTATGGAAATTTTCAAATGTGAGGGTGGGAGTTTTATCCTGAATGGGAGTTGCAGTGTATCTGTTATTATTTTGATTATTTTGATTCCCAGTCTCTCTAGGGTAAGGGTGCTATATTTAGACCCAAGAACAAAATATGTTAAAATGAGGGTCATTCTGGTACCCATTGAGGGGATTTGTGTTTTGTAATTTAAATGTAAAGTATTACTGCAGGATGTGCTAGGAGACATGTTGGGTAAGAGTAAATGTGTGGGGAGTATTTTTAGATGAGATTTAGTATTTTAGAATATTTGGGGACAAAAGAGAAATGAGGTATGGGGAAGTGGTAGATACAAAAGTGTGGTTTGTTTTGGAAAAGGAATCGAGAAAGGTTTTAATCTGAATGTGAATATGAATCACTGGGAAAAATTTCTTATTTAAAGGCTGGAAAAGTTAGGAAATTCTAAAGGAAGTATTGGAATGAGCAGACTGAAAGCTTAATGTCATTCTGAAGAATGTAATGTTGATGTGCTCAAACTCGGTGGTGGCGGGAAAGGAATGTTTTGTTTTTTTTTAATTTAAGATGAAAACTAAGGTATATCCCGCAGAAAGTTTGTATGGAGATATTTGTAAAGAAAAGAGGTGAAAATGTATGGAAGATGCGCGTTGAAGACAGGAAAAGTTAGGGTTTTGTTTTGTTTTTTGAACTAGTGAGAGTGATTGAAACGGGTGCTTGTATGATCTCTTTTTGGAGAAAGAAGTTAGGTTGTTAAGTTAAAGAAGAGCAAAGTTTGTGTGAGGGCATCCGAGTGATTTAAAGGGGGGGGGGGGGTTACAGGATACCAATATTGTATTTTTTTTAGTTTGGGTAAATTTATTAAATTGACCAATTTCCTTCATATTTAGCAAGGAATGGACTTCTGCTTGGAACGTCTCAATGAAGGAAGCTGGGTACACATATTCCCTGAAGGAAAAGTAAACATGACTTTGGAACACATGCGGCTTAAATGGGGTGTAGGAAGACTCATCTATGAAAGCCTCACTCCACCCATCGTTTTGCCTCTCTACCACGTTGGCATGGAGGCTGTCTTGCCTAATTATCCCCCATATATACCCCGAGTACTGAAGAAGGTTACTGTCGTCGTTGGTAATCCGATTGACTTTTCCGGAGTACTTTCGAAATTAAGTACAAATATGCATGATGGCATGACTGCCCGGAAGCTCATTACTGATGTCATTCAGGAAGATTTGCGAAAGTTGCGAAGTAAAGCAGAAATGCTACACAAAAGAAGGCTTGAGCTCTCATGAAATTCATATCTTCCACTTAGAGAAATTTGGGTACCTTCATATTCTAAAGGAGGAACCTGTAGCATTAGTCTATTAGATATCTAGCCAGTGGTATGCAAGTAATCAATTTTGAATAATGAAAGTTGCTTACCTACGATATTGATCCGTGACAAGTTTTATAATTTAAAAGTTCTTAGAGTTTAAAGTTAATTTATTAGTTCATTGATTTTTATATTACTCAAAATGGCCTTTTTATAGATTTATTATCTGAATGGAGGGATTTTTTTTCGATTATATTAAATTAAAGCGACCAAAAAAATGCCAAATTTGAGCTAGGACTGTATTTTGAAGGTTTCTGAAACAAAAAAATTAAATCCGAAAACCTCCCACTTTAGATCGGAGCTATTAGAGCTTCTATTATTTCATCCTCTATAATTTCGCTTGATTTATCGCCATATAGATGACCAAATGTGATATATTTTGCTCAACAAGAACGTTTCCTAACACTTTGTCATTTCACTCATTTAATGGGTGGCTTTACACAATCAAGTGCACTTTATGTAGCTCTATTTTCAATCGATTAACTTCAAAACACTTTCGAAACATTGCTTAAGAGATAGTTTCCTATATTATATAAGAATTAGTGTAAATATAAAAGATATCGCTAAAATAACGAGATCGAGAGACGTGGGCCCATTCACACACTGCTCTCCCTCAGCCCCCGTTCATGTTTGTATATAAAAATATGCCACACTTTCTTTTTCGTGCCAATACAAATTAGCGAGTTTCTTTCTACTCATTTTATTGTTGTCATCGATCCCCGGAAGCAGATAATCTCTCTGCTCCCCCCAAACGTTTGGGAGATTAAGGGAGAAAACTTTGATCCTACAGCGGGGGCCGTAGGAGGCCCCGGCAACGTTACGACAATTACGTGGGGCTGCGCCTTCTGTCAGACTGTGCTGAGTTCATATATACATGTGGGGTGTGATCACACTCAAGGATTGAATCCAGGTGGAGTGGTAGTGTCACTTCCACTTGGAAATGACTGACCACTCTACGACTCCTTTTCGCTTGCCTTACAGCAGGGATCCCTAACCCTTGGCCCACGCGGGGCCATTCCATGCGGCCCGCGGCCATTTGTCAAAATTAACATTGCGTGCGGCCCTCCTGATCATTTCCTGGGTTATGCCCCGGCCCTTCAGGTTAGGGGTTAGGTTAAGTATATTTTTATACGAGTCTGTTTTAGTCTTGTTTTCAGAGAGGGTTTTTTATTGGTGCGGTCTTCGGGGGCCCTCTTTGACTTGTCGATGTGGGTTCGGGACCCCCGCCGTACAAGGTGGCTGGAATTTACAAAAACACAACCTTATCCGTTGGGCGCGGTCTACTAGTTTTATACCAGGGTAGGAAACTATGGACATATATCACCGCAAGAGTGTTCAAATTAGCGATTTAAACTTGCAATACTCTGTAGTGATGTCTGAGTAACAATGGGTTTTTAATCTGGAACACTAACGATGGCACTATTTGAAAGGTAGGCATAAAAATGTTGAACTGGTAAAGTTAAGGAAAATGAAAATATATCAGATACATACAACAGGTAAACTATTTCGATCTCTGTATTGTGCGCCCCTCCCCCCTCTCCTGAAGCTGTCCTCGCGCCACAATGAATGTAGCTACCCTCGCGAAGCCAAGAAACCAACGAGAGCATCACCAGAAAGTGGTCAGGGGGGGGGGGGGTCTGTGAAGGCAGATGAAGTAAAAAATGGGTGCATATATAGCACCGCAGATTCATCTAAGGACATTGGGGGTAAGAAGGTTGCGCAGTAAGAGATATTGGACGTGACGAAGGAAGTAATTCCAGTTCATTATATCGTGAATTTAAAGCTCAGTGTGATGATACAAGCAGATTATATTGGCTGGATACTAATTTGTTTGAGTGGCACTGACGTGCGTCAACCCCACTTCGTGGGAATGGAGTGAATGAGTATGTTGAACAGTCTCAATACCCAGTAATTGTGTTGGTATGTTTTCTATGATAATTTTAAAGTGCGTATTCCGGGTAGTCTTTGTGGCATTGATGCTGGCTGACCTCACTGGGAAAGCAATTGAAGTTGAGGCTAAATCTTGAGTAGGATTCCGCTCTGCTTAAGAGCTATTGCCCTTAGGTCTTATGCCATGATTGTACGCCACGAATTGTGTACGAAAACATTATTATTGCCTCGTTTGTCCATCGCGTTTATCTAGAACGATTTCGTGTCGATCGTCTGCGTAATGTATTGTCTATCTAATGATGCATTCCTAACGTGTGTTGTTTATAGCTTCCCGTGAGCAAATGGGGCAGCTCTGCTCGCTCCGACAGCTTGTGTGATTAAGGGAGATAACCTTTGATTTTACATCCTCTGCTGTAGGTCAACGTTACCACAATCTAGACCGAACTTTCTGAGAGGCTCCCCTGAGGGACCAGATTAGAGTGGAGGAAAGCTGTTGCATGCTGTGAGAATTATAACAACCTCCCCCATGCCTGTGTTAGCAGTCCATGGAATAGCTAGGAAGTGGAAGTTCATTTGCAACTTAACCTCTGCAGAATACATCCAAGTGTGATGGTGCCACTCCACGATTGTATCCAGGTTGGGTGGTCGTGTCGCCTGCTGGGCATCTTCCTAACATTTTAGGACCATTTGCCATAAACTATAACTTATCCTTGTTTGAAAGGTGACCTGTTTTCAACTAAACGTAACTCGTTTCACCACTTAAATTCAATTTGATTGTACAACTTCGACTTTGGACCGAAAACTAGTGAAAATGTAAGGAACTTTGTGGGAGAAAGGTACCCAATGTAGGGGGTATCTGGTACAGTAGATACAATACTGTAACCAATTGACTGCTTTCTTCGAGGTAAAGTCGAAGTAGTGTTTCCATTGAGATGTTGAGCAACAGTTGAGATGACGCCACCATCAGATTGATCCGACTCCAATTTGAGCTTCATTGAATAGCGGGTTGCTTCTTGCTTTAATTTGGTTCCGCTGGGAAAATGGCTGGACCAAGCAATGTAGGGATAATCATTACTGGTTCTTCAATTCTTCGTGGTTTATTCTGACAGAAGGACTTACTGGGAAATTGTTTCTTGAATGATGATGATGATATATAAATTTGTACCCCAAATAAAGAGGACACTCGCTCGCTTCTCATTAAATCTGAAAACGGGTTTTTCATTACAATCAATAAATAATTATTTTACATTAACAAAACAAAAATGAATGCATTTTAATATCTTAATTAGGTTAGAGTGTCGTAGAATGGACTCCCGACGATATACCATATATCACTATTCGTTGAGGGAACTTCTTTAATTATCTTTAGAGTGCGTGATTGTCTGGCGGGCCGATATTATGTATCTTCGATATGCCTAAGAAGTGGAACTGAGCTCAAGGATAATATGCTATCATTAATAAAATAGAGTTTTATTAATAATAACTATCAACAAACAAGACGGAAAATATTAAAATAAACAGAGAACGGAAAGGGTCGTAGGGGCTCGGGCTAATCTGAGGATTAAAGGATTTAAAAAGGTAAAACAAATATAGAGTTAAAGAGATGGGATGGTTCGCTAAACCATTTGAAGAGCAGGATAGAATTGACAAAGGGGTTAAGTACTCAAAGGTGGCGTTTGGCTTACGTAACTTTATACGAGTGGTGCAGTGGAAGGCGAAGTGAAGGAATTTTCGGTCCACTGGCGAGTTCCAGCCGAAGAGGGAGGAATAAGATGATCCTGAAGTGGCGTCTAGGGAATGAGAACCGTTTCTCGACGAACGGCTTGAAGAACAATGGCTGTTCTACGTTGTTCTCTTCTGAACAATAGGGGGGGGGTGAGAACCGTCTCTTGTCTACGGGCTCAAGAACAATGGCTGTTCTAATGTTGTTCTCCTCTGAACAATGGGGGAAGGGTGAGAACCGTTTCTTGGCGAAGTGTCAAAAGAACAATGGCTGTTCTAACGTTCTCTTCCTGAACAACGAAGGAAGGGATGAGAACCGTCTCTTGTTTACGGGCTCAAGAACAATGGCTGTTCTAATGTTGTTCTCCTCTGAACAACAAGGGGGAAGGGTGAGAACCGTTTCTTGGCGAAGGGCTCAAAAGGACAATGGCTGTTCTTCGTTGTTCTCTTCCTGAACAACGAGGGGGAAGCCTTAAGGACTTGACGTCACGAAAAGCTCGAACCTTTGGCACTTAAGGGATATTGTCCTCCTTCTGGACAAGTGATGGTGAATCTCGAGGTCGAGGTCCCTTGACGCACAAAGTGAGAGATGGTCGTGGTGATGTTTCGCGACGAAAATCTGGATCTCCAATCTCATCTTAGTGGTAACGTTTCCATCTAAATAGTCGAGACACTCCCTTGGCGTGGGGGACAATGGAGTAGGAGCTTCGAGGGAATGAACAGCCGAGCCTGGGAACAATGCCTTATCTGCCCATAAGCCTAACTCAATCTGGCGAGGTTGGCGTATAGGGGCGAACGGGGGGGACGATAACCTCCTTGTTTAAACATTGACATCCGGTAGCTGTGATAAGGCACCAAGCTTCGACGCGAAGATGCACGTGGGAGCATCGTGGTTTTAAAATAATATGTGATAGGAGTTGAAACTAACGCTGCTCAAACCGTTCTATCACACCCCTCCATTCCGGGGGAAGTTGTCACTTCGAAGAAAGAGAGAAGGGACAACGATAGAGCTCCGTTGTGGGGAACTCGTTCTCTTGTACCAACCGTACCTTCCTGCACATAACTCGTATTACCTCAATACATATGATTATTTTGATCTTTTGATTATAAGGGAAAATAATCTTTAATACAAACTTAATAAAAAAAAGGCACGGAACAATGAAATGATATATATTTAGTACATATGGGACAAAATAATTTATAAGTAAATTAATGGGTACAAATATATACATACAAGAAAAAATAGACATTGAGCGTTATAAAATTCAGACATATACCTTAACGAAATTATATTACAAGAGAATCTTAATTTAAGTCGTACAAGACGGTATATACCTACATGGAGATACTAATCCTATGAATACAATTATTCTACGCTATTCGGTAACGCATTCCTACTGAGTGCGTCAGCGACCTGGTTATCGGAACCTTTTATATAATTTATTTTAAATTGATACTCTTGCAAGAGTAAACTCCAGCGCATGATGCGGCCGTTGGAGTGTCGCACATTCCTAATATGGGCTAACGGACGGTGGTCGGTTCCTATCTGAAATTCTTTACCTATCAAGTACATCTTGAATTTGTCTATGAACCAGATAATTGATAGAGCTTCCTTTTCTATAGTGGCATATCTCTCTTCGCGTGGTAATAATTGACGACTAGCATATGCCCTTGATGACTTGTTCCGTCATCCTCGTATTAAAGGAGTACACCTCCAATGCCCTCGTTGCTCACGTCGGTCTTAATCCCAAAGGATTTTTCCGGGTTGGGCAACTTTAAAATGAGGGCAGAAATGAGCTTACTCTCGAGCTGATTAAAATGGGAAATAGCGACGTCATTCCAACGTAAACGTTCGGGGAAATTATTTTTTGGAAGGGGGCTGAGGGGGGCCAAAATTGCAGCGAAATTCGGAACAAATCGCTGATAGGGAGAAGCTGATCCTAGGAACGATCTTAATGGCTTCTTTGTAATCGGGAGGGGCATGTCGGCGATTGCCTTAATCTTGTTCTCTTGGGGACCCAACTGGCTTTGTCTTATTTTGAAACCCAAATATTTGATGGTTTCGTGGGCAAAATGGCATTTGCTGGGGCCAATGGTGAGGCCATTTTCGCGCAGTCGCTCGAAAAGAGCTAATAGGGTGGATAAATGGTGATTCCATTCAACTAGTTCTTGTAGCTGACTCTTTTGATGTGGTGTCAGCTGCGCGTCAATATCCAGGTCAAAGGGTTCCAAAGACTCGCCTGGTAGGGAAGGAGGAGGGTAATCGGCATCAGGTTGGGTGCACATTATCTGTATTACATTAAGGGACTCCGCGGGGTAATCTTCTTCAAGCGCCGATGTTTCGTCTAGTTCTACGAAGGTATCTCCATGGGCGCGTTGGGGGTTCTTTTTTTCTTGGGGTCCACGGACAGTCTCCGTGTCCTTGTCTTGGGCTTTATCGCCTAAGGGTGTTAGTAATTCACACTCCTTTTGTGCCGTCCTAAAGTCCTGGTTAGGGGTCTCCGAGAAATCGGACGGTATCGGGGTTCTGATGGGGACGGGCTCCTGGGCTTCTTTCTTATCTCGGCCTCGAGGAAGGGCGGCCTGAGCCACTGGGTCGAAACTTACTTGGGGGCTCTGTCCTATAAGCACAGAACAGAATTGTATGGGTGCTACAATGACTTCAGCCCAGCCATTATAATATTGACACTGCAGGTAACATCTAACGACGGGGAATTGGTTCGCCCGCCCAAAGTAGTCATGTACCACCGCAAATTTTTCGTGGTTAGGATCCACTGGGGGGAGGAGTTCGTCGGACACGATGAAACACGTACATCCTGTGTCCCTGACGAGAGTCGATACTCGACAGCCGTTCACGCTGCCCTCCTCAAATTTCAAAGTTCTCGATGAACTTTTATCAAAAATAAAATTTACCTGGTGGCCTGACGGGGGAGGAGAAGTTTCTGCTTGGGTCTGCACCATCGGGGGAGCCGGGGTTGCATTAATCTGGTGAACTTGGTGGGCTGGTCCGCTTTTAAGCCTAGAATTTTGGGGGCAATTCCAGCTCATGTGGTTTTCTACACCACAGGTGAAGCATATAATTGGTCGCTTCGGGAAGAGAGATGGAGGAGAAATCTTAACGGGAGGTTTGGAGTCCCGTTGTTGGTTTTGGGGAATGAAGTTTTGGGGTTTTACGGGGCTCGGAAACTTCGTCGGCTTTCCGGTGAAGTGGCGCGAATCCTTCCTTCTTTCCTTGTAGGGGGATTGGTGAGAAGTTCGATTCTCCTTTGGGTATAAATTATGGCTTGCGGCATAGACATCCGCTTCTTCGGTACATTCTTTAAAGGTCTGGCACCGACGATCTTTGACGAACGCGCGGATCTCCGTCGGGAGAGACGCCAAAAATTTATCTCGCAACACGAAGTCTGTTAAGGACTCGTAGTTCGGATCAACCTTTGAGGATTCTAACCAAAATTTAAAATTCCTCTGAAGAATGTATCCGAATTGACGGAACGTCTGTCCGGGTTTAATACAACCTCCTCGAAATTCTTGGCGGTAGAAATCGGGAGTCATATTATGAGCGGCCAATAACTCAGCTTTTAAGGTGCTGTAGTTAATTGTACACTCAGTCGATAAAGATATAAAAATTTCGCGCAATTTGCAATTTAACAGGGGAAGTAATCTGGCTACACCTTCAGCCTTCAGATCCATGTTATTGATTTCGAGGATCTTTTCGAAGTGGGCTAAAAATGCTCTGAAATCCTCTCCATCCTTGAAATTGGGGAGCTTTAGTGAGAGATTAGGGGTGGGGGGCTTCGGAACGGGAACTGGCGGACTGTATCTCTGCTTCAACACGAGCTAATTCAATCTGATGGTGAAGCTCAGTTTGTCTTATCCGTTCCTCTCTTTCTTCTCGTTGAAATTCTCTTTCTCTTTCTTCTCGTTGGATTTCTCTTTCTCGTTCTTCTCTTTGGATTTCTCTTTCTTCTCGTTGGATTTCTCTTTCTCGTTCTTCTCGTTGGATTTCTCTTTTTCGTTCTCCTCGTTGAATTTCTATTCCTCTTTCTTTTTCTTTTTCTTCACGCTCTTTTCTTTGCTCCTCTTGAACGTACTCAATTAGTTCTTTTCCGGAGAGTCCCAAGGATTCTCCTTGCGCTTTAAAGATTTAGAACTGAGTTATCTTTGCACTTGGGGGCGCACTAGTCAACCAACTAAAATTCCTTGCAACAAGAATCATGCCTCTATAGAATTAGCCTACCTAAATATGGGCACTGACCTATTCGTACTTGGTTTCTCGATCTAAATAACCACTGACTAAAATCACGAAAAAAAACACAAACAAATTATTATAACAGTTCCTTGAGCTACTCCAGCTTCTTAAGTTTAAAAAAAAGGGATAGCAATCGTTAAAACAAAAGGGAACTACTATACTCTATTATTGTAACGAATAACACTATGCTTTACTCGACTGAGACCAGTGTTTGCAAAGATATAGCGTTAAACCTTACACACCTGATACCAAATTTAAATAGTATATATATATATATATATATATATATATATATATATATATATATATATATATATATATATATATATATATATATATGTCGTAGAATGGACTCCCGACGATATACCATATATCACTATTCGTTGAGGGAACTTCTTTAATTATCTTTAGAGTGCGTGATTGTCTGGCGGACCGATATTATGTATCTTCGATATGCTTAAGAAGTTGAACTGAGCTCAAGGATAATAATATTGCTATCATTAATATAATAGAGTTTTATTAATAATAACTATCAACAAACACAAGACAGAAAACATTGACATAAACAGAGAACGGAAAGGGTCGTGGGGGCTGGGGCTAATCCGAGGATTAAAGGATTTAAAAAGGTAAAACAAATATAGAGTTAAAGAGATAGGATGGTTCGCTAAACCATTTAAAGAACAGGATAGAATTGACAAAAGGGTTAAGTACTCAAAGGTGACGTTTGGCTTACGTAACTTTATACGAGTGGTGCAGTGGAAGGCGACGTGAAGGAATTTTCGGTCCACTGGCGAGTTCCAGCCGAAGGGGGGGGGGGAATAAGATGATCCTGACGTGGCGTCTAAGGAATGAGAACCGTTTCTCGACGAACGGCTTGAAGAACAATAGCTGTTCTACGTTGTTCTCTTCTGAACAATAGGGGGGGGGGGTGCGAACCGTCTCTTGTCTACGGGCTCAAGAACAATGGCTGTTCTAATGTTGTTCTCCTCTGAACAACGGGGGAATGGTGAGAACCGTTTCTTGGCGAAGTGTCAAAAGAACAATGGCTGTTCTAACGTTGTTCTCTTCCTGAACAACGAGGGAAGGGGTGAGACCGTCTCTTGTTTACGGGCTCAAGAACAATGGCTGTTCTAATGTTGTTCTCCTCTGAACAACAAGGGGGAAGGGTGAGAACCGTTCCTTGGCGAAGGGCTCAAAAGAACAATGGCTGTTCTTCGTTGTTCTCTTCCTGAACAACGAGGGGGAAGCCTTAAGGACTTGGCGTCACGAAAGGCTCGAACCTTTGGCACTCAAGGGATATTGTCCTCCTTCTGGACAAGTGATGGTGAATCTCGAGGTCGAGGTCCCTTGGCGCAAAAAGTGAGAGAGGGTCGTGGTGATGTTTCGCGACGAAAATCTGGATCTCCAATCTCATCTTACTGGTAACGTTTCCATCTAAATAGTCGAGACACTCCCTTGGCGTGGGGGACAATGGAGTGGGAGCTTCGAGGGAATGCACAGCCGAGCCTGGGAACAATGCCTTATCTGCCCATAAGCCTAACTCAATCTGGCGAGGTTGGCGTATAGGGGCGAACGGGGGGGACGATAACCTCCTTGTTTAAACATTGACATCCGGTGGCTGTGATAAGGCGCCAAACTTCGACGCGAAGATGCACGTGGGAGCATCGTGGTTTTAAAATAGTATGTGATAGGAGTTGAAACTAACGCTGCTCAACCCTTTTCTTGAATGATAATGATAATATATAAATTTGTACCCCAAATAAAGAGGACACTCGCTCGCTTCTCATTAAATCTGAAAACGGGTTTTTCATATACAATCAATAAATAATTATTTTACATTAACATAAAACAAAAATAAATGCATTTTAATATCTTAATTAGGTTAGAGCAGCTCTAATAAAAAATAAAATTAGCTTTTAAATCCACGGATAGTTTAGTTTAAGGGAAAACAAGGTGGCAGCCGCTCAATCCTAATGTATTCTTAATGGCAGCACTGTTAGAACGGGCCGCCCGAAAAAAGTCAGAAGAGGCGTGGGAGACACTCAATAAAAATGGGGAAAAGCAATGGATTAGAAGAAAACTACAACACACAAGAGACGCACACTTAAATTACGGGAATACAGCACACATTCTAAAAACAAGGGCGGTTTGGGCAATAAACAAATTACATGCGGCAGCCGGAGGGTAGGGCACAGGATAAAAGATAAAAACGATTAAACCTAAAAAAAAAATGGAAAGAATTTATAAAAGGGATAAAAACCCACTCCATGATAGGCTTTGAGCCATCAGTAGAGATGGGACGCTGGTGAGCATGAGAACACGCATGTTCAAGAAACTGGCACTTTAATAGACCAGGGTCAGTAGACCCTTTCTCGAAATTACAAAAAGCAGTACAGAAGACCTCAGGAGGGCGGACGCTCCAACACGGAGCCGGCGGGAATTCAAGGGCCAACACCCAGGGAGGCGAGATGGTCCCCGCCCCAGAGGCCGGGGTAGAGATGACCGCCGATCAAAAGATGCCGAAGAAGACGGGGCAAAAAGGTACTCATGGGCTGGGGATGAAGAGTATTGCTGAACACGAAATATGGATCGTAGGCACACCTGCGGCCGGTGATATCGCAAGGGAAGCAGTCTACCCTCGACACAGAGGCTAGGGATAGGCGAGGTGCGAAAGGCTCCACTACTAAGACGTGCCCCAAGCGAACGAACAGAGTCTAGTATCTTCAAGGCTGAAGGAGACGCTGAAGAGTACACTTGGCAACCGTAGTCGAGCCGGATTGGACCAGTGCCGAATAAAGAGACCACAAGGTGCGCCTATCACGATCCCAAGGTGGTGTTGAATAAAACCCTAAGCAAATCCAGAGCATTCGAACAGGACACCCTCAAGCGACTCAAATGGAGCACCCCAGTGAGCTTGCTATCAAGTGTTAAACTCAATAACTTCAAAACGGGGACATATTCAATTACCGTGCCATCCAAGAAGAAGGGAGGGGGACCAAGGACACCACGACCCGATAAAAACGCATGGCCTTCCTTTTGGTGACCGAAAAACGGAAACTCTTGGAGACAGCACGACCCGACACGGCATCAATTGCCAACTGTATTCGACGGGCAGCAGAAAGCAAGCGGGGAGATGAACAAAACAACGCCAAGTCATCCACTAAGAGGGAAGCCAAAACGCCCTCCGGAAGAGTGGACACCAGACTATTAATGGCAACGGCAAAACATGTCGCACTTAAAACATACACCCCTCTTGAATCTGCAAGCCTGAGAAAGCATTTCCAATACGGACCTTAAAATTACGGGACGATAAAAATTCTTGAATAAAAACCAGTAAAAAGTCCCTCATACCCCAATCATATAACTGACGTAAAACACCATATCTCCAGGTGGTATCGTAAGCTTTCTGAATGTCGAAGAACACCACTAACACCTGATGCCTGGAGGAAAAAGCCCGTAAAACGGAGTCTCCCAAACGAATGAGGTGGTCAAGAGTACTACGGTTGCTGTGAAAACCGCACTGAAATGGAGAGAGGAGCGAGTTGGACTCCAAAAACTAAGTGAGGCGAACTTAAACCATCTCGAATAACTTACTGAGGCAGCTCGCAAGAGCAATCGGGCGATAATGACTGGGGTCCAAACCGACCCTACCGGGCTTGATAAAGGGTAGAACAACCCCCACACGCCAGGAGAACGGATTGATTTCTTTGACCCAGAGCAGGTTGTAGAGGTCAACCCAAAATAACTGAGTGGAGATAGAGACGACGGAAAAAGTCGAATGGATGCAATCATCACCAGGAGAGGTGGAGCTACAGTGAGACAAAGCATCCCGCAGCTCATAGATGGAAAAGAGAGCATTATAGGAGTACGTGGCGCGCGTGGTAAAATCTAATAGGCTAGACACTATGGCAGCCTTATGATTGAGAAACCATCGAGGATAGCTACCAGCGCTACTGACCAACAGGTCATCGGACACAAGCAAGCCTCCGATGTCCAGAATGGGGATGGCACGACCTGCGTAGTGACCATGGATCTTATTGACCCGCTTCCAAACCCGATTCAGCGGCGTGGACGAAGAAATGGAAAATACGTACCGGCGCCAAGACTCACGGCGGGCACGGCGGAGGGTCCTTTGGCGGATGGCACAAGCCCGGTTCCGAACGACCCTATTCCAGACGGTCGGGTTCCGCCTATAACGAAAATGGGCCAACTGATAGGCAGAAATAGCCGACGCGCAATCCTTCGACCACCAGGGGACGGTGGAGCGCCCCGCAACATGCACCTCCGCGGAACAAAGTGCTCAGCAGCCTCTAAAATATGAGACCACTGAATCTACGGTATCGAAGGAAACACGGGAGGCATCAATGAAGGAAGCCTCCCGGAACCCAACCCAATTTGCTCGCTGAGATCCCAACGAGGAGGGAGGGAAAGGCACGGGCCAGGAAGGACGGCCGACAGAACGATCGGGAAGTAATCACTCCCGGAAGGGTCGTCCCGAATCGACCACCGGAAATCGAGGAAACAATCGGGCGAAGATAAGAACAAGTGTACAACACTAAAATAATCAGTTTGAACATGGCAAGAAGTAAAATCACTGGAATTTAAAAGACAAGGGGAATCGGACAATAAGAGGTACTCAACCACTCCGCCCCGGGGATTACGGGCAATATCAACCCAAGATGGGTGGCAAGCATTAAAATCACCAAGTAATAAAAACGGGGTAGGTAACTGTCTAACTGACTTGTGAGCTCTAAAAGGTCAGACCGACTCAAATTAAAATCCGGGGGGATGTACACAGAACAAACAGTTAAAAGCTTGGAAATAAAAACCCTCGCAGCAACAGCATGCAAGGTAGTACGGAGGAGAAGTGGCGCAGAGAATAGCGAAGAGGAAATTAAAAGAGAAGCACCACCATAGGACACGCTCCCCGCCGGGGAGATAGAATTAAACACGCGGAAGTCGCAAGAAAGGGGTGAGTCCCAGGCTTATTTTCTTGCAAACAGATCACCAAGGGCAGAACGCAAGAGCTGGAGTTCCTCCCACTTGGGGAGAACCCCTCAACAATTTCACTGTTGGATGACAGACATTACTGTTGTCTCAACACCAAAGTCGGGGTCTAGTGACGGAAACCGTCGAAGGTTCCCGACTACTAGAATGCCCAGAAGGGGCAAGCGAAAAATTGCGGTGAACCGGGGACGCACCCGGCACGGACTTGGCAGCGTGAACGGCGGGAGGCGACAGATGAGAGCCAGACCGAACCCCCAACGTGGAGGCCTCATGGCCCGGAAGATCAAGCAGAGATGGACGAGAACCAAGATGCGAAGAAGATGGAACAGGGTCAGAGGGTAAGGCGGGAATTAGATCAAATGGAGAGGAAGGAACTGGGTCAGCGGGTAAGGAGAGAACAGGGGTAGGAGGCAAGGGAGACGAAATTGTGGTAGGAGACATAGATGACTGCACAGAAGTAAGGGGCAAGGAAGAAGGGACCGCCGAGGTAGAAGGCAAGGAAGACGGAACCGGGTGAACTTCCGCCCGGACAATGACATCGGTGATGCCAACGGGGAAGGCCAGCGAAGACCGGAGAGAAGAAGACATCAAAACGGAGGATGCCTCAACAACCGACTCGGGGGCCAAACCAGCCTTATCAGAGGCAGCACGCCTGGACTATGAATGGGGTGAGGAGGAACCCTTCCGTTTGCGCTGAAGCAAAGGAACGGAAGAAATAGCGGGGCCAGATGCCTGGAGGAACTGCCGGATATCCTCCAGCGTCTCAGCTCGGTCGGTCTCATGGTCCGCGACAGAGGGAGTAACATGAGAAGAGACCAATGGCAGAGGAGAGGGCGCAACAGAGGAACCACTATGAGGGACCAAAGGCACGGGGAAAGGAGCAACAGAGGGACCGCGAGAAGACAAAGAAAGAATAGGACGACCGGGAGGAGGACGGCGGGACCCCACCTCCGGGAGAACGTCAAAGAAGAGACGGCCGGAGGAGGCGACCTTTCCCTGCACCTACGACGGGCCTTACGAAAGTCCAGCCTGAGGGAGTCCCGAAGAGCCAGGACCTCCTTCTCAAAAAAGAATATAGGATAACAACGCGAAGCCGCGCTATGGGAACCCCCACAATTGGCGCAACATTCATGATTCCCACAAGAGGAGCCATGATACACCAACGCACAGGCTACACAGCGACGAGCCTGCCCTCAATTGCTACTCATATGGGTAAACTGGTGGCAATCTAAACAACGTCTGGGTAGCTCGACATAACGGGACACAGGGACACGAAGATAACCAGCAGGAACAAACTGGGGCAGATCCTGACGCTCAAAGGTAACTATGAGCGTACTCGTAGGAACCTTAGCGGGACCAACAGACTTAGAAATCCTATAAACGTCCGTAACCCTCTGGGACGAAAGTTTATCCTTTAGTCTCGAAACATCATATTGCAATAATTCGTTGGAGCGAATCACTCCCTTAACAAAATTAAGGCGAGGGTGGGGCACAACCGAAACCGGGACCTCCGGAAGGAAGGACAAATCACGCACGGCACCACACTGCTCTCGCGAAAATACCTCAACCAATAAATCCCCACTACCACGGGCCCACATACGGCGGGGCTCACCACAGCGGGACTCAAACTACTCATTCAAATCAAACGTCCAATTTAGAAAGCGGAGACCCGGAACTGGAATTCAGCACCAGAAAACGAGGATAATCCAAATCAGGTACTATCTCTTCTTCGACGGGATCTAACAAGCGCGGAAAAGAGGACTTGTTGACAGGCGTAGTACGAGAATCGAATTTTTTTATTATTACCCATATAAAGTAGAGTATAAAAGGGGGTGTGAACTCGTGCAGCGCAGTCACTGTCTACCGTGGAGACACCTACTCGGAGCGCCGGCCGAACCAGGAAGGTAAGCCCGTCGACCCCTGACCCAACCATCGTTTTAAAAATGGCTGACCAGCCTCGGAAATTTACCGGTGGGAAAGCAAAGACCCCCAAGAGCGCCACTCCAGCTCAGGTACCCACTAACCAACACAGGCAGGACCCAGCCATGGGGTCGTACCCCCTGAGGGACAGCTCTGATACACCGAGATCGACAAACAAACGTAGATGGAAGGACGATGCAGGGTGAAAGAGAATTGGTACAGAAGACGAAATAGGGGTTAGCAGAAGGAGAAAAGAATGCCAAGCTGAGGCCGGACGGGGCACTGAGTCCGGTCAGTACAGCGGCCAGGAGAGCAATTAGCCGTGCACCTTACGGGGAATCCCTAGATATCACTTCAAACCTCATCATCATCATTTTCGAAGGAAACATACATGCTTACGTGTGTCGGCCTTATTTACCTGACGGCGGTTTTCCATGCTGCTCGAGCTCTTTCTGTTTCTCTATTCAAACTCATATATCTGAGGTCCCTCTGTATGACCTCATTCCATGTTTTCATCGGTCTCTCTCTGGCAGCTACACCCCCAACCTTCAAACTCCTAAAACCCTTCACCCACATGACTTAACCACCTCAGTCTGCTTCTTCTCAGTGCCACACTAATGAATTCTATCCCCAATCTATCCCTTAATTCACAGTTCTCAACTCTGTCACTTCCAGGCCTCAAATTCAGAGATGCTCCGCACATCCATCTCACAATTCGCATCTCAGTACGCTTGAGCTTCTAGATGTCCTATTCCTTCACAGCCCAAGTTTCGCTGCCGTGCAACATTGCACTTTATACGCATGGAGTGGACAGACGTCCTTTAGCTTGGAGGGGAAAACCCCTCAGCGTCAAGAGAGGAAGCAGCTCTCTAAACTTTTTCTAACCATTCTAACCCTTGCCACGGAACTCGCCCATACAATGATCATATCTCCCAGAACTCCTCTACGCATTCAAGCGACACACCATCAAATACAATCCTTTCCTGTCTCCTCTAAACACAGTGCACTGAAACTCTCTATCATTCTGCAGCCTACCCCTGATACCTCTACATCTTTTATGCACCCACACATCCATTACTCAGGATAGAGTTATTCCCTATCCCTCTGTGACAGACTGCACATGGCAACATACCCTCAATGATGTCATTACCACCCCCAACTCTTGAAATCATCTTTGTATAATCCAAATCCATTCTCAGCCCCATGGAATTCATCCCTTCCCTCTACAACCTGAACTTCTCAAGTGCCGTCCTCTCATCCTCAACAATCACCACTAGGTTGTCAGCGTTCAACAACTCTAATGGCATTCTGTGACAGCACTTCCAGGATCATAACAAAGAGCAAGGGACTCGAAACGGATCCCTGATGCACACCAACCTTGGTTGTTGAACCTTCGTACATAGCCATGACCACCCTAACCAACCACTGCTAGATCCCTACTTTTCTCATTGTTCACCTAACCACATCTCTTCTTATCCTATCAAAAGCCTTTTCCAGGTCAATATTATCCAACGCTCATTCCTAGTGGTGTACTTCTCCTGGAGCTGTCTAACTATAAATATAGCACCCGTGGTTCCTTTTCCAGGTATGAACCCAAACTGCATGTCGTCAAAGTTTACCCTTTCCCTAATCATTTCTTCTAGAACACGCTCCATAACTTTCATAACATGATCGAGGAGCTTTATGCCTCCGTAGCTACCCCCTTTCTAGCGCATCACCTTTACCCTTATACACAATCACACTCTTTAGCCACTCTTCTGTTACAGTACATTCATATATGAGAGCATTTATAATGTCCGTGACCAACCGCACACCGATATCTCCAGAGGCTTTCAACATCTCGACATTTATCTCAGAAACACCCGCTGACTTACCTTCTGGCTTGTGAGTGCTCCCTCCAAACCTTTTATCGTCCTGCCCAACCACAATTCTACTATCATAATTTTTAATGCACTGTTCACCCGCTATAGCATTATTTTCATTTTTCATCTGCTAGCCAGTTTAAATTTCCTTTTCCTGCCCTCAGCACCAATGAGGCTTTCCAGAAGAGGTTTTGGGGCATCTGACTTACCCCTATACACTTCCCGACTTTCCCTTCTTTTCGTTGCAAAGTATACTTCCTTACTCCCACCCTGGTTCAATGCCATAAAAGATCCTCTTTTCTCCTTCACTGCAGCATCAACTTCCTCATTTCACCACTAATACGCCTTGTGTCTAGGTGGACCTCTTGACCATCCAAAACCCTGTTCAGTGGCTTTTAGAATGTTATATTTCAGTCTCCCATACTGCTCACTCACACTTCCGTCAGTCGCTCTATTCTCCGCCGCTAGTCTACCGAACTTCTCGTAAAAAGCCTCCCTCACTTCCTGATTTTTAAGCGTCCACACCTTCATCCCTGGCTGACTGCAGCTCCGGTTAGTAACTCCTAACTGGATGTAAAAATAACAAATAGTTACTTCCAGTAACTATTTGGTTGTTCCTTTTTCTTTCTCAAGTTACGTTGAGCAACAGAGCATATTCTTCTAGTCACAGACTCTGCGGGGCTGGATTTGCCTCAGGAACTCTTTGAGACAGCGACCAGGTTAACTCAGCGGGTGCGCCTTGGCAGTCGATACGTTACGGCAACGACTCCCGTTCAACGTGAGGATTATGCGAGTAGGTCTGGAACACTTCTGCTGAGGGATGAACGACGTTGTCATTTATACCGCGGACTGTGTGAAATCGAGAGAGAGATTCCCTATACGACAATTCGCTTATCGCGGCGCCTTCTGGACAATCTCCTTGGTATCATAAAGAAGTCAAATAGAATTTAGGCTTCTCTGTGAGATAGGCCTTCTTTCTTCAGACTTCCTGTCGCCTGTTGGGGGCGGGGGGGTTTGGCGCAGATAACGACTTAGGCCAGGGGGAAAGGCGGAGGAGAGCGGTAGAATGTTGGGGGAGGGGGAGGGGGAGGGGGGGGAGACGAAGGTAAACTCAAACGACAAATCTCTTTCGTTCCCACGATCGCCTGGCAGCATGCGAGTATGTACGTTCCATACCCTCACAAGGGTGTCACAAACGACCATGTCCATTCCTTTTCCAAAATCCAGAATTCGCTCGCCTCCCACATTCTAGTGCCAAGTCCACAACCTACATGCACTCCTTCGTACCTCAGTGCCTCCGCCCCCTCATGTCCATTTAGGTCTCTTCCCAGGATCACCAACTCATTATCTGCCATGCCACCAACAACTCGTCCCAAAACTCATCTATGACCGCAGCATCCAAGCCTACTTGGGGTGCATACCTTGATACAACAGATATGATTACTTTATCGAAATTCAACTTTAACATCAATATCCTGTCATTGATTCCATTCACACACGTAACACGCTCTTTCTACTTCTCTGCTAAGAGAACACCGGCACCGCCATAACAGTTAGCATTTCCCATCCAAAACAGTTTATATCTCTATTCCTTTCCCACAATCATTCTCGCTAAACTTCCCCTTCCATCTATATTCTTGCACACAGAATACGTCCATGTTTCTCCGCGATATCACAATGGTGTTAAGTTTAAATGATAAAATTATAATAGAAGAAATTTTTAAAGAAAAAGATTGTAATGGAAATATAATTTTTCGTGAATTTTCAGATAGAAATTAGACTCGTAGAAGAGTTTATGACAATTAAAAAGATAACTATGGTTCGATAGTCCGAAAGAATGGTAGTGGCCAACATAATAAAACTGCTACGATATAAAATAAAATTAGCAAAGTAGAACTTGTTTTATCTCAGGAGGAAAAACCCGGAACTCATCTCTCCCCAAAGGAAAATCTCCAGTGCAACAGATTATAAAAGCTTATAAACAATGCGCATATACCGCGTGTTATTAATGTAAACAACAAAAAAAAGACGCGTTGTAAGTTGCTATACGATCGCTACTCATCTTAAGATACAGGAAATTTTGTTTACCGACGAAAAAGATTTCACTGGAAGTGCTAACAAATATTCAATATAACAGTTTATGACTCAAAGAAATAGGACATCTATTCATCTCTCCTTTATCATGAATCTTCAAGATTTAGTGAAAAAACAATGGTTTCTGCGGGAATGTCATGGAATGATAAAACTAGGATCCATTTTACCGATGCACAAAAAACTAAATTTCAGAAACTTACATCGAACTACTATCTATTTGCCTGTTTTCTGATTGCCATCAGTTCTGTACTAAAGGCGACTTCATTTTCCAGCAAGATGTTGCGCCCTCTCATAACAGCAAAACCTAGGTTTGCCAGACGTCCTGAAAATTCAGGACATTGCATGATTTTGTCCTGTATCCTAACTCAACTCTGTTAGTACGCTTAAATGTCCTGAATTATGAAAAATGTTAGGTCAATAACAGATTTATCTGAATTACTCCTCTTAACAATCAAAAATATCCACTATTTCATAAATATTATCTTAACACTTTTCATAGAATCAATTTTACTGAGAATAAACCTCTGGAACAGACTAGAGCATAAATAATCGCATTTGAGTCGTGTCATATGCTTATTTAGTTTATGTACAGAACGTGTTTGATCGTCGTTCATTCTGCTTCAATACAGCTTAGTTGCAGTTGCTTTGGCGGTCTACGAGTCCGGCTCCGTGGCAGTCGCAGTTATCTATGAGTTCTGACGTGAGGGCGTGTCTATGTCATTTCTGCGGCCCGCCTAATAAGTGCAGTTAGCAAATAAGTTCATAACCAGTTAAACAGAGCTTTCTTTCGTGCTATATTTGTTGGTACTTTGTGTTTTACTAATATTTCTTTTTAATTTGCAAGCCCTTTTTTGTATCCCCAACATGCCAAAAAGAAAATGTAAACTTCGTGATAAATTTTCAAAACAATGGAGCTTTATTAAAAGAGTAAAAACTATTTATGAAGCATATTGTCCATTGTATAATTGTTCATTTTGTATTGAAAATGGTAGGCAAACTGATACATAAAAAAATTTAGAAACAATTAAACATAAGAGATGTTTAAGCTCTACTTCTACTTAAAGAAAGTTACAAAATAACCAATTTCTTAATTAAGAAGAATTAAAATGAAGATGATGCCGTAATTGCAGCTGAAGTTACATTTGCTTTCTATACTCCACATCATCATCAGTCCTTTAACGCAAATGACTGCTTAAATAAATTATTGCCTGAAATATTTTCCCCCTGAAAATTGCAAAATATATTTCAAGTCCCAGAACAAAAGCTACTGCTCTTCTTAAAAATGGATTAGCCCCACAGTCAATTGCTGAGGTAGTCAATGATCTAAAAAGTGTCCATTTTATGGAATATCTCCTAATGCAAGTAACCACAATGCAGGAAAAAATATTCTCCTTAATGGTTCACTATTTTACGGGTGAAAAGGGTTTGCAGGTAAAGCTTTTTAAAAGTAGAATTTCTCCCCAATAAGACATCAGAAACAATCTCAAACTTTTGCGTAAAATCTATTACTGATTTAGGAATCGGTAAGAAAAAATGTGTTGCATTTGGTGGTGATCATATGAACACAAGCTTTGGAGGGTACATGTCTAAAGGTCAAAGTAATATCTACACAAAGTTAAGAGAAAGCATAAAAAATTCTATGGAAGAAGTTGGGTGTTCACAATACTGCACAAACAGCAGCTGACACTCTTTCTGTTTTTATTGAAGTCATTGTCATGAAGTTGTTCTCTTACTTCAGTATTTATACTGTTAGAACTGAACGAATAAGAGTTTTGTGAATTTCTTGGAGCTCAATATTCATCAGTTCTTACACGTTCAAAAACCCGTTGACTCTCTCCAACAAATGCAGTTGAGCGAATTCTTAGCTTTTTTGAAGTACTGAGAAGAAAAGCCCCTTAAAATTCTCTTCGACTTTTTTAATGACTCATTTAGTGAAGCCTATTTAAATCTTATACACAGCCTTCAATATTTTCTTAGCAATAAGATAATGAAAATTGAAAAAAGAGTAAATAGCGTAATTGAAGACATAACTAAAAATTGATTCCACTCAGTGTCGGTGCTGTACTTTATTTAAAAGAAGCGACATTTCCCGTGAACTTGAAGCTAAATTTAGACTAGATGTAGACAATTACTATGCAAGAGTTTCACTGCTTTCCATGGATGCTGCTAAATAATCTACAGGCCTGGTCGCAGTTGGAAGCAACATGCATAGCTCTAAAAACTAAAGGAATTAAAATTGATGATAATGCTCTCTTCGGGCATTGGATAACCTTGAAGAAAGTTGTTGATCAATAGATTCAACATGATCGTGAGGAGTGGGAAAGCAAATTGTGTCATGAAAGATGGTCTTTTGTGTTTACTGAAATGAAATTTAAAGAGAAATTTTCAGAATTATTAACTCTCTGTCAGTACCTGTTCAACATGCCTTCTCATAATGCGAACGTTGAACGGGTCTTCTCTTTAATGAATTCCCAGTGGACTAAAGAAAAATAAGTTAGATGTAACCACCGTAGAAGCGATTTTACGATGTAAATGGAGCTTTGATTTGAACTGTACATAGTTTTATATAAAAAAATTTAGAAGATAAAGCTTTATTAAAGGAAGCATCATCATCAGCAAAATATAACTAAAAAGGTGAGTAGATTAAAATATACTAATTATCTTCTATTTTTATATTGTACAATGTTTTCCAATTTTAAAACATTTGCGTTATTTTGTTTACATATGCGTAGGATATGGGGGGTGTTAGTGTGTTCAAAATTTTAAAAGGTGTCCTGTTTTTTTATTTTAATATATCTGGCGACTCAACAAAACCACATAATTTTTTAGAGGAAAATTATCTTCATTTTATCACAAAGGGTGAATGGCCTCTCAACTGCATGACTGTAAGTAACCCAATGAACTATTCCATATGGAATTTACCTCAACTACTGAGGTACTGGGGTGTCACTTTATCGTTTTAAAAGTAAAATACATGAATGTAACAACAGTTTGTTTAGAAAAATCAAAAGTGATAATAACGCTGTACAACAAATTTCAGTGTCAAGAAAGAAACATAGATTTCATGTGCATTTTATTATGAAGTTGAGTTATGCTGAATTCGGATTTGATAACAAAAATTTCCCATCGCGTAACATTTTCTTGTAAATTGTCGATTTAATAATTATGCAATTGATACCGATTTCCACGATGTCATAAATGAATTTCGCTACCAAAGTCAAATTAAATGTTTAATTTATAGTAATTAAGTAATTAATTAATAGTAATTAATTCATGAATATATAATGAATCAGCATCTTTGTTACCATTATATAATGTATTAACTTACATTTTAGTATTTACTTCTTCGTTTGTAAGATGACTCAGATATGTCACGCTTCAGGTTCCATCAGGAGTCAACCAGCATAGCAGGGCTCCATTTTCCCTTATACCTGTTTTCCATTGACGCTATATTTTGATGGAACCTCTCTCCATGTTCATCACTCCCATCTCCTGCATTCTCTAGGAAGAAGGACAGATGGGAATTAAGAAAGTGTATCTTCAGTCACATATTGCATCCAAGATTTTGGTAGCACTTGATTTACGCTCTCTACTATACGCTCTCGCTGGGCCCCTTAGTGCTTTCCCAGAAGTCCTTTGTATACATCTTTGAATGCATGTCAGGCCGCTAGCCCAGTTTCATCCAGTGTCGCCTATAAGTCTTCATGAGCTCTAAATTGACGAATCTGAGAGCCTACGAAATGCGTTCTTTAATTTTGTCATCACTTATTTTAGGGAAGATCGCTTTGAGGTATTGGAAACATGGCTTGTTATGTTGCAGTGCTAAGGTAAATTACTTCATTAGGTCTTTTTATATGCAATGATGGCAAAATTATTTTCTCCTTAATTAGTGGCTCGGGATTTACGTTATGGTATCCAGAGGAGTCATAGTTTTCCGAGGTGACCATCTTGAGCGTACATAATGTTTTGATCTGGCCTTACTGTGCCCCTTGCAAAGGAAGCACATAAACTTGATGTATCCATTTTGTAGCCCATTAAGTAGGGATACTACTTTCAAGTCCGCACAAATTATCCACTCATGCTCCTTGTAACTTATGCGATCTAGAATAAAAGCAAGGTTATCATATGTCTATCTTAAAATGACTGAGTGAGCAACTGGAACTGAAGGCATGGTGTTCCCAATGTGCAACAGAACCGCTTTTATGTTGTAAAGGGATGTTGGGGTGCGAAAATGTATCAGAGAAAAATTCCTTCCAACTCGATAATATAAATAGACGATAAAATTACCAACTCACAACGGACTAAGCCGTGGCGTAATGGCTAGAGTATTGGCGTTCAAATCCATCGGTACCGCTTTCGAAACTCAATCCAAAAAGCCTTTTATGAAGAAGAAAACGGAAAAAAACGACTTCAAGGACTAACTCATCAAAAATCAAGAAGAAATCATCAACCCGCCAGATAATTGGAAGAAAATGAAGATACATCAAGAAAGAAATCGAAGATTAAGAACCAACCCAGACAAGAGGAATACCTAAGTCAAATGGAAGAAAAATGTTTCAACGGCCAACTTAAAGAAAAAGGAATTACAGTCAAGAAAGAAGTAAATAGATACAATCAAGATGAACAAGTATAAAAAAAGGCCGACACGCCCCCCCCCCGTCCCTCCATAGAGATGTATCAATGAATTACTTCCACTGATTTAGTTTATAAGTCAGCTCAAGGGCTTTGAATAGGCATCTGATATCATTTCAAAAGTCAAGTTGTTTTCAAAAGTGAAGAATTGCTGTAGATCTGCAGAATGCTTCCTAAATACTGTAATTCGAACTTGTTCATCCAACAGGCTCCATTGTTGCTTAGTAAATGTTAGATCACGATAGATCATTGAGTTCCGGTTGGAGGATGAGGTGTAGTTTCTTTTCATCGCTTGGTAGTTCAGAGGAACCAACAAATATTAAATAAAAAAGTAAAAATTGGAAGAATTTATTTTATAGTAAGTTACAAAATTATCAAGCATTACGTAAGAGTTACTACGGATTTGGACCCATATAACTAAAAGAATATTGAGTATACTTTCATAAATTTCATAGGTTAGGTTGACAAATACCTTAGCAACACCACATTAAAATTATATCAAAATCCGTTTATAACTTTTAGAGGTGTCAGTTTCGGCCCAATCCTGTTTTCATTCAATCCCTACGGAACCATCAGTGTATTTAAGATAAGTAAGATGGCAATTTTCGAGAAACTGGAGGGTCGCAGAAAAAGACGGATGTTATATTCGTGATTTACGCAAATAATACTCCTAGAAAAGGTTATTCTCATTTCCGGGGGGGGGGGAGGGGGTCATTGTTGTACAGTGTTATTCATAAAAAATGCCTGGGTAGTAAGTGTAATCTATTTCCACAATTTAACAAAAGTTAGGTTTATTAAGAGATAAAGCGGTTCTACTTTGTGTGGCAGAATGATGGATTACAATTGGCTAATACTCAGCATGACGTAATTAACTTGTATCTTTACTCGATCTGTCAAACGCATGTGTCCATGGCTAATGTTGATAATTGGGAGCGTTTGTAGAGACCCTAATATTGAATATTTTTTTAAAACACTAAATATAAATGGATAAATGTCCATAGCTCCCTTGTTTTTGTTCACCACCCCCTACATCGCCTCCTTTTAACTAACGACAACAAGGGGGCCCTAGCCCTCCCGTTGGGAATAACTTATACGCTGTTGCTCAAAACTTTAATAAAACATTCACGTTACACCCTTTGGTGACAATTTTTTGGTCTTTATATGTGGAATTCCTAAAACTAAACATACCCAGAAGACCTGCTAACCCTAACCTTTAGACACTTTTTTTTTATTACCACTAGAAATAACGTTTGTGTCGCAACGTAACAGTTTATGTTCAAGAAGGAAATTATTAAACTTCGATTTATCCTCCCACATATGAACCTTAGATTGCAAACCTTCAAACAACAACATTGAAACACGTTTTTTTATAATTACTTTTTTCATTACCACTAGAAATAACGTTTGTGTCGCAACGTAACAGTTTATGTTCAAGAAGGAAATTATTAAACTTTGATTTATCCTCGCACATATGAACCTTAGATTGCGAACCTTCAAACAACAACATTGAAACACGTTTTTTTTATAATTACTTTTTTCATTACCACTAGAAATAACGTTTGTGTCGCAACGTAACAGTTTATGTTCAAGAAGGAAATTATTAAACTTCGATTTATCCTCCCACATATGAACCTTAGATTGCGAACCTTCAAACAACAACATTGAAACACGTTTTTTTATAATTACTTTTTTCATTACCACTAGAAATAACGTTTGTGTCGCAACGTAACAGTTTATGTTCAAGAAGGAAATTATTAAACTTCGATTTATCCTCGCACAGGTGAACCTTAGATTGCGAACCTTCAAACAACAACATTGAAACACGTTTTTTTATAATTACTTTTTTCATTACCACTAGAAATAACGTTTGTGTCGCAACGTAACAGTTTATGTTCAAGAAGGAAATTATTAAACTTCGATTTATCCTCGCACAGGTGAACCTTAGATTGCGAACCTTCAAACAACAACATTGAAACACGTTTTTTTATAATTACTTTTTTCATTACCACTAGAAATAACGTTTGTGTCGCAACGTAACAGTTTATGTTCAAGAAGGAAATTATTAAACTTCGATTTATCCTCGCACAGGTGAACCTTAGATTGCGAACCTTCAAACAACAACATTGAAACACGTTTTTTTTATAATTACTTTTTTTATTACCACTAGAAATAACGTTTGTGTCGCAACGTAACAGTTTATGTTCAAGAAGGAAATTATTAAACTTCGATTTATCCTCGCACAGGTGAACCTTAGATTGCGAACCTTCAAACAACAACATTGAAACACGTTTTTTTATAATTACTTTTTTTATTACCACTAGAAATAACGTTTGTGTCGCAACGTAACAGTTTATGTTCAAGAAGGAAATTATTAAACTTCGATTTATCCTCGCACAGGTGAACCTTAGATTGCGAACCTTCAAACAACAACATTGAAACACGTTTTTTTATAATTACTTTTTTCATTACCACTAGAAATAACGTTTGTGTCGCAACGTAACAGTTTATGTTCAAGAAGGAAATTATTAAACTTCGATTTATCCTCCCACATATGAACCTTAGATTGCGAACCTTCAAACAACAACATTGAAACACGTTTTTTTATAATTACTTTTTTCATTACCACTAGAAATAACGTTTGTGCCGCAGCGTAACAGTTTATGTTCAAGAAGGAAATTATTAAACTTCGATTTATCCTCACACAGATGGGTTAGATTGCGAACCTTCAAACACAGTTTCTATAATTACAATGAGATTGTGCTGGGGTGAAAAAAAAGACAAAGAATCGCAAACAAATCGTGAAATGCGCGGGCGAGCGTAACTTAATTCAACTCAAAGCTTTAAAGATGGCGGTGTGGAAGAAATCTTGCGCAGAATCAGGTTTGGTAATTGTCTTTTGGGAGTTTATAAAGTGTGATATACCCCCTCCGCCATCTAAGTATTATTTCTAAGACCCTATTATAACGATATAAACAAGTATTACAGGATTTTGTAATCTAAAACGCATGCGCCCCTTTTATTCAATATTACCCAATAAGCAATTCGAAAGCCTAGCATTAGGCTTTCAACTGAATAACAGAGGATAACCTAACAAACCTAACCTAGCGTAAATCGTTCTAAAAAGTTAGGCTAGGTTATGTTCGGATTGTATTAAGAATGAAGGTGTTATTTACGTATATTAGAAAGATTATAATATAACTAGGCTGCCTGACAGGAAATCATAGAAGCGATGTTTTGACGTCTTTAAGAAGTAAGCACGTGTCAGATAGCCAAGAAAGAAGGTCTTTGTCCATATGCAGGAACGACACTTTTGACGTCTCTCCAAGAACGTTCGATGTTTTAAGTGTGATCCTCAGTAACTGGATCGACGAGTGGCTGACAGTTAAATGACGAAAACTATCCTCATTCAAACAGTCGTACGCTTTCAAGTAGTCAGAGATAATTGTTGTACCAAGTGCAACCCATTCTTTTATGACAGCAAGCAAATTATGTTTACGAAAGTCACGGGCAAGAACAAGAAATAATTTTTTACTGCCTCGTTCTATTCTGCTGAAAACCCACTGTCCTTGAATAGTGCGTGCGACCAACGTTATACTTCCGCTTGCTGAATTTAGTTTCATCTATTTCAACATATTTTCCGGGTTCACAAAGATTCTCGGTCGAATCGAATGCGAAATTGATACAAACTTCTTTATAAAAGTTACTCCATTCGATGTATGTGGGGCTTGATATCTTAACTTTATTGATCACAACCCCTAATCTGCACTAGTTGCAGCAAAAATATGGGAAAAACTGTAAATAGTTTGCTAAAAAAAACACCGATTCCTTTTTCTTGTTTTTGTCTTTCATCTGTGAATTACATCTGAAAGTGTTGGGCTTTACTTCTAAAACACACTGATATAACTAAAACAACGGAACCATTGAACAAAAAGGTATTATTAGGTATTTCTTTGTTAAGACCATCCGCACAACGCAATTCAAGGGCGCTCTGGGCAATCTGATTCAATATAATTAATTATAAGTAAAGCAAAACTCTTATTCAGAAAGTAAGTGAATTGCGGTGGTATTCCTGGTCCTTACACCTAAAAAACGTCAGAACAATACATCTTAACGCCTGAAATTCATGGTGGGGATGTGCTTAAAATTGACCGAAGTTAATATAATTACGATTCTCATTCATTTTTGCATTGTGCATGAGGATATTACAACTAAGAGTCATATAGATAACCTTACCTACTTCTAAATCTATTCCAATTTAATAACAAGATACCTTTAGGTTTCTTTCTTTATTTAATCTATCATTTACTATTTGAAAGTTATTATTTACTTAACTGTAATCACTCTTTGAGTATATTATATTACTTGTATTTTGTGCTATTTTTTCAAATCTGTTCTTTTTTAGCGGTCGGAAGGCCAAATGTGGCAAAACAGAGTTTGAATTCGAATCTGTCAAATACGGATTCAAACTCAATTTTAGCGCAATTTAGTTATTGACTGCCAAAAACGAAGATCATATTTGGACTAATAATGCAAAATACCTCAAGAAATAACCTAACCTAAATTTTGATACGTGCATAGTCTATATGAGCTCAGTTGTTTTGTTTACTCTCGGAAAACCTGGAATTATAAAACAGGGCAGCAAGAATCATTTAAATAAAATTTCTAGAATCTAAGTCTCGTTTAAATTATATCCTAACCCTAACCTTACACGTGATAGTTAAATTATTGTTTAGCTCAATCTGATACTAATCATCATCCTGCTGAATGAGTATTTCTTGCATCGGTGCGATCATTTCTGTTTGCGGAGGTGTCTGACGCCATACCGACAGGGCTAGCAGTGGCATATAATGGCGGTTTTTAGTTATTTTTTAACAACATAGAGGGTGCGATAGGTAGTTTGTTGCCCTTGGTAACCTTGAATTCCGCGCATGCGTGTTGTCTGGCTACGATTCAGTGTCTTTCACATCATAGTAGACTCAGTTGTGCGTCGTCTGTGAAGGACACAATACCATGTTTGAATTCGATCCTTCAGAAATTTGAAAAGGCAAGCTGTACTGCATTTGAATCGCGCCAGAAGTTCTGATGCAAAGATCTCCGAGTGCTTGAGTGTCAATCTGAGGACGGTGCAGAGGATCATGAAAGAGTTAGATGAGTAAAGCTGTGATACGACAGTACGGCGGCTCGGAAACCACTCTAAGCGTTTTGATGCGAAAATAATCCCTGAATCGGTTCCGGAGATCCAAGCCATCATTAACAACGATTTTAGCAATTCAATGAGGTCCCTAGCTATTTTCTAAGGGAGTTTCAAAGTCTATCATCAGGCAGCTAGTGCACTAGTACATCTTCTACGAACACATACAAGATAGGAAAGGACCAGCTTCTGTCACAGAAGATAAAGGACAAGGGAAAGAACGTGTTGCGAAAATTGTGAACAAAATGAAGCATCCCCTTAAGCCTGACATGCTCTTGTTCTTAGAGGAGAAGAATTTCTGGCAGGAATCAGGTGAGGTTGAACTCAGAAAACAACCGACGTCTTGCTGCGTCCCCCAAAGATGTACCGAGAGTTCATGGTCTACTTGATGGTGTTTAGGGTAATCAGTATCGCAGGTCACGTTTTGACACTGTTTATCTTCCGGTATGCCTTATACTCGTACGGAGGGCTACATCAAATGCTTGAAAGATTTGGTATTGCCCTGGATCCAGGAGGTGGCCTTTGGAAGGCCCTAGTTGTAGCAGCAGAACCAAGCCAAATTGGGAGGCCGCCATTGAGGCCCAAGGCGATTTCACTGAATTTAATATAGTTCAATCCTTTAACATGTAATTTTAGTAAATATATCTGTATAAATGAACTTTTATATTAAAGTTAGGCTACAAATTACACATCGCGCCGTGTAACGAATATTACCCCCCTTTCCTGCCCAATAAAAGAGTATACAAAACCGCGCCTTCGATTAGTGGAACCACCCTATTTGCAATGTCATTGAGCTAAAATGTCCCGTTTATTTCATAAACAAATGCCATTCTAAGGCCAGATAAAACTTTTATTCTATTTCCACACCCCAAAAGGAGAACTTTAAAAAAATGTATAATCTTCCCATATGGTCCAGCTCTAGCCCCCTTAAAATCGTATACTAAAAAAAATAACCTATAACATTCAAATACACACATACCATTCAAAAGTTTTTGACCAAATTGCGCCCCATTAACCAAGACGTAGGTGTATATTTAATCCCCTGTAAAGATTGTGACAGAGAATCAAAGAACACCTCGCAGATATCTGGAGAGGCTGACTTTCCTCTAGTCTCTTCGCTCATATGCAAAATTTTGACCATAGAATCGAATTTAACCAAGCCAAATTATTTATAAATCCAACAATTGTATGGGAAGGAGGATTGCTGGATCAATCTTATTAGTAAGGTCGATAACTTTAATATTTCTGAAGGACAATATAAATTTAACAAATATATCTAGAATAAGGTTGCCCAATCCAGAAGCGCTCAATCCCTAGGGTTAACAGTTGCTTCCCCATCCATAAGCATATTTATATTTTTCATTATATTTCCATTGTTTTCATTTTGTTTAGTCTGATTTTCGCCTTTATATACTGGAGTCGCATATCATACATACGAGTCCCTTTCATTATTCAGTTGATAATGGTGAAGGCCGAAACTAGTTGTGTTCGTAAATAAATCGGATTCAAATATTGTGGTTTATTATTTATTGCACCAAATATATATCTCATTAATGTGATATCTTCTAATCTATTGATCACCACGATGAATCAACTTGATGCACTAAGACTGTATTTTCATTTTAACCCGAAGTTATGCAACGCGCACCTCAGTAAATTAAGGCTTTCTTTCTAAAAGAATGCTCGGATAACAAAATCTTCCCAACCTCATTAACAAGGAAGAGCTACCAGCAAAAGAAAGAGCTTCCTTTTACACACTTTGAAAAACTCCTACTTCAAGAGGCAATTGACTGCACGAAGAGAGAAGTTGAACATCATTTCCTCCTGCAACTTGAATCCCTCCGAACATTGAGAGAAACTTGTTCCGATCTTGAAGATCTCTCTCCTCTTCGTCTCAGCCAAGACTATCCACACCGCACCTACGTTAAAACAACAACTTCCAAACTAAATAAGAAACTTGACATCCTCTTTAAGAAAAGAACTCTGGTGCACATCTTCATTTACGAGACAAAACATCGTGAATCTCTCTTCCCGTGAATTAACATACGATGAACAAATTATTCTCGGATATGGACTCTCGTTCTCCTTTTCTAATAGCGATTCATTAAATTTACAACATTAAGTGTCTCTTAGTAACTGTAGCGAAAATCTAGATATTAATAGTGAATTTCTCAGTGGTTATCTTTGCAGTGTTTTTAATTCAAATGCTTAGTGATAAATATCAAAATATACACAAACGGTTAATGCTTTAAAACTCCCGCAGAAAGACAAAAACATAGTGTCAACCAAATCTGATAAAACTAACCAAATTATCGTGATGGCTAAAAATCAATATTCGCAAAAAGAATTGAATGACCTCTTTAGTTACAATGGTACCTATGAAATTTTAAATTCTAATCCTCTGAACAACAAAACTAAATCATTTAATGAAGCCATCCGTAAAATCTTAGGTCCCAAATCTGAATTAACTAAGAAAGTTAAAACAATCAATCCATCACTCTCCTATATGTACGGGCTACCGAAGACCCACAAAGAAGGTATTCCATTACGTCCGATTATCTCTTGCATTGGCTTTCATAGTTATAATATATCCAAATGGCTTGCTGGGATTTTATCAAATGCTGTGGGTAGAATCTGTCAATCACATATCGTCCATTCTACTGACTATTTTTACAATTAAAAAAAATGACCTCAGTGGGAAAAAACTATTAAGCTTCGACGTGAATGGTTTGTTGACCAAAGTCCCGGTAGATGAAGCGTTTAATGTTTTATCGAGATATCTTCCTAATCTAAATATCAACCTACTTTTACCTCTCTCCAAAATCATGGTATTAGTTCGCTTATGTATAACTGATGATGTGTTTTCTGCTGAAGATATGTTTTTTTTCGTCAAAAATATGGCCTAAGCACGGGGAATCTCTGTCTCCTATTCTATGCAATTTTTTTAGGGAAGACTATGAAACGTCCCTCCTCCCCAGAATCCATTCCCAACCTCTTATCTGGTTACGATATGTAGACGATATCCTATCGAAATGGCCATTAGATAACAACAATTTCAACGAATTTTCCCACAACCTGAATTCATTACACCCATCAATTAAATTCAAAGTAAAATGGGAACAAAATAAGTCTTTACCGTTTCTGGATGTAAATATCCACCGAATACTGTTTGCCAATTCACTTATAAACCGCTAGATCGCTCAATCCTCGGGATTAACAGTTGCTTCTCCATCTATAAACATATTTTTATTTTTCATTATATTTCCATATATTCTTTTTAGCTTCAACTAACGTGAAATAATGGCAGAAGTACTAAGTTTTGACGAAAAGAAAATTTGACATAAAGTGGTTATGGAAGTGCAAAGACAATTTAAAAGACAGTTTCACAGATATTCACAAACGCAACGCATCATTGCTCGCATCAGAGATAAGGTTGAAGCAGATGGAACTGTTCACGACCATCTTAAGCAACGTTCTGGAAGATCCCGGACATCCACTGGATGAGCAAAAGAAGAACATATGCTGGAAACCTTCCTTCGATCCCCACAGTTTTATTAAGGAGTTATGTATATTTAGGAGAACTTTGAAGAACAAGAAAAGTAATCGTAACGATCCAGTGTTCTATTGTATCCTTGCTAACTTCCAGATCGTTCTGTAGCTCTCTAAGAGTAGTCTGTGGTTTATCACATCCTCTTCTAGCGAGTATTCGAGCTGCACATTATGTTAATATCCGATGGGGACCTGAACGATTCAAAGGATGAATTGAATTATGAGATTCTCAGTTGCGTATTTTGGTACAAACTTAATTTACAGGTACCTTAAGCTGTACTGGGATCTTTCTTAACCCAAGGTCACTCTTAATAAGGGTCACTATGTGTTCACGAAGAACTTAAGTCTTTACCGTTTCTGGATGTAAATATCCACCGAATACTGTTTGCCAATTCACTTATAAACCGCTAGATCGCTCAATCCTCGGGATTAACAGTTGCTTCTCCATCTATAAACATATTTTTATTTTTCATTATATTTCCATATATTCTTTTTAGCTTCAACTAACGTGAAATAATGGCAGAAGTACTAAGTTTTGACGAAAAGAAAATTTGACATAAAGTGGTTATGGAAGTGCAAAGACAATTTAAAAGACAGTTTCACAGATATTCACAAACGCAACGCATCATTGCTCGCATCAGAGATAAGGTTGAAGCAGATGGAACTGTTCACGACCATCTTAAGCAACGTTCTGGAAGATCCCGGACATCCACTGGATGAGCAAAAGAAGAACATATGCTGGAAACCTTCCTTCGATCCCCACAGTTTTATTAAGGAGTTATGTATATTTAGGAGAACTTTGAAGAACAAGAAAAGTAATCGTAACGATCCAGTGTTCTATTGTATCCTTGCTAACTTCCAGATCGTTCTGTAGCTCTCTAAGAGTAGTCTGTGGTTTATCACATCCTCTTCTAGCGAGTATTCGAGCTGCACATTATGTTAATATCCGATGGGGACCTGAACGATTCAAAGGATGGATTGAATTATGAGATTCTCAGTTGCGTATTTTGGTACAAACTTAATTTACAGGTACCTTAAGCTGTACTGGGATCTTTCTTAACCCAAGGTCACTCTTAATAAGGGTCACTATGTGTTCACGAAGAACTTAACTGATTTGTTTCTTTTGCCCATGAGGAAAATCTTGACGATACGGCTATCTTGTAAGAACTGAAGTAATAGTCTTAAACGATGACGAAAGAAACCTTGCATTTAATTTAGATAGTGTAGATATTCAGGAACAAATAAGGATTAGTTTTTAATGAAACATTTTGCAGATTTAATCTATGTATATGTATTTATATCAATGTGTTGTAAAGTTTTGCGTTGTCAAATTTCATTATTTTCCTTATAAAGTTGATCTTGTTCATCATTTTGCTTTTATGATCGTTACATTGTATTTATTACATAAAATTCCCCGTGCGTTGTAAATTTCATTAACCTGCATTACTAAGCCTATGTAAATTTAATTTGCATTTCTAAAAGTGTGCTGTAAGCACACTTTTTTTATATATATATTAACTGCCATAATGATTCGTACACTTAGGTGGTCAAAATGATCCGGACAGATACGAGGGGCGGTCAATAAGTTCTGCGAATCGGTAGGGCAAAACAGAGGAAGGGGAATGGCTGTCTGTGTAGGTGTTAGGAAAAGTTATGACAAGTCAGGACCTGCAGCCGCACGCTCTTGCCTCGTCTATTTAAGAAGCAGTAGCTGATCGCAGATCGTCAGTCACAAGTTTTTCAACAATGGAGAAGGTTGAGCACCGCGGAGTGATCAAATTTTTGACCAAGGAAGGCAAGAATGCAAAAGAGATCCATGAACGCATGGTTGCAGCGTACACCGACACCGCCCCTTCCTATGCAACCATTGTTCGCTGGAATAGGGAGTTCCGCCATGGTCGTGAGTCCCTTGAAGATGACCCCCGTCCAGGACGCCCGTAAGACGTGACCAACGAAGACAATGTGGCCCGTGTGGAGAGGAGGATCCTCGAAAATCGACGGGTGAAGGTCGAAGAAATCGAGCGAGAACTTGGAATATCACATGGAAGTGTTATCAACATCATCCACGACAATTTGACCATGACCAAGGTCTCGACCCGTTGGGTCCCTAGAAACCTGACGCCCCATGATCGACTTCAACGTCGTCAAAGTCCACAGAGCCAGAGTTGCACAAGCTGCCCTGCGCGAGTGCGGATTCGAGGAGCTCAACCATCCTCCTACAGTTCAGATCTGGCCCCTAGCGACTCTTTTTATTCCGCCAGCTCAAGGTTGCACTGCGTGGACGCCGGTTTGGGGACGATGAAGATGTCCAGCTCGCCGTCCAGGAGTGGATTGAACAGCAGTCGGGAGATTTCTGGTTGTCGGGAATTCCAAGCCTTAGAGACAAGTGGCGCAAGCGCATTGAAGTCGAGGGTAGTTATATTGAAAAATAATAAAACACTTTTCCTCATATCTCGTTTCCTTATATCCGAATTGCAAAACTTATTGACCGCCCCTCGTAACACAACCGACGTAGATGAGAAAGTGCAATGATATAAGTTACGCGACAAATAATTTTAGGTTGTTACAATATATTAGTACTTGGTATGTAGACCTTTACTATCAATTACGCACTGGCATCTTCTGCCACAGGAGCGCACTAACCGAAGGCGTTCTTCTGGTGTTATTTTTCTCCATTCCTCTTGTAATATTTCCAAGATTTCTTTGACGGTGCTTTGGTTTCTCTCCTTACTTCCCTCTCTTGCCAATTGCCCAAATTCTCAATCAGATTAAGGTTCGGGCACTGAGCAAACCAGTCCATGACACTTACTTCCTCCTGATTCAAGAAACTCTTCACCAGATTTGCAGTGTCTCAAAATGGTGAAAATTGTTGTAAACTTTTGCGTTGTCAAATTTCACCATTGTCCTTATTAAGTTTGTCCTGGTCACCATAAAGCATTGTATTCATTACATAAAGTTACACGTGCGTTATAAATTTCATAAGCCTGCGTTAACTATAAGCATGTAAATTTGCACTTCTAGCAGTGTATTGTAAACTTTTGCGACCCATTATATATATATATATATATATATATATATATATATATATATATACTGGGGTTAGACAAAATAATTTCATTGTGAGTGTTTTCTTTATTGTAGATAAATAGTTGTATTTATCAACTTTAAAGATTATTTGTATTTCATTTTCAGATCGTGGTATAAATGCTATGATGCGTGACATCGCTGAGTTCGAAAAAGGGCAAATTGTTGAATCTTGAAATTCAGTAACTTCCGTCACAGAACAGCTAAACTCCTTGGTTTTTAGAGAGCTACCATATCAAGGACCATGACACAATTAAAAAAACAAGGCAAAACCTCCAGCAAGAGGAGTAATTCCAGCAGGACTTCGAAGCTTGCTGAAAGAGACCGACGAGTGTTGAAACGCATTGTGATAAAAAATACCCGGGCATCTGCCCCTAAAGTGACTGCAGGGTTGAATCAACATCTCACGATTCAAGGATGAGGGAACGGATTCGTAACGCTAATAATAACAATAAGCTCCCGAGAGACGACCTAACTGATTCTCTCTATCTTAATCTCTTTACTCTTCGTATTGCGCTTGCGCTACCCGAGGAATCGGCCCATTACCTCGATTATATATATATATATATATATATATATATATATATATATATATATATATATATATATTTCCTCTTGTTTCCAAGGGGCATGACCTTTTTCACTTGACCTGGGCGCGGGGCGGAGCCAAAGATCAGCAATATGTTTGTCAGTTTCTTCGTTGGGCGGAGTTACAAGAGTTACGAGGGGCGGTCAATAAGTTTCGCGAATCGGTAGGGCAAAACAGAGAAAGGGGGATGGCTGTTTGTGGGGGTGTTAGGGCAAGTTATGACAATCAGGAACTGCAGCAGTAAGCTCCTGCCTCGTCTATTTAAGAAGCAGTAGCTGATCGCAGATCGTCAGTCACAATTTTTTCAACAATGGAGAAGGTTGAGCACCGCGCAGTGATTAAATTTTTGGCCAAAGAAGGCAAGAATGCAAAATAGATCTATGAACGCATGGTTGCAGTGTACACCGACACCGCCCCTTCCTATGCAACCATTGCTCGCTGGAATAGGGAGTTCCGCCATGGTCGTGAGTCCCTTAAAGATGACCCCTGTCCAGGACGCCTGTCAGACGTGACCAACGAAGACAATGTGGCCCATGTGGAGAGGAGGATCCTCGAAAATCGACGGGTGAAGGTCGAAGAAATCGAGCGAGAACTTGGAATATCACATGGAAGTGTTATCAACATCATCCACGACAATTTGGCCATGACCAAAATCTCTGCCCGCTGGGTCCCTAAAACCTGACGCCCCATGATCGACTTCAACGTCGTCAAAGTCCACAAGGCCAGAGTTGTACAAGCTGCCCTGCGTGAGTGCGGATTCGAGGAGCTCAACCATCCCCCTTACAGTCCAGATCTGGCCCCTAGCAACTACTTTTTATCCCGCCAGCTCACGGTTGCACTGTTTGGACGCCGGTTTGGGGACGATAAGGATGTCCAACTTGCCGTCCATGAGTGGATTGAACAGCAGTCGGGAGATTTCTGGTTGTCGGAAATTCGAAGCCTCAGGGATAAGTGGCGCAAGTGCATTGAAGTCGAGGATAGTTATATTGAAAAATAATAAAACACTTTTCCTTATATCCTAATTGCAAAACTTATTGACCGCCCCTTATACAAGCTATGTAGCTTCTCAAGTGGACGTCAACCAGGGCAAGCCCCAACTCCCCAGCGTGATGCTTGCTCATGGCGGTAACCTCCATTAGTAAATAGTAAATTTCCTCGGAACTTTTAACCGGTCAAGGCACATATTACCCTGTATTTGTTCAGCTTCTTCCTGTTATCTATGATTGAGATCGTTTCCTTCTGGCAGCTGTTTCCTACCGTGCGTGTGTTTGTGTGTAGCCGCTTGAGGAACTTTGGCTATCCGCTTTGCTCGATATACTTTCTTAATAAATATGCAATTGTGATTTAGAATTTTTCTTTATTTTGCATTGGTTCACTATGGCATATTATTTCATTAATTTTTGCGTGTACCCATTTTCAGGATTTCATAGATCCACTAGTCGCCCCATTTGTGGGGGTTCCTTGCTGGGCCTACCTATCCTGCAATTTGAGTGCCACAAATTCTCCTTCTCACAAACTCAAGAGAATGGGATGACTTATTATGTAGCCAAATTAAAATTTTGGTAGTATACCTCGTATTATTTCATCTTTATTTTATTCATATTAATCAGAGAATATTATAAATGATATACATAAAGAGGTCATAATAACTGATAAGGATTCGGTGTATATTAACTATTTTTAAGTAGTATGTAAGCTCCCTTCAAAACCGAAAGGTATGGTTCGATAACTCCCTGGGAGTTCAACTCATTTAAGAAATGTCTCCCTGAAAACCTTTTTTCCTCTCACCTCTTTCACTTCACCGTGCTCTTCGGCTCTGAAACCCATAAATGGTACAAGATATGATTATCAACTTTCTCTCCACCCTCATTAGCTCCAAATAAGCATTTTATAGTATCGTAGGTGATTATATCCTTCTCTTGAGAGGTAATGGTTAATCCTATAGCACGGTGTACATACCTCACCCCACTCGTCGTTTGGATACGCACCAAATAGGATTTGAGACCCGTGGAGCAGAATGACCGTCCATACGTATCAGCACGGTACACATTTTTTATCTAATCGGTGAGATCACCTAGGAATTCTCCAAGTCGAGGTTATGGGTCATATTTCCTATCAATGAAGATTGTACTGTCTGTGTCACAGTACAACAACCGTTCACCCAACGAGTCTAAGAGGCCGTATAGTTTGATTCGAACATAGGCAGTTGTGAATGCTGCAATTGGAAGATAGGTTACGTGAGAGTTAACTTCTACATGTTAAGCATTCTTCACTTTTGCTATGTATCCAAGTAGTTCACATCATAATCGTCGATTTTAATTAGCTCATTAACATCATGGTCCGAAACACAGATGATCATTTTTAAACCGCGAATTCTCTAAGCGAACTTTCCCCAGAGACTGTAAAGGAAGAAAATATGAGCAGGATTGATGAGCTGGGTTTATTTTGTATTATTATTATTAATTATTATTATTAACTTCAAGTTTTAGAAAGGTATTGACTTCATATTCGTTGTACAATGCGTTAATACATACAGAATCACATTTTGAATGTAATATATCAACTAAATAAGATCAAAAGAGAAAACTAATCGTAGAGGGAAACCCTTACCTGTTTAGACAGATTTGCTCTAAAACGCTTTCCAAGATTCCTTTTGATGTTATCTATTTGTATATTGATCCCCTCAGCCTCATTCACCCTCTTCACATAAGCCATTTTCTCCTTCTGTCCATCCACTCCTCGCGGGAATCCAGAAGCCTCTATTTTTTCTTCTATAATAGTTTTATATACTCTGCGAACAACCCTTCCCTCTTTTCAAACTCCAAAACTCGCAAATTTTCTTGATTTTATACATCTTTTCGATTGCAAGTTTCAGTTGCGGGGTTGTCTACACTCTGCAAATAATACTTTGTTTTTTAAGCTGATCGTATTCGCGTGAGTTTTGCCTCGTGTGGGGCAGAGTGTGACAGTAAGACCACCGATAGAATGAATATGATTAACTTGGACAACACCATCGACTTGGGTCACATTGGGTAGCTGTGTTTGTAGACAGAAATAATTTGTGTTATTTTGATAGCCTATTTCTAGGGTTCCAGAGCGATATTTTTATTTATAAAAACTTAGTAAAAATGAAAAAAATTATCATCGTCAATCCATTCAGAGTTACTTTTCAGACTCTTGCGGATTGTTTTGTCTCTATTGCATTCATCAGGTGACAATCGGTAAATCATATCGAGCTTGTAGTGCCACATTACAAGGTGAAATAGGATTAACAATGAAGTCTCACAAATGAGTGCCATGTTCCCTATGAAGTCTTGGAATGGGCATGCAAATAACTATGCAAATGCAATTAATCTTCTAAAATTTTATAGCATTCAGTCATGTAAATGGTAATATACAGTAAAACATTTGGTCATATAAATGGTAATATATAGCATTTGCTCATGTAAATGATAATATTTAATGTTCTTGTAAGAGCTATAGGCAAAATAAATTCGAGAATCTTCCACAAGTATACGCACTCACACGTTTACACACTCACACGCATATACACACGCAGAAAAGCGCATCTCTCGATATCTTTCCAGATATTTTGTTTCGAGCTACACTAAGGTTTTGGAAGGCACCAAAAACAGCTGTGTTAACATGTTTGTCAAAACGCATCGAGTTGGGAAACGGGAGGACGCAGATTTTGTTTATTCTGACAGGGCCGTGAAACACGAAATCTTATTCTCGCAATTTGAGATAAAGGTTGTCTGGCAGAAGCTTGACTCACTGCTTACCTTCTCTCTATTCCCCTGTACACAAGAATAAACATCGAGTTGAGTAAACTCCGCTCAAACCCAGTCATTGGCTAACAGTGGGCCACGCCCACAATTTTCGAAACATTAAATACCATCTTAAGTAGAATCCAGGTCAGTCAGACTGAGAGTAAAAGCAGAAAGAATAGTAAGACAGTACCAAGTTTCCAGGAAGCGTAGAACAAAGTAGACCCAAACATTAGTAGGCCTGCCTCAGATACCCGACATACGTTTAATCGAATTCATTGCGCCTACCGAGTTCTCCGCCCAATAAAGAGTCCTTGAATCCGCCTTCCAAAATTTCCTTTTCCTACAGGTAATCAACCCGTGCTCTTACCCAGCCTGCATCGCTAAAATCAAGCGAGATGATAATAATTCCAAAATTAGAGTCAGCCCAAGGTCAGCGCCCGGTAATTCAATACCCCAGAAGCGCTACGTCGAATTAAGCAACATTAGGCCTTGTTAGCATTTGGATGGGAGATCGCCAAGTTGACCTCTACCGGTGAACATTTAGCCAACCGTTTCCTGGCCTTATAATGATCAAAGAAACGAAGAGATCGTAGTAAGGAAGACTTGTAGAATGTAAAGAAATTAATATTATACATTCAATAAATATTAATTGTTAGTTGGAATGTGTAATATTACACGTAGTCTATCTACTAAATTGTGTATATTATATGCCATTATGTAATCTGGTTAGTATCAATTGAATAATATATATATATATATATATATATATATATATATATATATATATATATATATATATATATATATATATATATATATATATATATATATATATATATATATATAAAGAAAGCAACTACAGGATCTGCGGGTGATAATACAACCACCACAGGGCTATGCCATTTTTATTTTCTGCCTTTCAGATAAAATTTGAAGACAGAAAGAAAGATGCAGAAACCTGGTGTTAGCTGACTATAAATACATATAGTACAAGAAAATAAGAGTTGGACGCGAATGAGCAAATGAGACAAGAAACCGGAGGTTTTTTAATCGCAAGAGAAAGGGACATAGCCCTGTGGTGGTTGTATTATCACCCGCAGATCCTGTAGTTGCTTTCTTTGTATGTGACATGGACAGGGAGCCTTTAAATTGTGAGCGGGTAAGAGCATGTGGTATAAAAATTCCTTGGAAGTTTCTAGCTTAGGGAGATACTGGGTTTGATGGGGGTAACGCTTTGGGTGAAATATAGTTACTGTGCCTAGTAGCTTAGTGGTAAAGCATCTGACCGGCAATCAGCAGACCCGGGTTCGAGTCCCGGCCAGTAATTCAAAACTTTTTTCCTCTGGCGTTATTTCTGTCTTCTCGGTAAAGGATCGCCTTCACTGTGCCGCCCTCTGCTCCCTTTGATTCTGGATTCTTCTAATGTCCCTCTCTCTTGCCATTAAAAACCTCCGGTTTCTTGTCTCATTTGCTCATTCGCGTCCAACTCTTATTTTCTTATATATATATATATATATATATATATATATATATATATATATATATATATATATATATATATATATATATATATATATATAATAATAATAATAATAATAATAATTCAGATTACTTTGTTTTATGTTATTTTAGATTTATTAATCTGTATGCATACTTGAATTTAAATATAAAATAAATCATTATAACGACCTTGACTTAAAAAAATTACAAAAAAACCCCTTAAAATTACTTACTCTGTAAACGAAGCAGAATAGCGATGTTTATCTCAGAAATAATGTCTAGACATTTGATATAATAAAAAAATATATAGAAAAAATTTACTCGTCCTTGTTAAAATAATTCTTTTTCATGCCTCATTAGGCACTTCTAATTAGTTTCGACTATTTTCACTCGAAAAAAAATGTATCTGCCAGACCTCTTTAATTTGGTCTAGACATTATGATCTTTGATTAATCTTCCGATAGTTATTGGTGGGAAATGAAACAAACCCTTTGTCTCAGAAACATAGTCTAGACATATCTCATTTACTTAAAACATATAAATCCGTAAGGATTAAAGCATTGCTCAAATAAAAGTTATGTATGTCTGTGCGTGTGTGTGTGAGAGAGATAGAGTGTGTAGATTCTGCATTACTCGAAGATGGTTACTGACCAGGTCAAACAGAGCCTCGTGGATATTATATCGGGGAGGGGGTTCGGGTCCATTATGATGTCACAACAAAATCCATTCACACATAACTCATTTAACCATTTCGTTCTATTTGTTTATTAACGCCAACCTGCTAGACCGAGTCATATAAAATTCATTTTTTCACCAAGAAAATTTGCTGAATGTTCATGATTAAACCAATTTAATAACTTTAACATTTCCCCTGGCCTTTTTAAAATATTTTAAGTATTACCTCGTGTATGTGAGAAGACCTACTTCTGAGGGCTTTGAGGAAGAGTGTGTTTACCAAAAATAGCCTTTTAATCGCATAATTAATTGCGTTACTGCAATATTTTTTCTTATATATATATATATATATATATATATATATATATATATATATATATATATATATATATATATATATATATGAGGAATTAAACCACATTCTCTGAAGATAATTTAATTTAGAACAGTTTCGGTGTATCTCACACCCTCTTTCAACTGACACTGGATAGAAAATATGAGAAAAGTGCATACAAGCATAGTTACAAGGTCAGGTCGTGAAAGATCCCCTTTTTTTCCCCAATCCCCTACTTGTGGCTAATCTGGGGGGGGGGGTTAAGCCTAAACATATTGAAGGGCTGACATTTCACTATTTTGTTTATTTGCTTTCGTATTACAGGATTAAAAGAAAATTGACCCTCAGATATATATATATATATATATATATATATATATATATATATATATATATATATATATATATATATATATATATATATATATATATATATATACAGGGTGTTTCAGAATTCTTTGAACAAACTTTACCCTATATTTCCTTTACTCTAAGGAGGGGGTATCCAAAAATGTTTAATTTAAAAGTTACGAAGACTTGAATTGTTAAGATACGATTTAATTAAACTGTTCAACTTTGCATCTAAATTTCCGGTTGGCGGGCTACTGCACTCGACAGCGAAGATACAGATGCACTCGGGGCAGTATTTGACTCTTAGCAGTGAACGACAATGGACCAACTTCCGAATAGTGAACTTGCAGATATGTACTTAATTTACGGTATGGCAAACGGCAATTCTAGGAGGGCTGCGAGAATGTACAGTGAAAGATATCCTAACATACATGTCCCTGTGCATCAAACATTTGAAGACATACATAGGAGGATGCGTGAAACCGGATCATTCCGCGTTGCAAGACCAGATGAAGGCTACCCTAGAAGTGTAAGAGACCCTGTGATGGAGGACAATATATTTCAACATTTTCATAATGATCAAACAACAAGCACACGCGCTGCAGCAAATTTTTTCCTGCACTCACACGGTGTGGCGCATGCTGCACGACAACCTTTAACATCCATTTCACATTCAGTTTGTTGAGAGCTTAAATGTTGACGATTATCCGCGGCGTGTTCAATTTGACATGTGGTTTTTACAACAAAGACAAGAACCCGATTTTTGCATCAAAAGTTCTTTTCACGGATGAAGCAACATTCACGCGATATGGAATATTCAACACGCATAATCTGCATCTGTAGTCCCACACCAATCCCTATGGTTCACGGGGAAGCAGTCACTAAGATAGATGCTCCGTAAATGTGTGGGCGGGCATTATTGACAACTATCACATCAGCCCCTACATCCTGCCAGAAAGATTCATTGGACGCAATTATTGGGCGTTTCTTGATGAAGTACTACCCAGGTTGCTAGAAGATGCTCCCCTGGCGATTCGCAGATGAATGTGGTTCCAACAAGATGGTGCACCGGCACACTTCACGATTGCTGTTAGGAAGTTAGTGGATGATCGGTATCCAACCGCTTTATTGGTCGTGGCGGACCATCTCTTGGCCACCAAGGTCTCCTGAAATGACACCCATAGACTTCTACCTTTGGGGACACCTAAAGAGTTTAGTGTATGAAACACCAGTTCCGTCGGAAGAAGAACTTATCGGCAGGATTATTGATGCCTGTGCAAGGATTGCTGAAACTCCTGGTGTCTTCGCACGAGTTCAGCATTCATTCCGCCGGCGCCTCTACGCATGCATCGCAGCAGATGGGCGGAATTTCGAACACCTATTGCGACTACTAACCTAACTTCAAACTCTGTGTTCCTACAAAGTAAACTTTTTCTGAATTTAATTTTTCATTTACCCGACGACGACACGCTCTCACTTATAAGTTTTAGTAACTTTTAACTAAACATTTTTGGATACCTCTCCATAGAGTAAATTATGTTTATTTAACCTTAAGGAACTTTAGGTTAAAGTTTTTTCAATGAATTCTGAAAAACCTTGTATTTATATATATATATATATACATATACTTTGAAGGAGGAACGAAAGGACGTATAAAGGGAAATTCATTTCATTTTCTTGATAGATAAGAAACAAAAATATTACCAACCTCCTAACCTTCCCTTTCTTCTTACACTCCTCGCCCTTTCTTCCCAGTTATCCTCTGACGGCTAATTGTTTAAGGTTAGTTTATCTCGATGTGTTTCCAGTGTTTCCTCAATCGTTAATTTTTTAACTCCCAACATAATAATCCAAAAATATCAATTACATGTAAATTTTCGCTATCCTCCCTTAATAAATATTAAATACTTTCCATAAATTCATCATTTTGATTGTCTGTTAAAATCTAACTTGAAATTGTTTGTCTACTCCATGAATTGTATTTTTCAGTACCCGAAAATGGTTAAAAAGTTCACCCGAAACGTTGTATCTATCATGAAAATTAAATGAATTTCCCTTTATACGTCCTTTCGTTCATCCTTCAAATTAAGTTGAAGCTCCATAGGAGAAGCCCTAACCACTAATATATATATATATATATATATATATATATATATATATATATATATATATATATATATATATATATATATATATATATATATATTTGCTTATTAACGTCAACCTGCCTAGACTGAATCATATAGAATTCATTTTTGTCATCTCTATCTATAAAATTCCTTTGATAGACAATCTCTGCTCTCTCTTTCTCGAACACACGTCAACGAACTTTCCCTTCAAACAAATCTCCTCCCTAGGTACCCCCATTGATCATGCCCACCCTCTCTACACATATCAAATAACCACACCTTTTTCACACACTCAGATTTATATTATTCATATTATCCACAGTCGATCAAATCACTTCATCTTCGTTGTGCGCCATCTACCTCGGGGGATAGGATTCACAAGTTCTAGCCATTCATCTTATTAAAACCTCAATTTTAAAATAAAGTTATTTTTTCATCAACTTGTTTGTAAATCCAAATACGAACTTATTTGGTGGACACCCTCAAACAAACTCGAATCCCGCGCTTGGATTCATGTAGAAGAGAAGGAATATTTGTTCCAACTTGGAACTGGTACTCCTGCCACAATCAATCAACCTCTTCGGTCGCTACAACCATCAACTCCTTCTTTCGCTACAAGTAGTGGCTCCGGAGTGACCAAGTGGCGACACCTGCAGTGTATCTCATCATCTAACGAATCCATCGCATAAAATTTATGGAGTCATCTTCAAATTATCTCAATGGAAAGCAGTACAACCATGGACCCCAATTCAAGCTTTTATCACGCAGTCTACATTCATCTCACCGAAGACCAACTGGATTCAACGGGGCGCTTAACTTCCTCGTCGCGCAACTCTCCCACTCTCACTCACATCACTTTTCCATAAGTGACACAATTCAACAAAATTTTAAACTACAGCCGCAAAATCCCTCTCTAGCCGACTTGCTAGATTGTTAAATTATCTGCGCGCTTCACTTGTATCACTTCATTCATTAGCACTCACATAGTGCTACTATGGCAAGGCGCATTCAATTCATTCATTCGCACTCACATCGTGTAATCCATGGCAACGCACCATCGATTCATTCATTAGCATTTACATAATGTTAACAACGGCAACATGCATCGAAACTCATTAGCATTCATATAATGCTACCAACGGAGACATGCCTCTCAACTTATTAGCATTCATATAATGCTACCCACGGCAACATGCCTTTCAACCATTTGCATTCACATAATGCTACCTACGGCAACACGCCTCTTAACTCATTAGCACTCACACAATGATTCCGAAGGCCACAAGCCTCTTATCTAAGGAACCGAGCAGAAGAGTTAACATACAAATTCACGGCTATGCATTGCGTACGGTTTCAACTCAGTCATTCAAGATTTGCAAGTTTGCTCGACTATTTCCTTCATCAAATTATATATCAAGGTTAACTATTTTTTTTCCCAAATTCACTATATTCATGTTTACTCTCATTGTATCATTAAAAGAAAATGTGTAGTAAATCGATTTATTTTTATTCCTCTACGCTTACACTGAATTGACACACATGAATTAAGTGAATTGAGGTGACCTAAAGCTGGACAAAAATGGCCCTTGTCCACCGTATTTCAAAATGTATCGTTTAGATTTCAAAATATAGCATTTGTATATTTAAATGTTTTTTATCAAATAAATACCATTTTAATTATTACGCACTTTGTAGAAATTTGATTTAATAATTTTGTATAACGATTTCTAATCATTATTTTACTTCAATGATATTTGATGTATCGAATTGACATTTAGGTCACAAAAACTAATGTAATTTTATACTTGTGTATTATTTCAAACAAAGAATAAGTTTTGTCGAGGTATATCTGTAAAGACTCGCTCGAAGTAAATGCGCATACACAAGCACAGGCAGATAGCCGACCCGAGGCCGTCTGCCATATGCTTTGGAGCAATTAAAGGAGTGAAAGGCCGCCTCCTTGATTTTTTTTAGAGTGCGTTTACGATTGACTGGGATTTATCTAATAGCTTGCCAAGTTGCAGTTCAAAGGATATTTATAACGATCAAGACCCCCAAATATAATTTTAATATATATATATATATATATAATAAGCGGGGATATATATATATATATATATATATATATATATATATATATATATATATATATATATATATATATATATATATACAAAAAGGGGAACAAATTGCTCAATAAGGATAGTTACTTGGATCGTGACAGTTTACAATATAACAAAGCTAAGCGGGAAGGGAAAAATTATCGTTAACTCGAACAATTGATATTATTTAAGTTTGAGCGGGAAGTCAATTCAAAAGAAAATGCAGGTGACGATTGGTGGGGGTGTAATCAGGGGATTACAACACAAAATCGCTTTACCTTAAAGCTTAGTGATGTTCGAAGCGGGAAGACCGACGTTACAGGTCTTCGAGAAGATGACGAGGATGACTCGTATATGGGGGTTTGAGTACTTCTTGTCGAAGAACGAGATTTTCTCTCCTCCAGAGAGATGGAATCTCAAACACGAGACAGTTCTGCGGCTCAGCAGGGAGTCTCAGACAAAAGAGACGGGAGTCTTGAAAGGGGTGCGAGATGAGGGGGAGGGGCGCACAGTTCTCCGGGAAGAAGGTGGCTCGATAGCTTTCCTCTGAACAGGGGCCAAAGCTTCACGAAAGGCGATCTGCTGGTGATATCTTACGACGAGGTACGACTCGAACAGGGATTGTGAGACTTCGCGGGGAACAGACAAAAGGTCTGAACGGAGGGACTGGCAGACTCTCAATTTCTTCGAGGATTGGCGGACGCAGGGTTAAATAGCCAGATGGCTGATCCGTTAGATAGCCCCAGGGCATGGCCGTCTCCAGAGGATCATCGATGTCAGTCTATGCAAACTTACTTCGAGATAAAGAGTTGGATCGGACAGCGAAGTCTCTCTCAGGATATGGCGTTGGGGTTTGTACGGCAGCGCTCGCGGGAGAAGGACATGCCTGTGGAGCATGGGAGCGAGAATTCGGCGTTATCACGGGGGAGGGAGAGCGAGGTGCGTCAAGAATAAGCAAATACAGCTTGGTCTTGCTGATCAGCGCGGGACTGCTCTCTTCTCGATGATTATAAAATTCCACGCCAAGGAGCGCGTCATTTGGAGCGAAGGGACTGAAAGGGGTATTCTGGGAAGGGGAAGGGGCGTTCTTCTCACGATGGTCCTTCGAAGGGCATCCCCTCACAAGTCTACATTTTTCCTCATACTTTTATTTATTCTATTTTTCCATGCCAATGAATCTTCATTATTATATTTTTACTCAACTGATTAATTCCGATTGAATTATATAATTATTTTAATTCGAATGTCCTTAATTGTTGCTACTTTCATCTTATTTCATAATTTTTATATTTGATATGTAACCACAAAAATGTAACTACATTTGCTAATTCAGAAGACTGTGTGGTTTGTGGTGATCTATTTACACAAAACTTGCACACACTCATGTACACGGTGTTCCGACGTGACCGACGATTGATTTTGTTTGCCTTTGGTCACGTTATCTTCCTTTGGGTCACAACAAAATCCGCTGCCACATAACTGTCATTTAACGATTTCGTTCTATTTATTTAGTAACGCCAATCTGCTAGACTGGATCCTATAAAATTTATTTTCTCGTCATATATCTATAAAATAAAATTCCTTTGATAGACAATCTCTGCTCTCTATCTTTCTCGAATACCGAATACACATCAACGAACATTCACTTCAGACGAAGCTCCTCCCCAGAGACCCAATTGGTCACGCCCACCTCCTCTACACATATAAAATAACAACACATTATTCACACGCTCAGATTTACATTAGCCAAACTGTCGATCAAATCACTTCGCCTTCGTTGTGTTCCATCAACCTCGGTAGATAGGATTCACAAGTTTTTAGCCATTCATCTTATTAAAACTACAAGTTCAAAATGAATTTATTTTTATTTTTCATCAACTTGTTTGTAAATCCAAATACGAACTTATTTGGTGGACACCCTCAAACAAACTCGAATCCCGAACCTTGGATTCATGCAGCTCAGAAGAAATATTTCTTGACTCTTGGAACAATCAACCTCTCTGCTCGTTACAAGCAACAATTCCTTCTGTCGTTACACACACACACACACACACACACACACATATATATATATATATATATATATATATATATATATATATATATATATAGTAAAAGAAAGAGAAATTGGACGCGAATGAGCAATGAGACAAGAAACAGGAGTTTTTTTAGAAGCAAGAGAAAGGGACATTAGAAGAAGACTAGAATAAAAGAGAGTAGAGGGCGGCACAAGGAAGGCAATCCTTTACCGAGAAGACAGAGATAACGCCAGGGGAAAAAAGTTTGAAATCCCTGAATTTATTTATAAAAAAACAGAACTAGTTTTGGCAAAGTTATACTTGATGTCATTACCAACTGAGTAATGAAAAAGCAAAGCAAGGAGCTGAGTATATATAAGGCGACATAATACTAAACAAAATGAAAACGCAGGAAACAAGCTGGAAAAACATAACTATGTAGGTGGATTCAGGGAAAGTTACTAATCTCCGAGAACAATTGCTTTCGGGAGTTTATAGATATGATTGGCGACTTTATTCGAAATATACTTGTTGAATTTGCATTGCCCTTGGGATAAATTAAATAAAACGACTTTGTTAATGATGATAGATTCTGCAATTCTCTTCTCAATATAATTGTTTGATTTATAAATGATTTTTGCTTGGTTCAAATCGATGCTATGCTCATAATTTTGCATGTGCGTAAAGACTTGAGGAAATTGCACCTCTTCTTATATCAGCTTGATGTCTTTTTATCTTCTTATTAAAGTATCGTGACTCTCCGATGTAAGCCAAATTGCAATTATGGCATGGTATACGCTATACCACACCGTCGTGCTTGATGGGGCGCAGTCTAGTCAAGGATTTTGTATAGTATTTGAATATTTGGACCCCTTAAAATCATATGCGAACGGAAATGACATAAATATTACATTTAAATATTCAAATACTTTACAAAAATGCTTGACTAGACTGCGTCCCATCAATCATGACGCTGGCGTATACAGTATACCATGCCATAATTGCAATTTGACATACATCGGAAAGTCGGGACACTTTAATAAGAGGATAAATAGATTTTGATTCAAATATTGTGGCTTACTATTATTTTCTCGCTGATATTTATCACGCTAATGTGACGTCTGCTAATATATATATATATATATATATATATATATATATATATATATATATATATATATATATATATAATTAATTAAAATATAATTAAGGGAAAACCAAATTTCACGCCGAAACAGTAGCAACAGGGAAGTTAATGGAACTGAATAAGGTTAAATACATTTTATTACTTCTTCATGTAGCATTTTTTTTGTGCTTTGTTTAAATCTGTTCGACTTTTTGACGGTCTGAAGGCAAAATGCGGCAAAAAAGTTTAATTAATTCTGATTCCGTCGAAATCAGAGTAAACCTCGATTTTGCCGCATTTTAACTGTTTTTATATTAATAGTAATATCGATCGCTCAATAAATTCCACGACCACCAAGAAATAAAGAACAGATTTGAATAAAGCGCAAAAATTAGTTCAAGAAAAAAATAACTTGAGCTAACAAAACCTAGCTTTCAATTTCCAAATTACTAGTTTTTAAAACTATACAAAACTTTTGCACCTATAGGGGTTCCACCAGCCCCACACTGTTTTTTATTAACTCGTAGTATAACCAATTCGAAAGCACAAAAAGCCGATTTAGGCTGCATTTCGCTTTACGACTACTAAAAATAAAGAATAGATTTGGCTAAATAACCTAAAATGTGCTTGCAAATTGAGAGAGATAGTAAACCCGCAAAAGCCGGCGGCGCTTTTAATTACGCGCTACTCTTTTGTGCAAGAAAAACGGCGGTCTGAAGGACATATGTACCTTACTTACACTGCGGATCACACTCGCGATTGTTGAAAGAATGCGAATCACACCGTGTTTCCCCCCAAATTCCAATGCACAATTAAGGTCACTGTGAACCCCTATTACGAAGTCTTCAAAATATAATTCCCAACCACTACAAGTTAACGCATAGCTTCCCAATCCAAAACACACTCAAATGGGAAAAAAATGAAGTAACCTTGGTTGAAATTATGTAGATAATGTGATGTCAGTGTATTAATTTGTTTTCAAAAATACTTCTCCACTGTAACATCATCACAATTAAAGAGGAGAAAAAAATATTGAAATTCAAACTGTTATCATATTAATAGTAACATCGATCGCTCAATAAATTCTCTATAGATGGAATCGCAAAAATGTATATGACGCAATTATTAAATTTGTTTTTAAGCGATTACAGTTTTATAAATATCAGCCCCTAAATAAAGCTAGGTAATTTTGAAGAAGATGACCGCACGCGTTTTAGGCTACTAAAGCCTGCAATATTGTTTCGTATCCTTGCAATAGTGTCCTAGGAGTAATATTTATGTGGCGGAGAAAATCAATCAGATTTTCAATAAAGTGACAAAAAACTATTTCAACCCGATTCTGCAACACAAAACTTCTTCTACGATGCCATCTTGAAATGGCATAAGAAGATGACTAACGTAGGTTCGAGTGTTTGTGTTTAGTCGCGTGCGACTCTACATCTCACTATGTCGGTTGGTCCCCATTTGGTAATAACATTGTAACTATTCGGCTGTTTCTAACGAAATTTGAAACCTTATGTTGTTTTACATTCTCTTTCGAATGATATAATTGCAAAAGTCCTCCCAAGGTTAGCCTCGGAATTATATTGTTTGGGCAATTAAATCATAACTATTCGGCCGATTCTAACGAAATTTAAAACCGTCATGTTTTTTACACTTTCTTCCGAATGATATAATTATCAAAATCCTCCCAAGGTTAGCCCAGGAATTATTTTGTTTTGGCAATAACATCATAACTATTGGGCCGATTCTAACGAAATTTGAAAACCTTATGTTTTTTTGCATTCTATTTTGCATGGTAGAATTGTCAAGCTCCTCACAAGGTTAGTCCAGGAATTATTGAAAGTTGTGAAGGTCGTAAGGTCATAGATCAGAATAAGTGAGAGCACACGACTTTTTGGTCAGCAGACCTTGTTAATGTTAACTTTTATTTTTGAACATCTATGAGCTGGAAGTCTTACTATCGACAACTTGTATATCATCCGAAATGTAATAGAGAGAGTGAGGAATCAAGATGTTGGCTTTCAGACAATATTTCAAACTGATGCTGAAACACAATAATTTTTCTACGACGCCACTTTGAAATGTTAACGTTCGTGCATGTGTTTCATTATTCGTTTTAGAGTCGGATTAAGTTATGCTCGATCGCAGGTTTCACGATTCGTTTCCTTTTTTTCACCCCATCAGTCATTTTCATTATGGAGACCGAGTGTCAAGGTTGTTCTTTGACCGCTCGCGATTTACCCATTTTGATGGGTGACAAATTGAAGTTTATTAACTTCTTTTTTCAACACAAACTGATACAGAAAGAGCTTGCGTGTCCGACGTGCGGGAGTAGAGTGACTATTAACGAACACTTGTATTTTCTTTGTAACAGAAACTTTATATCTTGAGGCAATAAGAAAGTGTGTAACTCAAAGGGCAGGTTTAAAAAATCAGTCTTCATGTGGACTTTTTTATTCGAACGCACACCTCTCCCCTAAGAGAATTTTGTGTATTGGTTTGTGTGCACCGAACTAACCTATAGTGATATATGTGAACAGGTTGGAGAAGTTTCGGAAAAATCTTTGGTTGACTGGTTTAGTTTTTCTTGCGAGGTAATAGTTCATTGTTTTGAAAAGCGCTCGGAGAAAATAGGCGGCACAGGGAAAACGGTGGAGATAGACGAAGCCAAATTCGAAAAACGAAACTATAATCAAAGGGGCGTTTATCGAAGGTATGTATGTGGTTTTTCGGTGGTTTCGAACGTTAATCGAAGGGATTTTTTTTTGGGGGGGGGGGGAGGGCGGTATCGGATAGAACTAGTGAAACTGATTCGCGTAATCAAAGAGTGAGTTTTGTCGGGAACTCATATGATATCAGACTGCTGGTCCTCCTATGCAACACTTTCGGTTTAGGAGTACGAACACTCAGCCTTTAACCACTCTCAGAACTTTGTAGATCTAGAGACAGGAGCCAACGCACAGAAAATTGAAAGACAGTGGAAGGATACAAAAACGGATACCGAAGTACGGCAGAAAAGGACATTTCGACAGCTAATCACAATCACACTTTTTGTGCAGAAATTTACAAGCTGGAAGTAGCGCTTACACGAATTTCTCCGGACCGCTGCGGATCTCTCTCGACCTACCACAGTAAAGTAAGTTTTTCTGTCTTGTGAGCTTGGTGAGGTCTGTTTAGGTTAGGTAAGGTTAGGTTAACGATTTATGATCGTCATTGTCTCCTCAAATCAGCTTTTTTCTCCGTAAATCGCTTACTTTTCGTGGTAGCTGTGCTCACATAAATGTGAAGCTAACTCAATGGTAAACCTAAAAACGTCCGAAAAATACGTTCTAGAGCAACAAAATCGTGGTGAAGATGTTTCTAAAATTTACCTTTACTTTTAGTATTTTTTATACTACATCTTCGTTCGAAACTAAAAAAAGTTACCTAATATTAACATTAAAAACAAAAGCAGGAGCGTAACTTAAGCCGTCACATGGCATTGTAAACAGTGAAACGCGCGCGCGACCGTTTGTCCGACTCATACCATTTGAAAATTGCTTCGGAGAAGAATTATTGGGTTTCAGCATCGGGTTGAAATATTGTCTATTTGTGATTTTCTAACGTGTGATAGACACTCTCCGCACTCGAAATATTAGTCCTAGGACACGATTATAAGGATACGAAACGATATTACAGGCTTTAGTAGCCTAAAACGCATGGCCCACTCTTCTTCAAAATTACTTAAAGCTAAGGGCTGTATTTGAAATGAAAGATTAAATATATTATGCATGTAATTTTGGATTCAAAATTCACACATATAATTATGTATAGTCTACCCGAAAATCGTTTTCAATGAACGACCGAAAAGAAAACGTGGCCCCAAAATCTGAAGCGATAATGAATGCAAACGAACGGGCTGAAGTTAATTTTGCGAATTATTATTAAGAAAATGATCAAACGGGTCTGAACGATCTATGTGGGTGTTAATTCAGTCTAGATAGCGGTAATTGTCTCTATTAGTTACAGGTGGAGAAATGTACACCCTTTAATAGTAGTTATATAAGAAGAAATAGAAAGAAATTATATGATTATAAAACATTGGTGCATAGTAAAAAAAAAAAAAAATCCTCTAGCTTCGGGTGAAAAAATTATAATATACAGTAAGTTGGCGCCAATATGTACCGCCATCTTGAAACACGGGCGATAATTGGGGCGACAAAATTATCTCTTAAAATTGCGCAGAATTTTACAGATTAAGTGAGCACTGTTATTTCTTTATGTGCCACTGTATATTGATAGTATCATTGCGTCCTATAGTTTTAGGGGTTAATGTTGGCTTTATGCCCACCCTCGATTTTTTGGATAATATATATATATATATATATATATATATATATATATATATATATATATATATATATATATATATATATATATATGATGAAAATGAATGCAATATTGCCAGAAAAGATGAGGAATTAAACCACATTCTCCGAAGACAATTTAATTCAGAACAGTTTCGGTGTATCTCACACCCTTTTTCAACTGACACTGGATAGAAAATATAAGAAAAGTGCATATAAGCATAACACAAGATCAGATCGTGAAAGATCCCCTCTTTTTTTTCCCAATCTCCTACTTGTGGCTAATCTGGGATGGGGGGAGGCCTAAACATATTGAAGGGCTGACATTTTACTATTTTGTTTATTTGCTTTCTTATTACAGGATTAAAAGAAAATTGACCCTCAGATAGATTTAAATTAGGAACTGACGATATCAAGCTCGATTCTACGATTCTTCTCTTAACATAGTTAGCCGATTTAAATACCCTTTTACTTCCATTAAAATCGATCGTATGATTTTTGTCTCTAACATGGCAAAATATTCCACTGCTTTCGCTGCCCACTCTAATATCTCTTTTGTGTTCATACAATCTCGTGTCTAGATTTCTCCCCGTTTCCCCTATATAAACTTTATGGCAATCGTTGCATGGTATTGCATATACTCCTATGTTTTGATGTTCTTTGGGTTTCCTGGCCATCATCAATTGGTTTAAGGAATTATTATATTTAAAGGCTAGATTAATACCCGCTTTTCCAAATATGTCCTTTAAACTATTTAATTTATTATTAAATGGCAATGTTATACATTTTTTGAAGTCATTAGTGCGGGAAGGCTTATTTCCATAGAATGTTTTCCTAGCTGCAAAATGGGCAGACAATATGAACCAATTGGGGTAATACAAATTAGAAAAAATGGTCCTGATAATGACAATTTCTTCATCTAAATAGGAAGGATGACATATTTTGTATGCTCTAAGGAAAAGGTTAGAAATTACCGATTTTTTAACAGTATTATCGTGAAACGAAAAATAATGTATATAGGCATTCGAGTGGGTTGGTTTCCTATAAACGTCAAGTTTTAATTCGTGGTGATCTCATTAATAAAGATCCCCCACGAATTTCAGATCTTTTTTGCCAAACTTTCTGGGTGAGACGCCATCGATACTATTCGAGGAACTTTCCTATTGGCCTAGATAATTTGCTGTCTGGCAGAATAGAACTGCCAAAGTTAACAGAGATTACGCAGGGATAATTCACCAGTGTGCAGGTTGCACACCAACCAAACCAGCTTTCTTCCCAAGTGCAGCTCCAGCTTTCACACCAGGGTTGACATTTGTAGTCTCTCTTCCAATGGTCAACAAGGTCTTATCAAAACCTCTTTCTTTCAGCCAGGAAACCAGACCTTAGCTATCTTCTCCGCATGTGACTCCTCCTTAGTTGCTTTTTATAGAACAAAGTGTAACGGATAGTAGCTCTCGGGTTCACTAGCAACAGTAGAGTGTTCTTCCTTTATCTTTACAGGAAAAGATTGGTCGTTACCATCACCTTCCTACACTTATCCTCGAACTCTTGCCCCAACGCTATCATCAACTTCTTTGCTCTCTTGACCTACTTACCAATCACTTTACTTGTATTGGCTTCTGTGATGATGCCTGCATCAATCAGATCTGTTGTTGTTGTTATTGGAACAGTTGACCTCAGCCCTATGCCATACCTTACACTAGCGAGGGCAATGTTTGGAATCTCATGATAGTTTTTATGTAACTTAGTCGAGGCTGAGGGCTAATGGTCAGTTATGAAAGTAGCTCAAATTTACTGACAAACACATCTTCAGCACCACTTCTCTCCATTTTCAGATCCTCATCAACATCAGCCAAGATCCCTTAACATTTTTCCTGCCTGCCTTCTCCACTGCTGTAGAATTTTCCTCGTTCCTCCTTCTCTTTATTTCTGCCTTCTTTTCCATCCACTGCCTTTCTAATCTCCTCACCTGTCCCTTGTGTTCTGACATGCTAGAGCCCACTATTTGGTGGGTTCCATTACTTCCAACCTTCTCTTTCTATCTCTTGATGTAGGCTAGATCATTCAAAGGAATATTTTGATCTCAACAGCAGAATCATTTAATGTGGGCTTGGATTCCACAGACTTCTCCTATACAACTGGTAATCTGACCATTTACAAGTGGAAATATCAAATAACTTGTCTAACTTGACAATGAAGCTCTCTTTGGCCTCAACTTTGCCCTTACCAAAAGAAAACTTCACTGCTAGATTCCAGACCTCATTGGTAACACACGGCTGGAAAAGAGCATGAACTTTGCCTCACTGACAAATCAGACTAAGGTAGATGTTCTTAAACAGCTTTTCCTCATGATATTTCATCATCTTTACTTCTATCCCTCAAGTAGATGTGACACTTCAGGATATCGACCGCTCGTGCCCAGTGTCAACAAAATTATTTATCTGAGAACTTGATTTCGTCTTTGTTCTGACTTGAGCCATTTTCTTAAGTAGTTCACACTGAAATAAACATTAATAGACAGGTAAGTATCCACTACAAATAGGTAATAAAGTATTGCACAGGTAAGTATTAAAAAAAACTGCCAAAATATTTTCTTCGCATGTACTAGTGTTGCTTCACGGGTAACTCGTGCTAGCAATAAGGTACACATAACTTACCCCCTCAAGTCGCAGAGGATGTATAAAAGCTGAATAGGCTGCCATTAACAAGGATCTGCGTTGCTTACTGAAGGCTTTCAATATTACTTACTTTTAGGCTTTTGATTATAAACGGCGGCATATACCAAACTGTATGATATTTACAATTAAGAGGATTGAGATCTATTTTTAAAAATATTTAGCTATCTTATATATTTTATGAATTAATTAGAACAATGCTATATGAAAAGATGTGAGCATCCCTGATACAAAAATTTGAGAAGACATAGTAGGGTAACTACAATAACAAAATGATCAACAATAATAAACTGCAAATTGATATAGGTATGGGTTTTTTTATTAAACTTCTTCAGATTTGTTTTCTACATACCAAAATCTATTATTTGAACACTTTTTTATATTCATATGAAAAAAAAATTAGTATGACCCTCCTTACCCCAGCAGTTCCGAACTAGTTTGAGTCAATCGCAGCTTTATTTTTCCTAAAACATTTGCACTTTACTTTTTTTCGTCACTAACTTCGAAGGCTAGTCGCCGAGCAGCTTTCGTCCATTCATCTCCCTGATTGAGGCTAGTAGCGGGAGGGAGGGGAACTGGTTAAGCCACCCTCTTGGCTCCGGTTAAGGTAGTGGTTTTTAACATGTTTCATTCTTCCTGTGCCTTTTATCCTTCTACTACCCACTATCTTTCTTTCCTCCATTTATTCATTTACTTTCCAGTAAGGGGATGTAAGATGATATCTGGAAGTTCATGCCTTCCCGGCCCCAACACCTGCGGGAGGATCTACGGTTATATATCTTCCAAGCATTTGTAAAGAGAGATCTGTAAGGAAAGTGAAAATGCTTGGAAGATATATAACCGTAGATTCTCCCGCAGGTGTTGGGGCCGGGAAGGCACAAGCCCCCATATGTCATCTTACATCCCCTTACTGGAAAGGTTTAAATTAAAGGGAAAAAACCATCTCTTCTTTTCCTCCTTTATTTCTTCTCTTCTTTTTTACCCAACCAAATCAACACCGAGAAGGTGTTTTCACTTGAGCCATTTTAAAAGGTGTTACTAAAAATGGGGTCAACTTCAAGGCAGTGAAACTGCGAGGAAGTGACCTAAACCGAGTAAGCAATAGAGGAGGAGACTACTGGGTGCGTCATGGATCGGGAGGGTGTGCAAGGCTCCGAAATTTGCCTGACTCCGTAAGACAAGGAATTGTAACAAGTAAAAAAGGAGGAGAAAATTTGATATCCTGGCACCTAGATAAGACAGGAACAAAGGAACCAAGTAGGGACAATGAGTGAAAACAACGAAACGTTTTCTTTGTTTCTTTTCAAGGAAGACTTTGGCACAGTATGTATCGCGAAGGCTTCACAAGTTAGTGGAGGTGTGTGTGTGTGTGTGAATGACTGAGGAGGTTTGAAAAGGGAGAAAAAAAACGAATACAAAAAACAACAAAAACAATGATTACGCGAGGTAAATTTTAGTCGTCGTGTACATGGTCATAAAGATGTAGAAATGGAAAGATCAGTTGTCATGGAGACAGGTAAAAATGGAAAGATCGGTAATCAATGAGACAGGTAGGAATAAAAACATCAGTTGTCAAGGAGACAGGTAAAAATGGAAACACCAGTTGTCAAGGAGAGATGTAGGAATGGAAACATCAGTTGTCATGGAGATGGGTAAGAATGGAAACATCAGTTGTCAAAGAGACAAGTAAAAATGGAAACACTAGGTGTCAAGGAGAGACGTAGGAATGGAAACATCAGTTGTCATGGAGATGAGTAAGAATGGAAACACCAGGTGTTATGGAGATAAAAGAGAATGGAAACAAATAACATCGTAATTTATATTAATTTTATATTTAATGATTTTCTTTTCGTTATTTATATAACAGTAGTGTCTCCTTCCCAAGTTTTGACTAGGTTTTGCATGCGTTTTTCTGTTATGAATGTGTATTATTCATTCGACTTGCCTGAACTGACACTAGTGACTATATCTTCACAATACGTTTTTTGTAAGTGAAATTCACTAAAAAAATTAGGCCTTCATCTTTTTTGTCGCTGTAAGGTTATTTTATGAGAGGAACATTGATGGTTCTGGCCGTTTACATTAAAATTTGCATAAGCATTTCTATAAATCTCAAAGCTATTGAATCACTTGCGAAGAGCAAACTATCATATTTTCACTTTTAAAACCAAGGCATGTCTCTCTTTATAATTGGTTGTGTTGATAATTGGCAAACTATCCCTCGTTTTTTAATTAATTTTCTAAAGATGTCCAAGTGGCAATGGTCAACCTTTCCCGCGTTTCAAAATATGTTAGTCAAGTTATAACCCTAAATAAAAGCAATTACACTCTGTGTTCTAAATGGTAATTAAAACTGCGACAGGTGTAACACGATTCTCAGGGGGTTTAAATAACTGTATTGCCAAGTGCCTCAAAACTTGATCGCTATTTGTTACCTTCAGCTTCATTTTTTCTTAAGCGGTTCATATAAATGAAATAGTTAAGTTTCTTTTATCGAGAACGATTTTAATCTTAGCCGATTCGTGGCCAAACTGGTTTTACGATTCCGACCAACTATTAGCTCTTGGAATATCCAACTTGTCTGTTAAATCTATTTTGGATAGTGTTTAATTAAACGAGTCAATGCAGGGTTAAATTGAGGCTTTTAGTTTTTATTAGATGGTAGTGACAAGAAAACACAGTTGTCATGTTGAATGAAACTTATATTATTAAGAAAATAAACAAAGCCCATAAGTGACGGAACGTATTGGAGTCAACACTTAACGAATTGAAGTATCAAATTGACTATGATCTTAACACTGTTGGGATGGTTGGCCCCGATGATCAGGTTAAAGTATCAAATTGGCCATGATCTTAACCCTTTTGGAAGAGTTGGCTCCGAATATCAGGTTAAAGAATCAAATTGACCATTAGCTTAACCATTTAGGAAGAGGTGGCCCCCGAAGATCAGCTTAAAGTATGAAATAGACCATGATCTTACCCTTGTTGGGAAAGTTGGCCCCGAATATCAGGTTAAAGTATCAAAATGGCCATGATTCCTTTTGGAAGAATTTACTCCGAAGATCACCAGCTTAAAGTATTAACTTGGAGATGATCTTAATCAGGAATAAATGAAAATGGGTCGTGGATAAATGGAAACGATTCGTGGATAAATGAAAACTGCCCACTGGTGAATGAAAACTGCTCGTCTATAAATGAAAACTGTTTGTTGATAAATGAAAACAATTCGTGGATAAATCAAAACGAACCATGGATAAATGAAAACTGTTCGTAGATAAATGAAAACGGTTCGGAGATAAATGAAAACGGCTCGGAGATAAATGAAAACGGTTCGTGGATAGCAGGAGATGAGCTCCTTCGCAAATGGACATTTAAATTCCGCTAGTGTCTCTGACGCTCTGCGCAATCACTGCACTTACCAAAGAAGGAAGAGTAATTTTTGCAAGCCGGGGCATTTTGATCACTTTTAGCATCAATTTAGGTCCACATTTATTTTTTAAATTTGGCACTTGGAAGACAAATTGTTATATTTATATTCAGGTTTTATTTTATTTATGGATACCACTGAGCCAAAATCTTTACGAAAGCAATTAGTTGTAGATGCATAAATATGCCTAATACTAGTACAATTTAAACGAAATACCACTATTAGTTTATTTTATATATATATATATATATATATATATATATATATATGAAAAATTATTGCAGTAACACAATTAATTATGCGGTTAAAAGGCTATTTTTGGCAGACACAGTCTTCATCAAAGCCCTCGGAAGGAGCTCTTCTCACATACACGAGAAGGTAACACTTAAAATAGGCGTTCTCTCAGATACGCCTATTTTAAGTGTTACTTTCTCGTGTATGTGAGAATAGCTCCTTCCGAGGGCTTTGATGAAGACTGTGTCGGCCAAAAATAGCCTTTTAACCGCATATATATATATATATATATATATATATATATATATATATATATATATATATATATATATATATATACATACACAGAGTGTTTCAGAATTCTTTGAACAAACTTTAACCTAAGGTTCCTTAAGGTTAAATAAGCATAATTTACTCTATGGAGGGGGGTATCCAAAAATGTTTAGTTTAAAAGTTACTAAGACTTATAAGTGAGAGCGTGTCGTCGTCGGGAAAATGAAAAATTAAATTCAGAATAAGTTTACTTTGTAGGAACACAGAGTTTGAAGTTAGATTAGCAGTCGCAATAGGTGTTCGAAATTCCGCCCATCTTCTGCGATGCATGCGTGGAGGCGTCGGCGGAATGATTTCCGAACTCGTGCGAAGACACCAGGAGTTTCAGCAATCCTTGCACAGGTATCAATAATCCTTCCGATAAGTTCTTCTTCCGACGGAACTGGTGTTTCATACACTAAACGCTTTAGGTGTCCCCAAAGGTAGAAGTCTATGGGCGTCATGTCAAGAGACCTGGGTGGCCAAGAGATGGTCCACCACGACCAAGCCAGGCGTTTGGATACCGATCATCCACTAACTTCCTATCAGCAATCGTGAAGTGTGCCGGTGCACCATCTTGTTGGAACCACATTCATCTGCGAATCGCCAGGGGAACATCTTCTAGCAACCTGGGTAGTACTTCATCAAGAAACGCCCAATAATTGCGTCCAGTGAATCTTTCTGGCAGGATGTAGGGGCTGATGTGATAGTTGTCAATAATGCCCGCCCACACATTTATGGAGAATCTATCTTGGTGACTGCCTCCCCGTGAACCATAGGGATTGGTGTGGGACCACAAATGCAGATTATGCGTGTTGAATAGTCCCTATCGCGTGAATGTTGCTTCATCCGTGAAAAGAACTTTTGATGCAAAAATCCGGTTCTTGTCTTTGTTGTAAAAACCACGTGTCAAATTGAACGCGCCGCGGATAATCGTCAGCATTTAAGCTCTGCACACACTGAGTGTGAAATGGATGTTAAAGGTTGTCTAGCAGCACGCGCCACACCGTACTGTGACTTGCAGGAAAAACATTTGCTGCAGCGCGTATGTTTGTTGTTTGATCATTATGAAAATGTTGAAGTAATGTCGTCCTCCATCTCAGGATCTCTTACACTTCTAGGGCAGCCTGCATCAGGTCTTGCAACGCGGAATGATCCGGTTTCCAGCAGTCTCCTATGTATGGCTGCAAATGTTTGATGCACAGGCAGATGTATGTTAGGATATCTTTCACTGTACATTCTCGCAGCCCTCCTAGAATTGCCGTTTGCCATACCGTAAATTGAGTACATATCTGCAAGTTCATTATTCGGTAGTTGGTCCATTGTCGTCCACTGCTCAGTGTAAACTACCGCCCCGAGTGCATCTGTATCTTCGCTGTCAAGTGCAGTATCCTGCCAACCGGGAATTCAGATACAAAGGTGAACAGTTTAATTAAATCGTATTTTAACATTTCAAGTCTTCGTAACTTTTAAACTGAACATTTTTGGATACCCCTCCGACGATTAAATTATGCTTATTTAACCTGAAGAAACCATAGGTTAAAGTTTGTTCAAAGAATTCTGAAACACCCTGTATATATATATATATATATATATATATATATATATATATATATATATATATATATATATATATATATATATATATATATATATATATATATATATATATATATATATGAATGCAATAAACCACATTGAAAAAGAAAACGGAATAAATTTTTCTTACAGTAATATTTATTACCTTTTATCGAAAAAATCCTGCTAGGAATGAGTTGATAAACTACATAAAGGCTCAGGGATTCAATTGATTGCATCGTATTAGGATTCTTTTCACAGGCTGCCACTGAGCTGCTCAGATGGTCGCTGTCTATGCATTCTAGAGTGAAATTCAAGATTCTGTCTTCTTATTAGGGCACATTCTAACAGGGTTTTTTTTTCCTCGTCTCGTATGAATACAGTACAGTCCAAAACTAGAGAACAAAATTATAAAATCTACCTTTTTTTGAAAATGCTCATTTAATTTCCAAGAAAATTGCGCAGAATATTATTTAAAATTTGCCTCTGATAGTGTCCACGTTTTATCTCGTGGAACAGCGAATAAAAAAAAGTTATTTAGAAAGTAATTTGTAGATTTATCTACTGTTCTATTTAATGAAACTTGGACACTATCAGAGGAAAATTACAAAAATATTCTGTGCAAACTTCCATGGAAACTCAACTAGTATTTTAAAAAATTATGTAGATTTTGGTAATTTGTAATTTGTCTCTAGTTTTGGACGGTATTATACACACAAGTTCAAATTATTTTCGGCAATTTTGCTGGTCATTGCATTTATATAAATGTATTGTGGAAAAGCTCATGGCTGAAAATGACTAATGCACCAAACCTCAACTGTAGGTTCCTTCCAGGGAAGATGTATTCAAAATCTTAATAAATAAGTGGAAAAATTCCTATTAAAACATTCAAAAATAGGAAATAGAGCCCTTTTCTGGGACAGGTCACCCTTGTCTGCCAAACAACGAACTGAATGTGAATAGTTCAAGTTCATTTGCTTTGATTCGCTTCTCTCTTTTATTTGGAAGGGGGTCATTGAGAAATTTGTACAACTTGATTTTCTCTCCTTTTTAAAGGTGTTTGCTGTCATAATCGAAAATATCGAACGTGTCCCAAACATACCAATGTCAGTTGCATGCAAGCACATATACACACACATGGAACAACTCTTACAAAATACAAAACCTTCAATGCATGTTAAATTGTCTCCTTCATCCTCACCCTACTCGGTAGGAGGTAGGGGGCAGATTCAGACTCCTTACATACATACGCGCACAAAACTTGAATATGTTTGATTTGAATGGTATGCAGGTAAACATACACATACATGAATTAATTAAGAGGGAATCGAATCCCGGGTGTATTATATATATATATATATATATATATATATATATATATATATATATATATATATATATATATATATACTGAAATCATCCGGTTAGGCTTTGTAGGAGCGATAAGACAAAGAACTTTACTCCATTCAGTTGTGTTTGTGCATTTGGAGGTGTCGAGGTTGTTAAATAATTTTTCAAAGTTTTAGATGAAATTAATAGTCAGTTTATGTATTTCCTTCGTGTTAAAAACAACATTATGTTAGTTTATTCGCACCGACGTTTGGGGCGAAAAGTAGGAAGGAACTTCATTGGTCACAAGATGGGTTTTATCCACAGCTGGATAATCGGATTTGAGGATCAGCGGGTTGTCCGATGACGGTTGATCCTCCAGAAACACGCAATTTGCATCCGTGTCTCACCTCCAAGAAATTACCTCCTGTCATAGTATTTTGGCGGGAACCGACTTTAGTGTTTTGTGGGTTGATATATATATATATATATATATATATATATATATATATATATATATATATATATATATATATATATATATATATTGTAGAAATCTAAATACCGCGTACATAAGTGTACGCAGAAATACTCCAACACAAGCTGTGTGCCCTCTCGTATCTCTCAATGCACCTCTCGCCTCGAATTCTCTGTCGCCCTTTTTCGCGCCACCGTAAACTCCGAGATGGCTCGAAGGCGTGGAAGATATACTGTCTGCCAAAAGATGAAAAAAGGTCTTTCGTGCGACGTTTCGGATTTTACGAGAATTCGATTCTTTCTCTCGATTTCTGCTCGCGAGGGAAATAAAAGGAAAACTTCTCCCTGGAATCAGGCAGAAGATCTTGGACCTACGTCGAGTTTGTATGGAGCCCGATCCATAAAGGAACCCGTTCGCCCACTGCAAGGAAGGAAGTTCTCGGGGAATTGGTTGTTGCCTAACGGTATTTGTAGGTGCCAAACTTCTCGCAGCTCCCCCACCCCCTTCAGAGTCTGGGGTTACACAAGACCTCCCTCTGCGGATTACCCTAGACGTAGCTAGGTAATCGGTTTTGGCTACCCACTCCAGGAGCTGAATAATCGGACAAGTACCTAGAGGAAGATGTCCGATTTGAGTCACCGCTTGGCTCACTTTCGTGATCCGGCATAGGATCAGCATATCACCGGTCTAGGATTACCCTCTCATTCGGTAACCTTGGACCACCGGACTAGATGTGATCATCGTCACCAGAAGAAGATCTTCACCGTTCCCTTCAAAAATACTAACGAACTCAAAAGATATCTTTAATTGAGTTATCCCCTCCCCTAACTTCACCAGTTTATTTGTGAACTAGAATTCTTATCCTGAGCCCGTAACCTCGAGTATTAGAAGTGCTTACTTAATTGAGTGATTAATTAAATAATACTATTCTATTCATGCTGTCGAGTGTCATTAAGACGCAAGCATCCCAGTGAGTAATTTTCAAGTAATCCCCACGACATTTTTGTAGACTTATTTATTCAGTGCAAGATTAATTCTATTTATATTTATATACGCTGTTGCTTATTTCCAATTCATGTACATTGAAGATTATTTTTGTATCTGTGTGTTTAACTATTTTGGACGATCCTTTGGCAATTATTAAGCAATCCACTCGGCTTAAATCTCAATATTACACCGATCCACCCATGGTTGGCTTTTACTAAGTGGGGGACACACTCAGGGGATCATCATCTTAGTTTTGATCAAAAGGTACGTACCAGGGTTATTCTTATTCACCGGAAGTGGCTAAAGTAGGTGTATTGGATACGCTTCACCTCGGTGCGGTAATAAAATATATGTCCAGGAAGTGGGACTGGCATTACCCACTCACTAAACCTCGACATATATATTAAAAAGGAGAAAATTAAAAAGGATAAGTTTTTTATGAGGTTCTTAAGAATATGCTAATATTAGGGAAGGTGAAAATGTGATGAAGTTAAATGGCCGTAGTAACAGATGAAGACTAAGTCTGGGTCTGCGGATTGGTAAGCTTCTCACTGTTCCTATTTAGAATCTATTTGTGGTTAATGCTACCAGAACAATTTTTACTGTATGGTGGCACAACCAATTTTTGGTATATGGTAGTAAAAACAGAATTTTAGTAGTGTAAATAGGCCCTTTTGTCTAATATATAGTATTGTGTAGTAAATAAATTTTAGTATATTGTGGTAAGAAATATTTTAGCGCATTATGGCAACCACCATATTAATGTATTGTAGCCGAAGCATTTTTTTTGTGCATTAATATATGAATGGATTTTTTCTATGTATCTATTATGTGGTAAAAAAAATAATGCCGGGTTTTTTAAGGGAAAATAAAGTAATTTTTAATATAGAAAAAAATAAATTGATTCAGCAAAGTATTTATTAAAGTAAACTTTGCCACTGTCGGGGTGCATTATCTTGAAGGGGGAGGAGAACCCTCTCGGTTGACCAGTGAAGGGCGTTTTTGTTCAAGAATATTATTTTTAAAGGGTTGCAAATGTTGAACATTAAAAGTTGTAATTGTTGAACATTAAAGGTTGCAATTGTTGAACATCACATGTTGCAATTGTTGAGCATTAAAGGTTACAAATGTTGGACATTAGAGTTACAATTGGTGAAGATTAAGGGTTACACTTGTTGAACTTTAGAGTTTTCAATTATTGAACATTAAAGGTTACAATTGTTGAATGTTGCAATCATTGAACATTAAAGGTTGAAATTGATGAGCATTAAATGTTGCAATTATTGCATACTAAATTTTGCAAGTACTGCGCATTAAAGGTTGCAATTATTGAATGTTGAAGGTTGCGGTTTTTTTAACATTAAGAGTTAAAATTGTTGAACATTAATGGTTTCAAATTTTTAGCATTAAAAGTCATAATTGTTAAAATTTAAAGGTTACAATTGTTGAAGTTTAAAGGTTACAATTATTGAAATTTAAAGGTTACAATTGTTTAACTTTAAAGGTTATAATTGTTGTACATTAAGGGTTGCATTTGTTAAAACATTAAAGGTCGTAATTGTTGAACATTAAAGATTTCAATTGTTGTACATTAAAACTTACAATTGTTGAACATTAAATGTTGCAATTGTTGAAGGTTGCAATCGTTGAACATTGAGGGTTGCAGTTGTTAAATATTAAAGGCTGCAATTGTTGAGCATAATAGTTACAATTGTTGAAGATTAAATGTAGGAATTGTTGAACATTGAATGTATTAATTGTTGAATATATAAGTCTGAAGTAACTGGGGCTGATTGTATTTAATTAAAAGGGACTCAATTATGAGAAGGTCAGATTTAGATTTTGATGCAGCTAATATTTTCAATATTAAATATTTAAATATTATAATCAATTTAAAATATTATCTGCATCAAAATCTAAATCTGAGCTTCTCATAATTGAGTCCCTTTTAATTAAATATAATCAGCCCCAGTTAAATAAGGACTCTACTTCCACACCGTTATAAGTATATTGCCTGATTAATTTCGTTTCATGTTTTTTTTAACTAGTCACTATGAATTAATTACGACTTAAGCAACCAACTAGCTAACATTTTGTTGTTGTTGTTGTTTTTTGACCAACCAACTACATAGATCAGAGAACCAACATCACATCTTTCCTGTTAGTATAATTTTTAAATTCATTCATTCAGTTCACAGCTTTACTGAATCAGGTAACAATTTTTAGTGTATTTATTGAGGTTTTCCTTTTCTTCTACATAATTGTAACTTTATTAATTTCATTTGAATTTATTTAATTTTTAACTTAATATACAGATTTCTGTTCTTTATATTGCATTTTTATATTTTTTTGTTTTACATCCTAGTACATTTTTAGCTTAAAGCCATTAATTATCATTGTTCTCATAATTGTTAAACAATTGTTATTATATCCACGTTGGCAATATATATATGTTATATTCAGTACTTGCTCTCTTTTTCCTGCTGAAGATCTGGCTAGCTAGAAGCAGAAACCATACACGTATATATATATATATATATATATATATATGATAAATAACACCCACAAGGAAAATGGAAAAACGATTCCGAGCGCTTTCGTCTTTACTTTAAAAGACCTCTTCATGGAATAACGTAGGTCAGGATAGACAATGTCTTAAATAGTAAGGAGTGAGGGGGATAATACGACTACCTGCATCAAAACCCTAACTAGGGGGTACAAATTCTTTAAACACTTTAATTTGTGATTTAATATAATTAGATATGATAGGATCTAGGCTAAACAATCCAGGGCTAATATTAAAATTTGAGAAAGTATCAATAGAGATACATTCCAAAATATTTCTTGAAATATATGAAATGAAAAACTCACAAAGTATCACGTGAGGGTAGCAAATGAATGTAATGTCCCGCAGGAAAAAATTAAATGGTGTTTCCAAGTACTTTCGAACTTTATTAAGTTCCTTATCAAGGATAACTACATGAAATAATATTATATTAGAGGTATATATATACGAAAGAAAAATATGAAAGACCGCCTCAAAAACAAGAAATCACCAATGAGGAAGACGGAAGGGGGAAGGTAAAGATTCACATTAAGAATTACAAGAAGCAGGTAGTAAGGTCAATAGAGAAGACGAAAGGGTAACAGATTAAAAGAAATGGAGATAGCCTAACGAGGGAGATTATAAGAAACGAGAAGCGAAAGAGTGGGGAAGGCAAGAAGGCGGAAAAAAATATAATGTACATAAAAGAGCAGTGACATAATTAAAAAACAAAATGGGTCCACATAACTAAAAATTGTATATAAAATTAACGACAAAAGTCAGAACTAATTTCTTTAAGTATTATTTTTTTAATTATAGCATCTATTTTATATAAGCCAGGGAAAAGGTTAAAATTATCACATTGGCTTATAAAAGCACATCCAAAGTGCTTTTATAGGGTCATTGGAACGATAAGTACTCGGAAACTTTATTTAATTTTTTCCTGCGGGACATTGCATTCATATATATATATATATATATATATATATATATATATATATATTATATATATATATATATATATATATATATATATATATATATATATATATATATATATATATATATATATATATATATATGAGGAATTAAACCACATTCTCCGAAGACAATTTAATTCAGAACAGTTTCGGTGTATCTCACACCCTTTTTTAACTGACACTGGGTAGAAAATATAAGAGAAGTGCATATAAGCATAACACAAGATCCCCTGTTTTTTCCCCCAATCCCCTACTTATGGCTAATCTAAGGGGGGAGGTGGCCTAAACATATTGATGGGCTGACATTTAACTATTTTGTTTATATGCTTTCTTATTACAGGATTAAAAGAAAATTGACCCTCAGATAGATTTAAATTAGGAACTGACGATATCAAGCTCGATTCTACGATTCTTCTCTTAACATAGTTAGCCGATTTAAATACCATTTTACTTCCATTGAAATCGATCGTATGATTCTTGTCCCTAACATGGCAAAATATTCCACTGCTTTCGCTGCCAACTTTAATATCTCTTTTGTGTTCGTACAATCTCTTGTCTAGATTTCTCCCCGTGTCCCCTATATAAACTTTATGGCAATCGTTGCATGGTATTGCATATACTCCTATGTTTTGATGTTCTTTGGGTTTCCTGGCGATCATCAATTGGTTTAAGGAATGATTATTTTTAAAGGCTAGATTAATACCCGCTTTTCCAAATATGTCCTTTAAACTATTTAATTTATTATTAAATGGCAATGTTATACATTTGTTGAAGTCATTAGTGCGGGAAGGCTTATTACCATAGAATGTTTTCCTATGCAAAATGGGCAGACGATATGAACCAATCGGGGTAATACAAATTAGAAAAAATGGTCCTGATAATGACAATTTCTTCATCTAAATAGGAAGGATGACATATTTTGTATGCTCCAAGGAAAAGGTTAGAAATTACCGATTTTTTAACAGTATTATCGTGAAACGAAAAATAATGTATATAGGCATTCGAGTGCGTTGGTTTCCTGTACACGTCAAGTTTTAATTCATGGTGATCTTTATTAATGAGGACATCTAAAAAGGGTAATCTATTATCATATTCCCATTCATATTTATATTTGATGGAGACATGCAAATTATTTAAATTATTAAAAAAGGTATCAAAATCATGGCCATTATGCCATGCAGAAAATACATCGTCAATGTACCTTAACCATATAAAGTTAGGGGGAGAAATTGTGGGAAGGAGTTCAGTCTCAAAATATTCCATGAAGAGACATGCCAATATCGGAGATAAACTATTTCCCATGCTAAGGCCAAATATTTGTCTATAAAACTCATTATTTACTCGAAACACATTGTCAGAGAGACATAATTCAACTAAATCGATAAATTTACTCGTAGAAATGGGAAGATCCAAATTAAGTCTAGGCATGATTTCCCGCAGAAGGCCCATGGTTTGGTCAACCGGAACTTTGGTAAACAAAGAGTTTACATCAAAGCTCACAAGTTTTCCATCCGGTAATTGCAAGTGGTTGAGGCGGTCAACGAAATCTTGAGTGTTCATAATGTGTGCAGATGAGATTCTTCCTACTGCTGGAGATAAACGCTTGGCGAGCCATTTGGAGAGCTTATAAGTGGGAGAATTAATATATATATATATATATATATATATATATATATATATATATATATATATATATATATATATATATAAATATATATATATATATATATATATATAAATATATATATATATATATATATATATAAATATATATATATATATATATATAAATATATATATATATATAAATATATATATATATATATATATATATATATATATATATATATATATATATATATATATATATATATATATATATATATATATATATATATATATATATATATATATATATATATATATATATATATATATATATATATATATATATATATATATATATATATATATATATATATATATATATATATATATATATATATATATATATATTTTATGAAAATATTTTTTTACCTAACAAACTAATTTAGCTGAATTTGAAAGAAAAACATAATTTTGGTGTACGTGAAAAGAAATTAATTTTTGTTTAATGCAAAAAGAACCAATTGTGGATTTTTGTGGTGGAATTCACTGACCTTCATTGTAATTTGGAACGACGACTATTCTAGGAAACTCAGTTTAAGGCCTCGGCAAGAAATTAATTTTTGTGTATTGCGAAAAGCATCGGTTTTGGCTATTGTGTGAAAGAGAACGATTTTCATTTTATGATGGCAATCTATCAGCGAAATGAGTTGGGTATTTTTTTCTGACGGATAAATGGTGGTACTTAAATTTATATTTTGGGTGGAGAGAGCCACAAAGAAAGAAGAGATATGAGGCAGGGCACATACATATTCTTCTTGTTCTTTCATACATTTCTTCTGCCTCATTTTGTTGTTGTTGTTTTTTTAGCTTTGGGGTATGACACCGATGAGTTGTGCCCCGATGTCATTTTGTTGTCGTCGACTATGGAAATCTATGCCCTCCTCACTCGTATCTTTTTCTCTTAGCGTAAATTCTTGATCAGGGCAACGATGAACCGAGTCGTGTTGAAGTCTCGAACTAATTCAGGGGTTCGGAACCGGCCACCTTTAGGCCGCATGTGGCCCTCTTGGCAATTAAGTGGGGCTTTTTTAATCAATTCAAATTTTTCAGTTCTAATCATTTTATCGCCTTCCTACAAAAAGTCATTAAAGGTAACGCAACAAAAACATTAAAAGAACACGCAACAGAGTCATTAAAAGTACTCGCACTAAAGTCATTAAAGTAATCGCAACAAAGTCATTAAATTTAATCGCAACAAAAACATTGAAAGTACACGCAACAAAGCCAATAAAAGTACTCTCAACAAAGTCATTAAATTAATCGTAAAAAGTCATTAAATTTAATCGTAGCAAAACATTAAAAGTACACGCAACAAAGTCATTAAAGTAATCGCAACAAAGTCATTAAATTTAATCGCAATAAAAACATTAAAAGTACACGCAACCAAGTTATTAAAGTAATCGCAATAAAGTCATTAAATTTAATCGCAACAAAAACATTAACTGTACACGCAACAAAGTCATTAAAAGTACTCTCAACAAAATCATTAATTTAATCGCAACAAAGTCATTAAATTTAATCGCAACAAAAAAATTAAAAGTACACGCAACAAAGTCATTAAAAGTACTCTCAACAAAGTCATTATTAGTAATTGCAGCAAGGTCATTAAAGTTTGGTTGATTTTAGGAATAGTATTTGTTCCCATTTTTAAGCCGATATATTTTCATAGTATTTACCTACAATTCTAACAAATAATTTTCAAATTTCAGTCTATTTTATTGGAATTTTATGAACGTGGCCTAAAGCTAACTTAATGCGGCCTTCAACACAGGAAAAGTTCTCCTCCCCTGATCTAATTAGTGTCCGTCTGCTAAATTTTAAGTTCCCCACAAAATAGAAACGGAGGTCTACCGAACAAATTTAAAACGACTAGATTTTTTTATTTCAATAATCAACGTGTTTTTTTTTATTATTTAAAAGGAGTGGTTACATATATGCGTTCAGAACGACAAGGGCGAAAACGCCCTGCTCTCAATTTCTTTTTCATTTTTATATACTCGTACGTCATCGACTCCTTTATGAAGGTAAGTAAACCTTCTGAGGCTAGTTAAGCTTTTTTACAAGTAACGAAAATATGATCTCAATTTTAGCCGCGAATCCCGGGATAAAAGAACCGTACGACAAGGGCGAACACGCCAAAACGGTTATCCAATCAGCGCAATTTATTTGAGTCTCATCCCTCAATCCAAACTGAGCTTACCGTACGAATTTAAGAATACAATTATTTACTCAGTGTGAAAACGATCGTTTAGTGAACTTTGATTTTTAAACTAGCCCATATAATGAGTGACACAAGTGATGGTTCCCAAATTGCACCAACTGGTTATTCCAGAAAGCGCCAAATAAATGTTAAAAGATGGAGAAGTATTATAGCAAAGGAAAAAAGAAATTGCGGTGAAGCTTATATGAGTGTTAAGACGTCAAAACATGTTCCTGCTCGTGTAGTAGGTATTGCTTGTTCTTGTGGTTGTTTTACAAACTTTGGAATGGAAATAATCCAAGAAGTGTTTGATGCTTTGGCGGCAATAGTAGATTACGATCTGCAGAATGCTTACCTTTCTACATTACTTATCAGTGAAGATGTTAAAAGATGCCCTGTCAAAGATAGGCCTAGTAGAACACTAAGAAGAATAAAATACATTGTACAGTTTGACAATAAAAGCTATGAGGTATGTTGTAAGACATTCTATAGTGTCCACGGCATAACAGAAAAACGTGTGAGATCTGTGCTTTATTTTCAAAATAGAAGTGGTTCTATTAATTTAGATAAACGAGGGAAATCACAGAAAAGTCACATTTCTACTAAGGTGAGGGATGAAGGAAACAGTCTGTCATTAATCATATAGATAGCTTCCCCAAGGCAACTAGCCGCTATAGCAGAGCAAAAAGCCCACATAGAAAATATTTAACTCCCAGTCTTAACATTAGCATTCTTTACAATACTCGTATGTATAAAGAATGGATTAGTGAAAAGTCCCCACAAATTGAGCCTCTAAAGGATAGCTATTATCGTTTTGTATTTAATAGTGCCTTCAATTTGGGCTTTGAACCACCAAAGAGTGACATATGCTCATTTTGTGACCAAGTCACAAATGAAATTAAGAGTTTAAGTGAAACCAAAGATGCTACAAAGAATCAAGCGCTTAAAGTGAAACAAGAACTACATCTCAAGCGTGCAAGGGTACCTTATAATAAATTTCGCTCATCTCAAGATAATCAAGCTCCATCAGTAGCTGTACTTGCTTTGATTGTCAACAAACCCTACCGATTCCCAAGATTTCAACAAGCGCACAATACTATAAAAGGAAACTTTGGGCATATAATTTTTGTGTTCACAATGTGAGTTCAAATACAGCTTCCATGTATTTATGGAACTTGAGTGTTGTAAAACGAAGTTCGGAGGAGATAGTTAGCTGTCTCATGCACTACATTAATACCAACCTTAGCCTTGATGCGAAAAAATTAATATTGTTTAGTGACAATTGCGGAAGCCATAATAAAAATATCAACCTGGTTTTGGCATGCCTCCAAAAAACCCATGAAAACAAGTTTAATGAAATTGTCCATTACTTTATGGTCCCGGGCCATTCTTTTCTTCCTTGTGACCGAAATTTTGGTCTCATAGAAAAAAAATTACGAGCAATCGAAGTCTATTCAGAAGAGCAATATGCTTCTCTTATTAAAACTGTTAGGATCACACATACATTTACAGTCGTCAGAATGGATCGCTCCTCTTTCTATGACTATGGTATCCTACATAATTACATTACAAAGAGGATTAGCATGAAAGCCAATTTCAAGGAAGCAAGGGTCCTTCAATATTCTAGCAATTTCAAACAAGGATATGGCATCAAACATGCATATAATCAAGAGTTAATGTGGATCAAACTACAGAAAGGCAGACAAAATGCCTACAATCAGTCCAAATTTGATCTTTCAACTACTATTGTTCCAAAAAAGTATCCAAATCCTGTGAAACTGAGCGATAAAAAGGTAAAAGACTTGAAAGACTTACTTGTTTATGTGCATCTACACCACAATAAATTTTGGGAAAATGTTATAGAACTACAAAGCAAAGATACTATAACAGCTGATGAAGAAGGTTCTGATGATAATGATGATGAACTAAATTTCTAAGCTACATGTTCGCCTATCTTGTAAGTATTATCTGATAAAGTTATTCATTGGAGTGTGTGCACAATCCCTATAAAACTAAAATTTCCACATTTAATTAGGTATAAGTTTAGTTAAATTAGATCAGAAGAATACAAGACGTACAATGTGGAAATTTTATATTCCTGGCATCGCGCCATGCCCATTTTCTCAATTTCTTTTAATTAATCTAACCAATTTACTTTACCTAAATAAAAGTTTAGAAAAAGTTAAGTAAAAAAAGTGTTGTGGCTCATTTTTCATCTTTAATTAATTTAGTTGTTGACGAACAACATTAAGTAAAATTAATTTTTCTTTTTCAGACTCGCCAAAGGGAACATTATTATCATCTATAAAAGGAAACTAGTTATTAAATACAAATTACAAATAAAAATGAAATTTATTAGTATTTTTTCTTACCCACTGTTTATTCTTCTCTGAGTTTGTTACCATTTTAATCAGGTATATAAAAATGTCTCTATTGCTTAAAGATGAAATTGAGGTAACAATATTGTCAACGACAAGGGCGAGGATGCTATGATCCAGGCTCCACCCCCTTTTTGTTGCAATTTAGGAAATAATTTGCATTGGTCAATTCGCCCTTACTAAGCTGATTGCATTTTGAATGTCATTTAATGATATTTTCTTGTAGCTATTTGGCATCTTCGCCCTTGTCGATCTGAACGCCTCATATGAGAATATCAGTGCTTCCGATTATTGCAACCAAACACTGCACCAATCTATTGTTTCCTTCGTTTTATGTTGTAAAATGTCAGTTTGACGGTAGATGGGGTGCATTCCCCCATACTCACTATTGCTCGAATAAAAGTAGGTCTCGAAATGTAAAGGAAAAAATGGCAAGAAATAGAGATTTTTCGCTAATTCAACTAAAAAAAATCAATGAAACATTAAAAAAAACTAAACAATGAAAATGCAAGACAGTCGTATTATTCGATATATATTCAACAGAAAATTAATATTCTGTGCGACAATATATATATATATATATATATATATATATATATATATATATATATATATATATATATATATATATATATATATATATAAACAAACAAACAAACGACTTTATTGCGGATTTCGGTGATCCATAAAAAAAATAAAAATACATTACAATTTTTGAGTATAAAATTTCGATATTACTTATCCAGAAGGCACCAAAAGATTATATATATATATATATAATATATATATATATATATATATATATATATATATATATATATATATATATATATATATATATATATATATATATATATATATATATATATATATCAGTGGCGTGCGGTGACTTTTGAAGATGAGGAAGAAATTCAAGTTTTACAAAAATCTATGTTAATTGAAGTAAATATGTTGTTCATTAAAAATAACTATAAAATTGTAAGTTACTCACCTAAATTAAAATTTTAATTTTTTAATGTTAATTTTTAAAACTTTATTTAAATTTTAAAATGGTTCCTGTAAGTATGCCCAACCAGCTATCCAAGATGTTCTATCATATTGGCCTACATCGTATTTGCGAGTACAACACTGTTTTGGATGACAGATCTAGTGTTGGCGTAGGCCTACCTGTTTTAATAATAGTTTCTCTTTCATTATAAGTCATCGCACTGAACTTCCTTTTTAATAATTTTTCAATAATGCAATCGCATTTGCTACCAACTTCATTTGCATCCATTTTGCTTAAAAGGAGGTTATCACTTAAAAAAAATCAATAAACAATACGCCACACTTATCTTAGCACTGCCTCAGGGCTACTGGTCTCAAAGATACGAAGGGTTACTATGGTAGGCCAGCCAGAATCCCGGAAATATTAACAAAATGCTTAAGATACAGGGAGGTTTTTTAACATATCCTACTTGTGAAGTTTAATAAAATCATGAATAATTTTGTGCTCATAATGAAACTTTCAGAAGTTATTGGTAATTGTTGTATGATTTTGACAGACCAATTCTCCCACTGCATTGCTTAAAAAACGCGATAATACCTATTAACAGCATGCCCACGACTCGAATAATTTAGATATTTAGTTAAAACTCGCGTCCATCTGCTTGAGGCGTGCTGTAAAGTCTGTGGCTGCCACCTGTGTAGCCACACTGGCCTGACCACCCGCCCACCCGCTTGCTCGCCCGGTCGCACTACTTTGGTTTCATGACGCTGACCTGCATGCAAGAAATTTCATGCCACATTCCTGCTTGTCCGGATGAGCGCGCTACTATGATATCATGACGCTATCTTGCCTGCAAGAAATGTCATGTAACAGGTCTTGCAGTAAATGCCATGTAACTGATTGGGTTTTAATGTCATTTGTCGCCGACTTGGCCGTGAGTGTATAAAAGCTTTCATTTGTCTATTTCAATCTGACCGAAGCAGATGTGCACCCGATCATCGCCCCATTGCCTCACAGTAAAAATATTAACAAGTGGATTACCACTGCTTAATAGGCCCATTAACGTTGAATTACTTGAAGCGAGATTCAGCCAGATTAGCTCAAAAGTGGCTAAATGAATCTAAAGGGTCGGTTACATTGGTACAATTCTGTGTCGGTTTTGCCCTCTCTTTCTGCTTCAGTGGTAATATAAAATGTGAATTGGACACAGATTCGATCAGCACATTTTGATCTTTTGTTTGGAATGTGTCTCTTTAAGAGAACCAAACACAATTGGAGTGGATCTCTCTATTCCCTGCTTCTCTCAAGGTCAGTTGTGTGTGGCCACTTCCGTCACTGGCAGTGGAGAAAAACTTAGCATATTTGTATAAAAAAAAAAGAAAAAAAGAAATATGGTTTATCCAGAATCCCTAGAGAACTAAGAGTACAAGACCCAGAAGTTGAATGTGAATATCATGGTAAAGTGAAAATCTTTCTCTGTTAGTCTTTCATGATACACTACTCCATCAATCAAATTACAAATAAACCTTACATTCTTACACAAAATCAACTTTTAATTGCGCAATTTAACTCAAGCAGATACTTTATTTTGTTCAAGATAGTTTTTTTATACCCGGGCAACGCCGGGTACTTTTTCGGGTCACTTAATAAAAAGTTATTAAGCTCAATATTGGCGACCTACTTTGCATCGCGTGTATTATCTGCCTCAGTAATTCGTCCAAACGCAAATAGTATTATTATTTTTCTCTTTATTTGAATATTTTGATTTATTTGACGTTTTAAAGAAGTTAGTTTAGGTTGTGTGTGATTTTTTTAGCTTTATATGATGCTTATAAGTTATTGGCACTTTCCTAACTATGCTGAAAAGTGGTAAAAATAACTATCAAAAGTGAAAACAAAATTGACTTGCGACGTCTACTCAGCGGGTTAAGATAGACTCAATTCTTCAAACATAACCATTTTTTAAACTTATTTTTAACATTTTTTTTGCCTAATTAAAAAATCCAAATAATTTAAAATCATCGTATAAAACTATATAAAAAATACTAACCTCTATAAAACATCTCAAAATATTAAAATAAAAACAACAAAACCAAAGTAATAATGTTTACTAAGGTAAACTGCATTGATATGCGGTTAGTAGAGCAATGAGTAGCAAGCCAGCTTCACACTGCCTCGGGCAGACCTGTTGGACGCCCTTCATCCAAACCAAGCAAATGACTGTATTCAAGTGTGACCAATGAAAGGAAAGGAAAGGTGGGAGGCGAGAGACGGTAAAAGTTTCGCTGCGCCCCCTCCCCCACCTCCTCCCTGTTCCCTTCATAGCCTTAAACGGGGTTCGGAAGGCATGACGAGGAGGCCAGGGGACAAGAGAGGGAGAGGAAAAGTAAAGAAGTAGAGATAGCAAAACTAGAAACATAGGAGTAGATTTGACAGGTGAGTTCTGAACCACGTTGTGTATTATATTCTTGCCTATTCATAAGTTATTATACTGCCCCTGTCTTATATATATATATATATATATATATATATATATATATATATATATATATATATATATATATATATATATATATATAGTAATCAACTCTGATTTGTCAAGTGCCATATTCTGCAGACAACTTGGCTTAGAATCGCTTTGGTAATATATGACGTTGTCAGCGCCTCCGATTTACGGCACAAAGACTGTACATACATGTTTGTATGGTCGTAGTATTGTTATGACTGTAATATTTAGACGGCGGAGGGCGTATATAAATTCCTCATACATGTTTGCATTTCTGCGACAAATGGGATTTAATTCATTTGTCAAAAAAAGTCCGCTAAATGCTTTGTTACCCAGTAAATTTTAAAGTTAGTTTGTAAAGTATTTGCAACTTTATGCTGTTACAAAGGTTGAGAGAAACCCAAAGTACCCTGCAACCGTTTGAAGCTCCTGAATAGAAGTTTCCCCAGGCCGAGTGTTTTCCAGCTGCTCGGAGTCATATTGTGGGTCTAGATTTGAGGGTTTCGAATTTCTACCAACATCACTTAATCGCCATTCTTGCCATTGATCCGCACTTTCTTTCTCATTTAGACGGGAGTTAAATGCGATATAAAGAGGGCCATGCGGTCTTTCGTCGCGTAATAGTACCACTGCATAAGTAGATAGTAATGAAATATTAATGCAAGGACTACAAGGGTAAAGTTTGTTGAGGGATATGTGCAAGATGACTGGAAAATTGTTATTAAAACTCGAAAAAACATGAAATAGTTTCAAAACCAATAGTGTTCATCAGACATCTTCAGTGACTTTAGAACCAACCTAAATAACACTATTTTTTTATTTGCCATAAAATAGAAACATCCACTCGAAACACAAGAAATCATACAAAAGAAGTATTATATTTTCAAAGAACACCAATTAAATTCAAACTTCTAAATATATTTCCACTTAAATCCAAAATTATTTAATGTTACAGTATTCTAGTATGTCGATAACATATTTAAGATGTCTCATACATAAATTAAGTGATATCATCTACTTCTTCGACCTTAGAAATTCATTCCTAGCATTTGGAATCATATCATTATCGGTGGTAATTTGTGAATTATCAACAAAATTATGATTTTCCGTAATGGTGAAAGGTATCTGAATTTATACTCAGGATGAGCCTTAGGCCAAATTAAGTAATACTATATAATTCCTTCCCCCCGTAAACCTACTCATTGCAATGAGAGTCATGTGTGTATCTTCAATAGTTTGTGAATTAATTATCAACAAATGAGCTGATTTTTCCTAATGGCTAATTCGGATTCGGATTGTCAAGATCTAATATTTTACTTTTAACATATAGATAAAATCTGTTTGAAGTTTCTGTTTACATTATCTCAGATAGACTGTAGTGGCAGTACTGTGTTTCTACCACCCTCCATTATTGTACTCGGACTCAGTAAATAGGGCCACTCCGGATCAAATTGTGTATGCTGGTAGAACGTTCTAAGTTGTCCTGGGTATTTTCAATTTGACTGAGTCTTATTTTTTTTAGAAAATGTCCTATCTCGCAATGTTAAAGAAAGTGATTAATTAGTCAAGAATCCAGATTCTCTTCTAGCTTCACCACCAAATCTAATCAATCACTTGTTCAGATATCATGCACACAAACAGAGTCTATGATATTATGTTCGAAATCGATGTCAAATTCTTCATTTTCCTTTGTCCTTATGGCGTAAATCCTCTTCCACTGTTGACTCAGACAAACAAACATATACAGATGATCACATAACTTCCACCAAACTCTGTTAGTGACGGTAATGAGAGTATATGACCAAGATGTGTTTAGAAAGAGTGGAGAGTGTGAGGATTAAGTAGTTATATTGAGAAAGTTGCTGAGAAGACAATGAATAAGAGATCTATGGTGGATGTAGGAAAATCGATATCTCACCCTCAAAACTGAGGCCTTTTTCAGTAACCGCAACGTCCTGGCATTTTTTGCGGCGTAACTCTATTACTTACCCCCACCCCCCTCCCCTCGCTTCGAGTATCACCAGAAAGGCTTTCGCCCAACCACATAATGCACTAATCATCACATTTCGGGTTCGGTGAGCCTAACATTGGTTAAACCGACAATATTTACCCTAAGAGAGCGTATTTAATTTTACTTCATTGACGAAATTTCATGAGAGTTGACCAAAAGCCAGAAAGTGCCTTTAGAGCTAAGCGAAAGATGCTCTGAAAAAAACCATTAGAGGAGGAGACTTAATTCAGACGTCCCCTTCCCCCCCGTGGTGTGGTGTAGTGTATATGCCGATAATTTTGGAAGAACGAGGAAGATCGTGTTAGTCATTGAGACAACGAAGTCCGGCTAGATGCCCGGCAACCAACGAAAGAGACACAGAAGAAGCTCATCCTGAGCCAGTTCCTCGTGGTCACACCGAAAAGTAGCATCTTGTTGCAAAAAGATCGAGTTTGCGATCGAGACAGCGAAGTCCGGCGAATTGCCCGGCAACCCTTCAAAAGGAACACATAAGAAGCTCATGCTGAGCCAGTTCCTAGTGGTCACCACGAACTTTGAGTTAGCTTGTATTGAGAAACAAGCTTAACTATCTCTCGTCAAAGAAACTCCCTATCCTGGTGTACAACAAAACCCAGAGATAGTCCTCGCCATTGAGGAATACCCCAAAGTGAACTCCCTCAAGCATTCCTCTTCGTCAAAGGATTCACTAGTTTGCTCATCGCTCGTCAGTGCGAATTATTCCCAGATTAACCCGAAGAGTGGAAATCATCTTACCAAGACAACGGGCTTAACGCCATCCGTCGCACGCACCGAATTCATATGAGGCTTTAAAAAAATTCACGCGCGAGACAACATCTGGAGTGGCAAGGAAGACGTCCACGCGCCTGACCGAAACCAACATTCTTGAGGCTACATAAAAATTTAGGCCAAGATGAGTCTCAAACCCGATTCTCGTGTGGTTTTTAAAGGTAAATGAATTCCATTATCTGTTTCTTTGAAGGTAAATTAGCGTTCAATATTAAAGTGAGCTTTGGGTTAACCATTACTGTATATTCAATTGTTTAATTTAGTAAGTCTCACTTAAGCTTGTTTAATTCAAAACTGTGTAGTTTGTTTGTTAGATTTCAATTTTTGTTCATGTTTTAATTAAAGGTCTAGTTTCTTAGAAGTATTTAATTCAATCCTCGAAACGCTGAACATGGCACTAGAAACTCTCAAAGATTCAAAATAACGTAATAATAATAATAAAATATAGCACTCTTAGAGAATACTTAATCAAGGAGTTTTAAAGTACGTAACAAACCGATACGTACCTACACCACCACTCGGTCCTTGCAATACCTCGACAGTGGATGTTTGGGTTGATGGAGTGAAATAAAGAGTATGATCGGCTCGAGAGGGAACTGGCATGGCAGGTTCTAAGAATACGTATAGTGGTTGGCAAACTGTTGGTTGGTGTGCACAGTTTTTATAGTGAATGTGAGGTATGTGTTAAGATAAAAAATACCTGAATGAGTTGTTTGATATATTCACGTAGGGATGTGTGGTAAGTTTGTGCGAGGTCGCCGTAGTTATTTAATGTCTCTATAGGTGTAGTATTCAAAAAAGTGTATACGAGTGAGGTGAGTGAGATTGTTTTATAGTCGATGAAGAGTAGGATGTGTGGGGAGGGGGCAAAAAATAAATACAGAAAAGATTAAGGTGATGTTGTTTGGAGGTAGGCCTACACAGTCATGGCCCAAAGTCTTTTGAGACTAATTTATATATTTACTTTTTTAGTTGTTTTTAAAATTTATAACATAGGTATAATTATTTTAATATTAAAATTATTGCAAGGTCATTAAAAAGTCAGCATATGAAAAATAATAAGAAAAAAAAACTGCATTCCTTCGCTGAATCCGAACTCTTGTCCAGTTCGTGTAGGAGGTGAGTTTCAGTCTCTGGAGCTTTGCTATACGATCAAAAGGGTAAAATGATAATAAACAAGGGTTAAATGAATAATGCCGTGTAATTATAATCTATTTGTTAATATTTTGATGGAAACAAATATGTTTGAACCTCTTTCGATTTCATAAATGGTTCTTTCAAAAGAAAAGCAACCAGTGTTGTTCTTCACCGAAGTGGACTGAAATGCAAGGAGATAGTAGTTAAGGGTATTGCATCAAGGAGCACCATCTTTAGGATCATTAATGACTTTAAAAAGACTGGTTACCTTCCTGTGAAGAAGTCTTCCAAACTCCTAAGAGCTTCAAATGAATACCAGGCTCGTCTCGTGGTAAAGTCCAAGCTCAAAGATCCCTCGTTAGGAGTGGAAAAGTGAACGCTTTCATGAGTCTTGTGTCGTACACACAGTGAAGCACCCAAACACTCATGTGGCGCTGCTTCTCATCTAAGGGAAGTGGTGCACTAACAATTTTGCCCTTAAACACTGCCATGAACGCAAAATGGTATCAAAACACGTTTCAACGGTACCTTTTTCCAATTACTTCAGGATCAATTTGGGGGCGATAACTGTATTTTTCAGCTTGATGGCGCACCTTATCACAAAGCAAAAGGAATGACAAATTCCTAGCTTAAATAACATCGAACTTTTAGGAATATTACCCGGGAATTCGCCAGATATGAACCCAATAGAGAATTTGTGGGTGATAATCAAACTGGCGGTTGATAAAGAGAAGACATCCAATTGTGAGCAGTTGCCGGTGCTTACTGAACATAAATGGAGTAATATCAGTCAAAATATCATCACAATTTGTTCTCCACCATACCAAAACGAATTGAAGCAATCCTGAAAACCAAGTGACATTATTTCAAATAATGACTGTGCGCATCAATTGACTGAATTTATTAATAAAATAAGTTAGGTCTTTAAACTTTTTTATATTTCTGCTTCAAATTATGATACAAACATACTAAAATAAAATGCAACATTTGATTATTTCTATTAATTTTCTTATATGAAAAAATATAGTAGTAATAACACTTTTGGACATGTGTGTATATACATACACCCAAGTGCGGATAAGCAACGCACCTCGAGCTCTGTAACTTCCAGACTTCACCCACGATGTTAAGAGTTATTACACGAAATACCCACAAAGTTATGGCTGTAAGAGTTTTAAATTTGGTTTAATGGTTTGCTTGTTAACACCACAATTAATTTTATGGTGCATTTTTCGCGTTTATCCCTTTAAGGAGGCTTTAAGTTTTACTTTGGAAAATCCGGTTACATTTTAGCAACTTGACCGTGGAAGTTTACAATAAGCTCCTCTACCGAGTTCTTTCATGGTTGAGGTGGGCTTTTGCATTGGTCTTTCATGATCCTATTTTACAATTTCTTTCTATTTATCACCCCTTTTCTTTCATTTGTCACTTTCTCCCTTATTCGTTTTTTTTTGCATTGAGTCAGCCTACTCTTATTTATTACATTGTTTCCCTTCTTTTCTCTATAAGAAATCAGTTCTATCGCACGAATAAGTCGCTGGCCACTTTTGCTCTGAGTCGGGGTTCTGACCTGGATGCGATAAGGGTCCTTTCTAGGGTGAACGATGCTGCACTGAAAGATGGTTGAGCTTTAGAAAATGGACAGTACCCAAACTTTCTTTGAATCTCCACTACAGCTTTCATTTATTCTGTAAAGAAGGTTTTCCGTCGTTCTCGCAAGAAAATAGAGATCAATTATATCCTTAAATCTATGCATTGTGTGTTTTGTCGGAGAAAACAGCTTCCTGAGATTTGAAAATGCATCTTTTCGGGCAGATTTTGTATGAATTTACAAATGTACCTGTGTATTCTTCCCCTTATTTATGCTTATTATTGTTATTTGGCAAATGATAAACGTTCGTATTTATTTTTTTCTGCTTCCAAACAGTTCATTTTCGTTTCTACATCATTTAGCGTTTAGGATTAAAAATGTTGGACCTCAAAATCTTCTGTTCATTTTGAATCTAAAATTGAATATTTGAATACTTTGTTAAAAATGCCTATTTTGTCATTCCCACAAGGAGGTTCACATACCTTCTTATGAGCTTCTGTTATCTTGGTATAAATATGTAGATTTTAGCTGGCCTCTGACTTGATTTTACTGAGTAAGAAGAGAACCGGGGGTTGGAACCAATGTTTTCGTATTCGATTGACCAACGTACTAGCTGCAAGGCTAGAAGGTCTGAATGCCTCTAATGGCAGATTTCCTACCGTAAACAGCGAGGTAGAGACTAAATTTCAGTCATTGTTATGCTTCTCTATAGAATCGTCAAGACTTTCAACTCATCCTTGTTCTCGGGTATAACGGATGAGGTTGGACTCCTCAGATCCTTTATTGGATTACAATCCATTCTATTCGAAACTTTTGGTGCGGATTTGGTTTAACGGCGATTTTTCATGCAGCAACCCTCTGCAAGAGCGACTAGTACGCGATCAAGTACATGTCATAATACTGTAATAAATGAAAATGGTCATAATTTAATGAACTATCTAGTTGATCAAGGAACATTCTTGGACTAAAGGTCTTTGCGGGGTTACTTTGTCATCGGATACATCTTTTGATAATCGTAGCCTCCGACTTTTCACAAACTTGGCACAATTACCAATCTTGGCCCAATTTCATGCTAAATTTCAGGACAGGTTTGAAGCGATTAGTCATCGACTCATTGTAGTCAAAGGCGTTGCGTACAGAAGTCGGCATTTAATTTTAGCACAGGGTTTGTTGCAAAAGGTGCTGCATAGTCTTTCCCTGGCAGGTAAGGACTAAATTCAATGTCGATGGAAATAACGGTAACTGACACCATCTTGTCTAAAATAATAAAAATAAGTCCCAAGAAAGTAAAAATAGTGGCAGGTTTGATTGTTCTTTTCAACTGCCAAGTCAGTTCAACAGAGGCAAACCTCGGCTAAAACTATGCGTTTTCGTCTATCTAATCTTTCTTCTGTATCCTATAATCCTAGATCCTACTTCTCCAAATCATATTTGGCAGGTAAATGACTAATAATACCGGTGGAGAAGTTATAAAGTACCATAGAGAGGGGGCAACCAGGATTCTGAGGAGCAGGATCAGTGGATACGAGCAAAGGATTAGAGAGCCGAAAACGCCTAGTTTTAGAAGATTGGTCTTTCACTTCTACATCGAAAGTAAAGAATTTGCCACTGTTTAATTGAGTTGGAGGTTGAAAGAACATAATCTAACCTGACACACTATTTACTTCCCCTGGCAATTATCTTTAATATTACAAGGGCAGTAGACCAGACGATACCAGATACCGCTCCTCCCATCGTCTTTAATCCTTGTCCTCCCAATACTTCTGTGTGCTATGTGCTCCCCGTTAGATTACACCTGTTCTATCGTCTCAACTAGCACACGCATGTATTTTGCATTTGTCCAGAGTTTTTTAAGGTTTTCTCTTCTCTTTCTTCAACCGTCACATTTTGTTTTTGATCCCCCCCCTCCCCCTTTACACTTTTCTTTTATCTTGCACTCTTTCTGTTTGTCATTTTCACCCCTATTACAAGTCAAAATAAAACCACCGAAGAGAAGTGAAAATGTATGGAAGGCATATATTTCGAGTAGTCTCGAGAGGATACTACTTGGCGCGAGCGGGAGAGCGCGTAACTCTCCCAAACCTGACCAACCTTCTCAATGTTTAAAGTAAAGGCTTTTAAAACCTGTCGAGCGCATCTTCGGTAGAACGGTGTGGAGAAGTTCGAGAAAAAGTGGTGATATTAGGGGACATGAAAATATTTGAAAGGTTGATACCGCTGGGGCTCGAAGGGCGTTAAGGAAAGCAAGTTTTCTTTTGTCGAACAGTTGGGTGAAGACATAAAACTAATTTTATTTAGACCGTCTTTTGACTCATTAAAAAAATTCCGTCATTTCTTCTTTTTCTTCTTATTTCTCTTCTTTCCTTTTTCTCATCCTTCCAAATTCTTTCTTTTATTGTGCTTCTCCTTCTTTTAATTCTTATTTTGATGGATCGTTTAATCCTACCCCTTATTTATCCGTATTCAATATACAGAAAGTTAAGAAGATGGGAACAGATGGAAGCAATAATGTAGAGGAAAAATTAAAAAAATGCACGAAAATGCTTAGGCAGACAGTTATTTCAGGACGTTTGTACAAACCAGTACAAAGGAGTTCCTAAGCACAAATCCGAATCTCTTTGAGGATGGACGAAACAAAGATGTTTCGTTCAAGCTTTCTTCACCCCACGCAAATCGTGGCAGGAATCCTCTCTTCAACGACAATAAAAGTGCTCAAGTGGCACTTAAACGTGTTTACTGGTCTCTTTATGCTCCTAAAAACTGGGCTCTGCAAACTACCAACGTCGTTACGATCTCTTATGAAAAACAAGCCTATGTCGACTGTTTAGAATTTTTTTACGTTATTTTTTTTTTAAATTAACCGTAATTAATAGAATAATATAATTTTTTCTGTGGTTCTGGTTTTGTCCTTATTTGTATATTTAACCTCAGGGTGAATATTGAAATAAAGCTTTCACATTTAATCCCCAAAGACATGAAGTTATAAGTTCTTTTTAATAACTTGATGCAACACACTTAAGACTTTCAAAAAACATTTTCTTGTAACATCCTAAAGAGCGAACAGACTTCCTGGTTAAATAGAAAAAATTTATATACCGAGACCGATTCTGTATGATACAACACGAATGGATGTACGTGGCTTACTGATAGTTCCACGTACAGCATTCACGGTAAGATTGGCAGTCGTCCTGATTTTGCTTCATCATTTACAGATCCCGTGCGCCTAAATTTGTTCACCATATTTCGGATTGTCTTGCCTGTTGGCCCCAGTTCATGAAATATCCTAAACTTCTCTCCGATGCGATTGTATTTCTTTCCTTCGATTCGCCAAATTACTATTGCCACACACACTATATTCATTCTAAGGCCTTCTGAAAAAAATATATATATATATTTTGCATAAAATAAATCTTGACTTTATAGCGTATTTTAAAAAAAACCTCTCCATTGTATAAAAGCGCTTGTCAGACTACACTTAGAAGATGCGGTTCAATTTTGGTCTCCTCATCGGCGAAAAGCCATCTCATCTTTCGGGCACGTTCAACATTGAACGACGGGATTAATCAATGAACTTAGGAATAAATCATATGATGTCAGAGAGATTTTAATTTGCTTTCACTGGAAAGTCATCGTTTGCCAAATTAGGTCATCGAAGTCTTTAAAATGCTAACCGGTTTCACTAATCTGAAGTATGGTTTGTCCCCTCTAGCTTCTTCTAGGGGCGTCCGAAGGTGGTCCTAAGGTGCTGACGCCGCCATGCTAATAGTACTCCCATCAAAGACATCAACATTGCTCTAGACACTTTCAACACAATCATACAAAATGCAAATCACCCCTTCCCCTAGGGGCAATAGCACATATAACACACCTCACTAACAACCCTCACACGAGACATAGCTACCAAATACAAGCTCGAAACACGCAAAAAAAACTATGGAACAGAAACACAACACTGTCAAAACACTTTTCCACAGACCAAACACCAGTAAGCTCGGAAAAACACTAAACACTTTACAATCATATGCAGCAATCGCCACAACAGACATCAAACAAACAACGAGCAAACACCCTCATCAGCCACTTTTCCGACATTAGCCAATTAAACCCCACTCAGACAATCGACGATTCATCCGCTGTAAACAACCCTTCTCCACCAACCCAGGCTACGCCACGTTTTAAAAACCCTAAGACGAATTACATCATCCACAACCGCAAGCATTCACCGGCTTGTGTTCCAGACAACATCAATCACATAGACATCACACACCTCGGACCAAATGGAATACAAGCATTCAGCAACATTAGAAACCATAGCTACTCACACAATGCGATACCCAACATCTGAAAGCATAGTACACTTATCACAATCCCTAAACCAAATAAAGACCCTATACTACATTTCTCTCACACCCCTACCACTCTTTTCTCTTGCCTAACCAAAATCAATTCATAGTTCCTCATCCTAAACCAGATCACTCTACACATTACCTAAGCACCTTGACAGCGTGGTTTCAGAGCATTACACTATTAACACTTAGGAAATACTCTTCTTACAAACTTTGTGCAAAGAATTCCATGGCATCCACCAAGCACAATCACACAGACACTCCTTAAAACACTAAGCATCATGAAAGCTTTCGAAGTCATTGTCCGCCACAACCTCTTATAAAACATGCAATCCCCAACATGCACAACACAAAAAGATGGATTCTCAACTACACCCTTAACCACGCTAATAGCTTGGTAGGGAAAGTTAGGATTTCTTGGTTCTCTGCGAATCAATTTTGATGAAACTTTTCCCCGCTCGTTGGCACAATACGCCAACACTAATGTTATGTTTTCCCTATGCTCTGTTACGTCCTTCAATTTTTATTTCAGATTCGTCGTATTTTGGGTGAGTCACGTAATACATATATCCTCTTTAAAAACAATAGGACATCGAAGAGGGCTCAATGATGAAGAAAAGTTTTTCATCAACAAGGAAAGTGCTGAAGGCACCTCTGTTCTTATTAATGCGGATAAGATTTATTTACTTACTTAGGTGGTCTCTGGACGCAGATCATATGATCTCTATATCCAGATCGGAATCGTCTTCGTACGACACAGCTTGTAGAAAGGTGGTCTGGAGAGGCTCGTCGTAGTGGTACTTAACACGTTGATTCACCCAAAACTTGTCTAACCGTCTTGCGAAGGAGGCGACACTAGGAGCTGTGACAACGCTATCTGGTAGGCTGTTCCAAGCGTCTACGATTCTAGTCCGGAATTGCTGTTGCCTAAGTTTGGTTCGATTTCTTTCCTTGAAGAGTGCATACTGTTGCCACGTCTATTCCCTTCTCTTCTGGTCATCTCAATGCTGGTTGCCAAGTCTACTTTTGATGTTAGCATTTTGTAGGCCTCAATTATGTCTCCACGCCAGAAAGGGTAGGTCAAACTTGCAAGGCCCACTTTTTATAGTCTTTCACACAGACTGATCGTACTCAACATGTGGCCGGACCATAGCTTCAAACAAGCATCTAAATGTGTCTACATCATGTACTGGAATGTTCGCTGGATCATCTCCATGATCTGATTCGCCATAGTAAACTTTTCCTGGATGTGAGCTGAAAAAGTAAGGTGGCAATCAGTCTGAACTCTAAGGTCCTTCTTCTGATGTACTCTCTCTATGGTCATCTGGGTACCATCAACTGCTATCATACATAGTGTATGAGGTAGCGATCTGATTCATTCTGTGGTTGTGTACCTTGAGATGTTTACATTTATGTGGTTTAAACTCCAGCATCCATTCCTGAGACCAAGAAAGCAAGGCGTCCAGATCCACTTGAAGTCGTGCACTTACTTAGTTTGACTTGATCTCCCTCCAGATCTCTGTATTATCTGCAAAGAGGTAGACACATGGATCCACGCACTTAGGGAGATTATTTATATATAGCATGAACAAGATTAGCCCCAATACACTACCTTGGGAAATGCCACTCAGCACATCAGCCTAGGTTGAGAACACACGATTTACTCCAACTCGTTGTTTTCTGCTCGTCTGGAACGAAGCAACTCTGGAAGAGATAAATGAAGTCTTGAACAATATGATTAAAAAGCTGATAAATGCAGACAAAAGATATATACCTAGAACAAAGTTTAGAACGTTGTCACACCACCCCTATACACCGCACCTAGCAGATCTGGAAGGCAGATATATAAACCTCAGAGAAAAGATGGAGCGAGTTGGTCCCCAAAGAGGCGATAGGGAACGCCTCTTCAACATAAGGAATGAAATGACAAAAATAGTTTTGGTAGAAAGAGGCATAAAATGGGATCTGATCGTAGAAGGGATAGACGTGGAACTAAATCCAACAAATTTGGCAAAATATCAGCATGGCGAGAGGAACTAGAAAACCGAAATCAACAATAGCTATCAAATACAACGGATTAGATGCGATAGAACCACAAACAAATTGAGTCCGAGTTTAGGGACCACTGGTATAATGCTTTCAATATACCACCAGAAGAAAACAAAGATTTCGACCGCGAACAGGAACTTAGGATCGTTGAAGAGATGGAGAGATGGAGGAACAGGGGAGAAATAACACCCATTCACTCTGCTTTCACTACAATAATGATTGAACAAGGAGTAGATCCGATAACACTAGAGGTGCTGAAAAATACTTTTATTGCCACAAAGCAAAGAGCTCCTGGAGAAACGGATATCCAACGAGAGCCTAGTAAGAGCACCAGGTGCGTTTCTTGCCAAAATAGTAGAAATCTTTAATGCGACAATAAGCGCCGAGTATTTCCTTGACGCACTGAAAAAAAGGAAAAATAATATTTTTACCCAAATCAAGTAAGACCCCAAATCAACCTGGAAACTTGAACGTGACTATTCCTTTCGAGAGATCGCGAAGATTGACCTCGAAGATGACAATCTGATTCCTGGCCGCCAGCACGGGTTTAGAAAAGGTAGAAGTACTGAGACTGCACTGGCCATAATAGTCAAATCAATAGCCAAGGCTAAATACGAAAAGAATACAAGGTCCTGGTATTAAGGGATGTTCAGAAGGCTTTTGACAAGGTCTGGAGAATAGGCCTTAAATGCGAGATAAAAAGATTAGGACTGCCATCTACCCTAACCAAATGCATATGTGATAATGTAACAGACCGCACAGCATTCATTACCATAGAAAAACATAGGGGACTCGAATTGGAAATCAATCAGGGTGTTCCCCAAGGCGGATGACTCAGTCCGACGCTATATATTATATATACAAAAGATATACCAGATCCAGTCTTCAAAAACACCGAATATGTACAATTCGCAGACGACATCTCAATAATCACTAATAGTCCGTACAGGCACCCATCAACAATAGCCAGAATTACGGCAGCAGAGATCGCGAACATAAACAATTTTGAAAAGAAATGGAAGATATAGATAAAGGCTGATAAGTTTACAATTACCCTATTAGGACGAAGGAAAACGCCAAGAGTAACTATAAACGAAGAAAAGTTCAGATACCAAAATGAAGTCAAGGTCCTTGGACTAAATATAACCTCTAACGGGTATCAAAAACACATTTCAGAGAGAATAAAATTAGCAAAACTTAATTTAGCAAAATTATACCAGTTGTGAAATTGAAAATACAAAGAATAAAATCAAAATCTATAACGCACTATGCAAATCAGTTCTATTATGTCCAGCAACCCCACTCAGCAATCTCCACAAAACTAATAATGTAAAATTACAGAGTCCAAAACAGCGGCGTACTACTAATTACAAATACAAGAAAGAGAGACCATAGGAAACAAAGAGATCTACACCAGGAAGTAGAGATGGAGCCAGTAAATATATCACTACATAAAAGAGCCATCAAAATATGGGATAAATTAGAAGTACTCCTTGACGAAGACGAAAAAAGGAAAATGGAGATCCCAATAGAACACAGAGAGAATCACAGGGGAAGCTTCAGGACCGGAAAACCGATAAATGAAGTTAATCCCGCACCAATATACAGAGAGAAGAAAGATCACTAAGGAATTGCAAATAAAGCAAAGAAGAATACCACCAACTGCACAATACTCAACTAGGACCCAAAGAAGTTCTTAGAAGAAGAATAGAGGCGTGAGAGCACTTACATACATAACTAAATATTAAGAAGAATATAAAAACGAGAAGATAAGCACCCAAGTGATGGCTGGTCACCCATCAACCAACATTAACTCTTACTCATTCCCTTTAACCACTTTACCCTAATAATTACTGTCCACTCTACTCTCACTATTCTCTTTTATCTTACAACTTTTTCAAGACGTAGTTCGTCATGTAGACACGGTTGGCTGATTTCTGAAGGACCCTTCGCTAAGGAAGAAGCGATTCGATTGTAGAACTTCCAAGATTGTGACAGCTAGGGATTTCAGGAATATTGGCCGCCATTTATGTGGAAAAGACGGACAAACATTCAGTCATTTTCACCCCCAGCTAGTCGTCCCCATGTACCGAAAACCACAGGAACTGTATCATAGGGACCGTGACTTCCGTGCGAGCTCCCTTGAAACTGCGTCATTTAACGCCACGTCACAAGACTTTGATGCTTCAACGGACCAGGAAGTACGTGACGTTGGACATTAGTTGTTTTCTCTTCACTGACGAGACCAGGGTGACCATTGAAGGACCTGACGGTCGGGCAAATGGTTGTGTCTATTTCGGAGATGAGTGTTACTAACGTTTGCGACGTCAACAGCAGGGAGGAAGAGTCATGTTGTGGACAGGTATAATTGTACACACTCGTTGTTCCCAGTCGGTGTGCCTGATGGGGTTAAAGTGATCGCAATCTCTTAAAGGATGTCTTGGCTCCCTTGCTAGATGATATACCTTTTTCGTTTCTAAGGACTCTAGTTTTCATGCATAATAACGCTCCATCTCACTCTGCCATGGCCACTCAAGCAATCCTAGGCTTTTACGGCATACAAGGTGACAAGTTAATGGTGTGGCCGCCAGCCTCTCTAGATGTCAGCCCAATCGAAAATTTGTGGTCGATCATTAAACAAGATTTTTATTGCCAGCAGAGGCAATCCAGCCGGCTACTATTAAGAAATTGACAGATTCCATGTCTGATACGTTTTTTGAAATCATCTTTCGAAATGGTGCTCATGTGGGCAAATAATTCCTTATGTCCATCCATCGTGTATCATAATTATGTTTTTTTCAGTTAAATATATATGCAAGGTATGCTTAATGTGTATAATTATCCTTCGTTTTCTCCATTCAAAAGTTATTAGCGTGGTTCACCCCCAAAACGACGAATCTGAAATAAAAGTTAGAGGACGTAATGGAGCATAAGGAAAACATAACATTAGTGTTGGCGTATTGTTTAGACGAGCGAGGAAAGGTTTCTTCAAAATTGACTCACAGAGAACCGAGAAATCCTAACTTTCCCTACCAACCTTTCAGCGTGGTTCAGATTGTAGTTGGTAGGTAAAGATGCCCATGTCTCATTTGCTAGCCAAACGTCAATCATCAACTTCATAAACGGTGTCCTCAATGGTCTTTACTATCCCCATACTCTTCATGCAGGACATGTGTCATACGCAGAGAACATAACTTTTACACACACGCACCAAAACAAAGACATCTACCCAAAACTTATCCCAACAGACTTGAAATTCCTCGCAACATTTTCAAATTTCCACTATTTTTTGTTGGATTTTTGTCGGATAACATAAAATTACTTGGATCTTGTAAAGATAAGGGATCCGAAGGTTTTTTTGACCTTAATATAACCTAACCTAAACTAACCTATTCTAAATTAGGTAGGATGGGTTAAGTTTAGATAGGTTAGGTTATATTAGGGTCGAAAAAAACCTTAGGATACCTCATCTTTACATCCATTTATTTTTTCTTCAGAATAATTTGAAATCGTTTTTTTTCCTCCCCTTCTTCCTTTTTTTTCCTTCTTCTTCTAGTAATAGTTAACAGATCATAGATTCCCAATGGAAGAGTAGAGTGAAAGTGACGAAATGTTGAAGAGTGTCAAATGTCAACTCGTACTGTTAAACAATACCTAAATACATCCTTGCAACCGACATTGAAGTATTGGGACCTTTCATAAACTTGTCATTAACATAGAAAGAACCTTCCAAATATACGAGTGTATAATAGATGCTGAACAACAACAACAAAAAATAGAAAAACAAATATATGCATTATCAGATTGGCAAGAAATTAATGTCTTTTGGGATCTAAAAGAACTTTCTCGCGTATCGTAAACTGGTCCTGCCCTAAAACTATTTCAAAGAAACTAAAGTAACTTATAAGAGTAATTTTAAGTTTTAAACTGTTAGAAGACTTTATCAGTGATGACAGGAACAAGATTAATTCTTATTCATGACAATGACCCTCTCACACGTGTCATATGTGATAAGGTTTGGAAGTTGTTCCTCATTCTTAATGTCATGTATCATCTGATTATCCCATCTTTCTGAGACAACAAAATCTGGTTCGGAAAAGCTTTTAAGGAGGTGCAGAAGGATACCAATGCTTATATTTCATAAAAAAACAGCTTTTTTTTCTTTAGTCAGCCATCAACCGCCAAGTTAATGTTTATATTTAATACATTTATTGTTTTCGTTTCCTTTTCAGACCAAAAGAGAATAATTTCTTGACAGTCTAATAATATATTTTTCGTGTTCCTCATTTTTTTTTCTTAAGGTTTAAATATACGGCATAACTGTAAGAATTTTATCCTTACATCCATTGAACACAATCAAAGATTAAGCAGGATTTGGAAACAGTGGTAAAGATGAAATGGAAACAAAAGAATAATTCAGTTATCTGCAATCAGGGGGTGGGGGGCGATTTTTACTTTGTTTTGGGGGAAAAGAAGAAGATCTGATTCAATTCCGCGAGAGAGATAGAAATATATTGAACATATGGTCATTTAATCCTCATTCTGACTTTTCTGGTCACATACGAGTAAACAGCTTCATCAATCTCGTTCAGTGTTAACGACCCCTGATGAAGGATTTCTGACTCAAGATCACCGTTTAGGCGACACGATGGCAAATCTCGAACATTCGCTTCCATTTACAATTAACGGAGAGTTCATTGTTGCATCAAATTGCTGTGAAGATGCAATTTGCACGCTTCGGTACTGAGAGACCATCTTGTTCGGTAATGAGAGGTCATCTTGATTTCTGTTCCCGTTTCAAGATGAACGCCCCTTTGATGGAAGCAAGTTACGTTGGTTGATAAGGAGGTAAGACTATTGGGTTTTTTTTTAGTACTTCTCCGACCATAAGAGAACATCAAATTAATCGTGTTCTTTTTTAATTTTATGGTAGCAACCTAAACCATCAAACATGACCACTTCGGACACACGTTGACCTAAATAAACGTCATATTTTTTTTAATCCAAATTTTTTTATAAAAAAATGAATTTAAAAGATTAATAAATGATATAAGCACATAATTGTAACATTTATTATTAGTCCGGCACTAATATTACAGTTAGTGTACTTTATTCCTTTTCTATGTAAACATAGGATTATTATATTATTGATTTATAATGGTCATAAAAAGTTATTTTACAATGTAAATTATATTAAACAGCATTCTGAGATTTGAATAGTAAAAGTTAGAGGGAATGAAACAAAAGGAAAGTAAAAGAGAAAAAAAAGAAATAAAATACTTTTTCTCGAAATTGAAAACGCAATAGCAATGAAGCTGAGAAAAGTTAGTAATGAGAAATCTGTGGAATAAAATAGTGAGAGGAGACAAAGGGAAAATAATGGAAGAAATATAACCACAGGTCCTTCCGCAAGGATCGGGGGGGGAGCAAAACTGCCCCATGCTGAACTATTCACCCCCTTACCGGGGATAAGAGGAGACTTAAAAGGAATGAAAAAGAGAGCGGGAGATTTTTAAAGGAGGGGGGATGGGGAAGGAGATGACGCCTGAGTAGCGGGTTCAATCTCTCGGAAGCTCCCGGCAATCTCGGACGGAGAGTTTGGTTGGGTGTATGGGCATTGCGCGGGCGCAGTTCTGAGCGCACGCGTTATCACGTTCCCCCTCCACAATCGCCACACCAATCTCCCATTAGAAGTATAAAAGGTTAAGAATTCACAGGACTCCTCCCCTCCCCACTCCCCCTTTCCGGCCAACCTAGTATGCCCGTAGGGGTAGGGTTTGGGGGGTTGGGGAAGCTTATAATGTCTTTCCTCTCCTATCTTTCCTTTCCTTTGATTTCATTTCCCTTGAAAAATGGCCATCCCAGCAATCATTAGGATAACTTAACGGATTAACAACTCCATCGCAGTCGAAGGCGCTTTGTTCTAAAGAATTGAATTTTGATAAAAATACTCAAATGCTATATAATATAAATTTTAGATATATAATATATAGCACCTTCATTAGTTATGCTATGGAAATTGATACTTATGCTGTTATAAAGAAATATAGAATGGCAGCCATCTTGTTCTTGATAGCTTGTTTTCAACACTCCAACATTATTTGGGGTAGGCTTTTGGGGTTGGTTAGGATTTTTAATTTATGTTTAGGATAGGTTAGGTTTTGTAGGTTCATTTAGTTTATTTTTAACAAGTTCTGTAAGGTTTTATGTGTTTGTTTTCACGCTGAAAAGAAACTGGTGAAGCCAGCAACCACTGGCAACTCCCGCCGTTCGAGGCCTACATATTCTAGACGCACTAAAGAGGAAAATCAATCATCAATTATCAATTGCCATAGGCGCAAGGCCATTGCTGCCACTCTCGCTCCACGCCAAGTGCCAGCTTTCACTACCCTCTAAGAAGTTCATCGTCCACCCGAGTTGCAAGTTACCTGATTTGAAGCAACCAAGAAGAATTCCAACCTGATCTCTTTAATAATAAATAGATTAATCATGAGCGTGTTTGTATAACCAACCATTCCATTGGTGACCCCGTCGACAAGCTACAATCTCTCAAGCCAGTATCAAGTAAACTTGTCGCTGAACAGAATTCTCCACGCACTCGCCATGGCTCTTCAATAAGAAAAAAACAACCAGCATTCTTCTACCACGAGCACGAAATTTGTTTCGTTGCTTCAAGTGCCTCAATATTTGCCAGGTAGGTCGAACCACTGGCTCGGTCTCTGCGAACTGGCATTTGAGGCAAAAAATGTCTCGTCCACAAAGACCAAATTCCGGCTCGCCTTTTCCTATTTACCAGCAAACTTCATGGAAACAGCAGCTTCATTATTCGAGTTGCCAACAGATCAGAGAACCAACGAGGCTCTCAATGCCATCGTTCTGCGCCACTACAAGTCATTTCATAGGCAACGATGACAGAACCTTACCAGAATCATCTACTAGGGCTGGGGGGAGGCAAAAGCTCACAACTCTATTTCGGTGGCTCCGAGATGCTGCGGATGCCGACATCTTCACGGTACATCTGAGACAAGTCTTCCTCAGTCGTCTTCCCATTCACGTGACACATCCTGGAGGTGCTGGGGCAAGTTCAACCCCTCGACAGCTTGGTAGAGAGTGCCAAAAGCATCTTAGCTCGGGATACGTTATGTGCCAGGAGATATTTGCCGCGGCCTCTTACAATTGTCCGACCTGCCGCGGTTCGCGCAGCTCTCCCGCCGCCTAGGAACGCAGTCGCTATAAGATAAGATGGACAAACTCATCTAGGCGGTCCAGAAATTGGCCAAAGAGCTGCAGTGTAAAATCTCGTAACGAGGTAAGCGTCCTGGTTTCCGCTCACGCTCTCTGTTCTCCGGTCGATCTGGTTCTTCTCCAACAAAAAATCAGCGGAGTGAGTCGGCTAGTTGGTTCTGGTATCGCTAGAGATTCAAGGTGAGGCCCATCGCTGCCTGTCGCTCTGCTGCCTTCATGTAGAACGAAGCCAATGACTAGTTTCTAATTCCTCCAAGGGACATCCTAAATCTATCATCCCCCTTATCTGTCAGCACCCTCCGGTCGTGCTAACAGCCCATCTCTGGGACACCTTCCTTCAGAGGAGTCCATCAGCTTGCCTCCGCACTCGCTCTGAGGGCGATGCTGGGCTCGAACCCTTGCCTCTTCATCCAAAATCCAGATGCTGGACTCAACTTCCTCGTTGACAGCGGCTCTATCGTTTCCATACTTCAGGCTTCGCCTCAGGACAAACGCCGACTTCAGGTGGTATCCTCGTTACAAAACATCCCAGGTCAGCCTATCCCGGTCTATTCAAAGAAACTTCTGTTCATCTCTATTTTATTTTTGATGAACGGCCTATCCCATGGTTGTCCTTCAATTGTTAAAGTCGCTCACCCTACCTTAGTGGCCCACTTCATGCACTACTTCTCGCTTGTCCTAGACTTGAAAGGGAGGTCTCTCACTTACCAAGTGTCCGAAAGCTTTATTTACGGCAATCCTTCCTCCCTTGCCTGCTGTTCACTCTTACCACGCCTGTTTAAGGACTTGAATGGCCAAGTTCCATAGGCCTTCTTTCATCCGTGCATGAAAAAATACATATTAAATACACTGCATATTTCTCCCCCTTCCCAGACCTAACCTCACCCCGGTGGTTACACACGGTGTCAACCATATCACCCCATATAACAGGGGTTACTATTTTGGGGTACGAAACAGGTCAACTAGTGGTGCGCACTCAAAGATGGCTGATCTTTGGAAAGTTGAGAGAAATTAAATTTGTTTAGTGACCTTAATGACGCACTTATATAAATACAACACACCAATCTAAATAAGTTTCCAAATGTATGAATATGTAAATTAGAAATAAAAATTAAAACCTCAGTGAATATGCCATTGATATCCATTATATTATTCTTTAAGACAGTGAGAACAGGGTACGTGAACTAATTGATGCTTTGCAAGGGCTACGTATGGGAAAAGGTTAAGAACTACTCCCATAGAGTGACATGTCTTGGTTGTTTTAAACCAATTCTTCATTCTTAAAATAATTGTTAAAAAAAGGGAAAATGTGTTAATTCTCTTTTTTACTTCTTATTTTTAATCTTTCAAAACTGTATTCGACTAATAGTAAAGATGAACCCTCCAAAGAGCAACCAATCAAAGATAAACACCCCCAAAAAGAAGTAGTAACAATGAATACTTCCCAAATTGACCAAATAACATAAGCAGTCCTAATTTTGAAAAAAAAAATAAACACGCCAAAAAACAATCGTAAAGATGTTGAACACTAATAAATTAACTGATCAAAGATCAACACTCCTAACGACCAATAGTAAAGATGAGCAATCCTCAAATTAACCGAGAGAGGATGATCACTCCTCAAATTAACCGAGAGAGGATGATCACTCCCAACAACTAATAGTAAACTTGACCACTCCATAGAACACCCAAATAAAAATAGACTCCCAAAATTTAGCGAGTAAAGATAAATACTCCCATCACAAATAGCAAAAATGAACACCCCAAAATGACAAAGTAAATATAGTTATTCTCCTTTGGGTGGGTATTCCATGTCTTGGGAAGTCGGTCTTTCATGAGATTTGGGGATTTGATAATCGCAATTCCCTGTCACTAAATTCTTGACTACCACAAAATTACGCGCTGATAAAAAATGCTGTTGTTTTGCTTCCCGAAAACTTGGTTTACTTACGATTCACACATATTACCAAGTTGTTTATTCCTTTTTTCTAAAAAAATATAAAATATAAAAATTCGATTTTATTTTTCTTTGAAATACAACTACAAATTCGATAATTATTGACATATTTTAAGTCTGAACTCTCTTGAATATCGAGAAAATCAACCTGGACGAAATTATTATAAGCATTCTTCTCTGTGGCGAGCCATGAGGGATTTCTTGCTGTTAGGATCAAATTCAGCAGATGTGCCCTTTCTGGTGGTCGCTAAAATGAACTTTAGAATTAAAAATAATATGCTAACAATAGTTTCGTTTCTTTTTAAACTATTCCTTATTTTTATAGCATTTTTGGGTCTACTCTAACATAACAAAAATAAAGGATAAAAAAGCTACTAGGACCTATCATGGTCAGCCAGGTCAGAGGATCCCAAAACCCATAACGTCACAACCAAGTGCTAATAAAAACTTCCCTAGGAAATGCGTTGCAAGAATCCACGACTCTATTGAAATAATGTTTCGTCAAATCCAGTTGACATCCAATTTTTATTTAATTTTAAAAGTCACACCTTGTCTCATAGTCAGTCTCCAGCTTTAATTTATCTATCCCTTTAAACATTTTAAAAATCTGTATCATATCATCTCTTAAGCACCTCTTTTCAAATGAAAGCCTGTTAAGTGCCTTCAACCTCTCTATATAATGAAGGTCTTAAGGAAGATATCCTTTTTTTTGCTGTTCTCTGAACTGCCTCCAGAATGTTGATATCCTGCCTGCGATGTGGAAACCATTCCTGAATACAATAACCCAGGTGTGACCTAACTTAGGAGTTATATAGCTTGAGAATATCTTCCTTACTTTTATAGTTATTTTATTTCTATTAATAAAACCTAATATCCTACTTGCCTTATTTCTAGCATCTAAACACAACTCAGAGAACCTCAGACTGATCTACTCCAAAAACCATCTCATCTCCAGTGGAATCCAACCAGCAAACTTACATCTCAAAGCTAAATTCCATATTTTGGTTGCCCATGTGAAAGACTCTGGGGTATTGGTGGTAAAGTGTCATTTACCACTTGTATACCCATGTAGTTAGTCTATCTAAATCACTTTAGATAAGAACAAAAGAAAAGAAGGCGTTTACAAAGGACTAATCAATAGCCTATAGAGGCAGCTCCTGTTCTCATTACCCAGTTCAGTCCCACCTAGCATCATCCTCATCCATAAATCTATCTAATCTATTCACAAAACTCTGCAGGAAGGATGCTTCTATCACATGACTAGTGAGCCTATTCCATGCATCTATCACTCTATTTTTAAACCAATTTCTACCAATCTCTTTCCTAAGCCTAAACTTGACAACTTAGACCGATTGCTACGTGCCCTATCCTGCTCGCTAAATAAGAACCTTACCTATGTCAACCCTATTATAACCTTTTATTCACTTTCAGGCTCCAATCAAGTCCCCTCGGACTCTTCTCCTTTCTCATGTATAAAGATTCAGTCTCTTAAGCCTTTCACCATAAGGTAGGCTCCTCAACCCATCCATCATCTTACTCATCCTTCTTTGAACAAACTCGAGCAAAGCAATATCCATCCTATAATATGGTGACCAACATTGCACCGAATAGTTTAGATGAGGCCTAACTAATGCCAGGTAATAGTTTTTGGATGACATTAGCACACCTATTACTTACACCTCCTCCCATTAATCCCCAATACCCTATTAGCTCTATTCCTAACACTTATGCAATACTTTCTAGGCCGAGGTCGGAACTTACAAGGACACCTAAGTCTCTTTCGCATTCTGACCTTCCTAAAACTCTCCCATTCAATGTATAATTAAGCAGTGGATTACACCTACCTATTCTAAGCACGCTACACTTACTTATGTTAAATTCAAGTTGATATTTCTTTGCTCATTTTGATAGTATGGTCAATTCATTTTGTAATACCTCAGTTTCAGTCAGACCTTATAATCCTACCTAACTTAGTATCATCTGCAAACTTGCTCAAGTCGCTACTTATACCTAAGTAAAGATAATTAATATAAATCAAGAACAACAAAGGCCCTAACGAGAGCCTTACTAAAATTCAAATAAAAAATATTGTAATTCTCATCTCTATTGGCGCAGCATCGTACACCTTTTCTATGAAAAAATATATAAGCCAAACACGATTTGCCCCTAGTAAAGCCTTGTTAAGATTCCTTAATTAACTTATGCTTATCTAAGTCAGCTCTAAAAGATTTCGTTATTACAGATTCCAGCATTTTATGCATCACTGTTGTCAGATTTTGACCGTTAATTGGACATAATCTTTTATCTACATTCTCAAATATAGGTATCACATTAACTTTCTCACATGCCTTTGGGTACAATGCTAGTCTCTAAATATATTATAGGTAGGCATGGTAGGGGATCACTTAACACATGTTTACATTCATTCAAAATCCGAGGGAAAATCACATCAGGGCCCGGTGCTTTATTAGATTTAATTCTATTTGTTTTGAGACTATCTCATTTTTATTAAAATATCCTATAATTTATCCTTCTCATTACTCATGAAGATTATGTTCCTCTCAGGTACAATTAGATTATCCTCGAGTGTCAATACTGAACGAAAATACTTATTTAACATCCTAACTATTGCATCACTATCACTCACTAACTATCCATCTGTAGTTTTAAGTGGGCCTATTTTATGTTTAGTCTTAGTTCTCTATAATGATTACTTCACTTGCCTAATTGGCCATTTTAATTTCATAATCTATCTCTGCTTCCCTAATTAACTTTTTAACTTAACTGTCTAGGAAAATTTTCCTGCACCATATTCAAAAATTCCTCAGCCTCCTGATCACCAGCAAGAGCTTTCTAGTCTATATTTCTGTAATTAAAATCCCCCTTATACAGGGTAGCCCATAAGTCCCTGGACACTACAGTTACAGTTACATAAAAAAATTACATTTGTTTTCCGTTAATAACATATTTTTATACAGAAGTTGTACGTAAAGTGTCCTCAAACTAATGGGCCACCCTGTACACATGATTACTTATACATGCGCGTTCTTCCTGTCACAGAGGACACGAAGCTCCCTCATTAAGATTTGCTGGTATATATATTAATCCTCTGACAAGTTTATCCTTTTCCTGCTTAACATCTAGCCATAATGACTATGTGTTAGTATCTGTTTTAATTGTAGTGTTTTCACAACACGAGAGAATATCTCTAATATAAATAATTACCCCACCTCCTTTCCCCTCGTTCATATATGTATGAGACATATTATAACCCTCAAGCTGGACCTCAGGTCTGAAGTTCTTTTCTGACAAATCAAGTCATAACTCTGCTATCGCAATAACTTCAAAATTCTCTAAATTCGCTACCTCTCTTAACAAATTCATCTTATTCCTTACGCTCCTACTATTTGTGTAGTATATTTTCATTGTATCGCTCTTTATGGTCTCACCATAATACACTCCACCTTCCTACTCCTCAGGTCATTCCCCCCCCCCCACCTGCTGTTCTCTGATAAATCTGAATGCTTTCACCCATACTTGCCTCATCTTATTTACCCCGATAGCCTATAATATACCCTCGAGACAGTCACTTAACAATTTTACACCCTTGCGATTCAACCGCAACCCACACCTTGCATACATATACTCCCTTAAAATAAATTACTCCATGTATCCAAAATCACTAGTTGCATACTATCACATACTAGCTACATGATTCCTTCCTCCATTTACCACCCTCCACTTGCTACTATCTCCACTAGCCGTATTCCTAGCTAATGCAAATGGGCTAACCTTACGATCTTCATGGCTACCCTTAGACCTAGTGCTGATATGCCTCCTAAGCTCAGTGACTAACTCTTCCAACATAACTCTTCTTTCGAAATTCCGGACTCTTTAATCCACTAATTCCACTATACACTCTTGCAACCCACATTCAACAGAATACAGTCTATACTCCCACCATTTCATATCCAGCACAAACACCCCGAGATTCACGTTCTCTTTTACCCCTACGCTCACCCTCAGTCACTCTCACCTTTCTTTCAACTCATTGCACTCGGCCATTTTTATCTCATTAATACTTTTTAAAAAGTCCTTGACTTATATAAACAAAAGGAATAGATACACTCACAAAAGTGAAAGAGCAACCCACTAATTAACATTTTAAAGTGCGGAAAAGAAAACTAATTCACTCTATTAATTAACTTGGATATCTATCAAGGCGAGCGCTGATCCTCCCCCCAAAATGCACAAGTATTACAACCAAACAAAAAAAATAGACTTTTATATTTCTAACAAAGAACAATTAATAAACACAAATGTATTTTTTGTAAACACAAATTTATCATTATTCGCACAAATAGACTATTGTACAGCTAAATCAAACTAGCGCCTCAAAATTATAATGAATATCAAACCGTACAGAGAGGTTTCTTCAAATGCAACCTTTTCGGAGCAAGCCAGGTAGTCAAATGGAATTTTCTCAATATTTTCCCCACACTGGCTGATAACTTCGTATTAACGGCAAACATGGACATTTTGCTTTTAACATCTAACTCTAGGTCGTTAATATAAGCAAAGAATAAAAATGGGCCCAAAATATATCCCTGAGGTACCCCACTAATAAAATCCAGCCATCTATTGCAATTTCTCTCCATTCAGTACTACTCTCTGGTTTCTATACTTCAGCCACTTTACTACCCAATTTAAAACACCAGAAACTCCATGTATTCTGAATTCATAAACTCGTCTCCTCTGAGGGACCTTATCAAAAGCCTTACTAAAATCTAAGTGAACTACATCTGTCATTTCCTTTATCCAATTGCCCTGTGACATCATCTAAAAAGTCCAGCGGTTTTTTTAAGCAAGATTTACCTGATCTGAATCCATGTTGACTATCACTCAACAAGCTACTACTTTTTAAAAGTCTGCTATCCATTTTATAACTATATTCTTAATTAATTTATCTACTATCGAGGTTAAAGTTACTGGCCTATAAATATTATGAACATCCTTCCTTTCCTTTTTGAAGATTGGAAATACATTAGTTCTATTCCAGTCATCTGGTATCTCCCCAAAACAAAGATATCTTACAAATATCTCCTCAAGAGCAAATTAAACACTTTTCTCTTTGACCTTAAGAATCCTAGAATGAATATTATTAAGGACCATAACTTTGATAACATCAAATCCACTTATAAGTGCCCTAATACTTTCCCTATTACCATTAATGCTTTCTATAACATTTTTCTGTACCATATCGTTATTAGGATTAAAACTGAACTCGTTTTCTCTAGTAAACACATTTAAAATGTTCATTAATCACCTCAACCATTTCTTTTTCTATAATGTTCCCCTCCACTTTAAGAGACCCTATCCTATCCTGATTGACCCTATTTATTTTCTAATAGCTAAAAAACTTTCTATCAACTTTATTACTATTCTGTGCTAACCCTATTTCAGAAACCTTTTCCTCTTTTGATGCTCTTGTTCAAATCATTCCTAACTTTTCTATCGCTGTTTTGCTAATCAGGATTTAGTTATCCTGATTAGGATAGCTATATCCTTATCCCATCAAAATGGTTTTCTGTTTTTTGAGCAACTTCTCTGTCATAGATAGATCCTGTACCATATATATAACCTGCTTGAAAATATCCCACATCCCATAAGCATTCCTATGTAAACTCCTCCTCGCCAATAAATTTGTTCTAATAACCTACCTAATCGGTCACAATTTCCCCTGTGGAAATTTGATTTTTTTACATTATTCCTAGCAATGTTTATCTTATTGTAAAGAGTAAATCGAACTATCTGATGGTCACTATTGCTTAATGCCTTCCCAACTAAAAGTTCACTAGCTGAAAATTCATGATTGGTTAGGACTAGGTCGTGTATATTCTTTCCACGAGTTTGCTGATTTACCATCTTGTGAAGGAAGGTATCATGAAAACATTCAATAAATCTCTGACTATGTCCTTATCAAATTTCCCAAATCAGTTGATGATAAGTTGAAATTTCAAATAATAGAACTTTCACAACTGCGCCCCTGGTTAGTTACCTTATCTATCTGAATGAACTGGTCCAGTGGTCTATAAAATGCTTCTATCCTTACTTCCTGAGTTTCAGTAACCCTAATATCTATCCATAATATCTAGCCATTTGCCCATCTCCTATTGTACAGCCAGATGGGCTCTAAAGAAAGAAAAAAAAATCCTATTGTACACCGATTATACCCGACTGATATTGGTTTAATTTACTTACTTCTACTCATTTTTACAATTGCTAAAATTTTCTATCATGCTGGGAATTGTAATCTCGGTCCCAAGGCCATTTATCAACCTGAGTCCCATATCATCCAATTTACGAGACATTAGGGATATTAATCGCATTATAAATTATCCTTCCTATATGAGATTCCATAATAACCTTAACTGTTTTTCGCCTGCGGTATCTCGTCAGAAGAACATTTTAAAAGTGTTAAATTATAATGGAATTTGCTAGACCAAGTATTTCAAAGGACTGTATTAAATGTATTCCATCGAATCTTAGATGCCTAACATGGATGGTTTAGCAGTCCCCGCCTTATTGTGAACCCTATGGGTTCATTAATGAATATAGTCTTCCTTGTCTATTTAATAAGTTTATTTGTGTGAAGGCATAAACCAACGAGACTATAGCAGCTAGATGTACTCATTATAACATCATATATTTTATAGCAAAGGGATGCCCTGTCTTCTACAGGAGCTTTCTTTTTGGTTGATAGAGTACATACAGACTATGTGTTTTGTTTGATAACATTGTTATCTCAAGAGCGTAAGGTAACTTGCAGGTACATGCAGAGATGTCAAAAACTCTATTAAGCTTTTCTTCAAGGTTTTGTTCCTGTAAGGAAAAAATATAATTTTCGATTTCTTTCTTTTTAATTCTTAAGTCAGTCTATCCGGAAATTTTATATATACTTTTTATCATAGAAGCAAATACGTGGGTTCATTGTCATATTTCGAATACATTTTGCCTATCAATTTAGCAATATGATAGTTTTTCATTTCTTGATGGCTGGACTGGGGGAAAATTGGATAACTTGACGGGCAGTGGGAGGTTCTGTTTTATCTAAAGGGTGGAAGGCTAGCAATAGAATTTTTTGCACTGTTACACCGTGTGGCAGTAGACGTCCGTTTTCTACCTAATTTGGGGAAAATGATAATTGTCTTTATATAAACACAAATAAAGCACTACAAACTACTACTACAACAATTAAATACTGCAGACAAATATTTGTTAGTATTAGAAAAAAACTTGATTTTGTGTATATTTTAAAAGTTAAAATAATAGTGGAGCGGTTGGTTCAGTAAACTCGCTCACTATTTGTGTTTATTAACTAGGTCTATGGCTAGAATTCTTCTTGGTTGCTTCAAGTCAGGAGCCTTACAGCTTGCGTGGATGGAGAACTTCCTTGGAGTTGATGTGAAGAGTGGCACTTGGCGTGGAGCGATGATAGCAGTCGAACGAGCGTTGTGTCAATAAGAATACGATACCTTTCTCTCGGGAGAGAGAATTAATATGCCACGGATGGCGTAAGGTTGCCAAGTGTCGCCATCATGGGGTTGTCAACAGTCGGGGGCTCAACCAGTACACCCAGACAAATTAGGGTTACATACCACTAGAGTGCCACCTAAAATGAAAGTTAGAGAAGCTATATATATATATATATATATATATATATATATATATATATATATATATATATATATATATATATTAATATTAATGTAGTTGGGTAGCAGTCTTTCTTGAATGCAAATTTTGTTGAAGACTATTGTGTATTTTGCCCTAATTAATTTCCTTTGGCAACTAAGCAATTTAGTTTGTTTTTTACCCAACACATTCATTTAAAAAAAAAAGATGAATACTGGCCAAGTAATCCACCATCTACAAGATGGAATAAAAAAGATAGTTAGAAGAAGAGAAAGTTGCCAAAGGAGATTAATTAAGGCAAAATACACAATGGTCTTCAACAAAATTTGCATATATATATATATATATATATATATATATATATATATATATATATAGTAGAAGGCATTGCATAAACGCGATATATAGCAATGCAAAGGAGTAATGATAAACCACAATATATGGATCTGAATTTATTTTAAAGTACAGAAATATTTTTAGCTGTCACAACAGCCATTCTCAACTGTGTAAAGAAATATGAAGCTAGCACCATCCAGTATATAAAGGCGAATTAAAGACGAAACAAAAAGAAATGTGAAAAAAAACGGTAAAAAAACATAAACATTGGTTCCGAAGCGAATTATAAGACTAAACAAAATGAAACCAGAGAAATCAAAACAGGAAACCATAAACGAGAAAACTTGCACATGGGTGCAAGTTTGGAGATCGTTAGCAATGTGCAGCTGCTGATTGGGGGTGGGGGAGCTTGCGCGATAATGAGAGGCGCAATTTTCCCACGTAAGTTTTCAGTGCCTCCGCAAATTCACTGAAGGGAATGGAGGCATCTAATGGATTTGAAAGCGTAGACGGAAGACGAATGGAGCAACCGCGTATAATGCCTGCGTTGGTGATGTACCAGAGTCCTCCTTGGTTTAAGAGCGGTAGGAAAGAAGCACACATGGTATTTTCTTATACCATTGATCAGGTGGGGAACCTACAAGCAGGGAGCGTTTGAGCGTAGAATGAAACGACTCGACGACACTATTCTAAGAAGTTAAAACATGATGAATGCCAAGACTTCTAATAAAATCAGAATAGATGAGAACGAAAATTAGTCCCATTTACAGATGTAATGGTTTGGGGCACTCCACACCGTGCAATCCATCTTTGTGTAATTACTTGAATTGGTTCAGTAGCAGATAAATCGCACAAAGATAGAACCTCTACCCCACAATAGATAATAGTTAAACCAATGAGTTTGTTGGTAGGCTCCTGTGATGTATGCGTGCACTCCGTTTAGCCTTGAGTCAGTTAGCGAAAATTGCCTGAAGCGAGGCTTGGTTTAATATTTTCGTGCGCGTTTACTGACAGATAACGCAAGTACGAACAAGACTTTCGACATCTTTGCGCATTTGAGGCCACACAAAGTGCTTGGGAAGTAGCCTGAGTGTGCCTTTAATATCAAAGTGAGCCAAGCAATGAAAGAGTTCAAAGATTTGTTGTTTAAATGTTTGGGGTACAACGATTTTTATCCCGTTCAGCGAAGTGTCCAAAAGAATTTTTCTGCCACTGCTGTTCGGCAGGCAGAGGTAGGATAATTGAAGGTTTGTGTTTTCCTCATTTAAGAAGCATGTGATGACAGTAAAGCTAAATTGGTCTGCGGCTAACAAGGGATAGTCAAACGTTTGAAACAACGTGGAGAAAAATGAAGTGGCAGCCACGAGATGAGGCTGCATGAAAGGGCTGCGGTCAAATAGTGCCAGATGGGAATCTTCATTTTGACCGGGAAGGCTGATGTCTGTGGTCGGTGTATTCCTGGACAGAGCGTCAGCTGTGGTGAGATGTTTAGCATGTCACCACTGGGGGTCATCCACAAATTGCGTAGTAAAATCTATCTGACCAGCCACTAGAGGAGTATGAGAAGATTTTGAAGAAAGGAATGCAAAAGCGAGAGACTTTTGGTCAGTGAAAAGGGTTATATTGGACCATTTGATGGTGAGAAAGAATTTTTTTACTGGTGAGAAGCCGCAAAAAAAGCTCTCTTCCAAACGGGTTGTTTTTATTTGTATGAGCTGAGGTCAACTGTTTAAAAAAAATAGCTAACGAGGCTCAGGTTTTTTTCTGCTGTGTTCTAAAGTAAGTCGTGTTATGACCGGTTGTACGCCGTTATACGCACACAGGCCTACTGGCCGACCGTAATTAAAGCTCCACCTGGGTATGGTTCTAAGAGTGCTTTACATACACAGCTGCTAGGCTAAGGAATATTCAAAGACGGCTACAAAAAATATACTTAATATAGATATAGGGCAAGTTAACTAGCAATGCAATTAAATATTTGCGGTTCATTGCTAAGATGATTAACACTATTAATTAAGTTTGAACCAAGGGAGAATTAAATAAGTAATGATTTTACAATTATGCAAGTTCTAGAGCAAAGGGGATCCTTGAGGTTCGACGCGGTAAAGGTGGGAGTAGGACCAGGTAGGTAAGTTCGACCTTGAACTTATGCGCGTCTCACGGGATGCTCAATTCAACTTCGGGAAACTGAAGTTGGGGGGGAAGGGGCTCTTATCTTTAAGAAGCAAACGGAGGGTGCTTCGGACAACACTGAGTGACGACTAGCTCTTCCTTGGTTCTTCGACAACCACTCAATTCTTCTCTGGACGAGAATGTAGTCGATTTCCTCTCGACTAACGAAGACGTTACACCTAACGTACTGGACGGCGGTTTCAGACACAATCTGCATGTGAATTCTGAACTGTCGAATATAAACCCCAAATTATCTAGACAGGGAGAGAGATTCATGGCCAACAGACTTCCTCAATTGCCTTGGACCGCGATAAGGTTCTATAGTGCGAAGTCGCGATCCTCACTGAATGATCTTTCCATTTTTCTAATTTTCGCAATATATAGGGCAGGAAAACATTTTTTTTCCCCACAAGTCGGATGCAAAAAAAAAATGTCTCGAACTAATTTTTCTTCAAGGGGGAGATACTATGAAAATTGAATTAGTGCAACGAGATACAAACACAAATCGGACATGAGCGGGTTCAGCAAATAATAATAATTACTTAAGACTAAATGCACAGATACAAAAAAAAACAAACAAACCAAAAATTAAAATTAAGCCATACAACACATTGAGTATTTAAATAAAAGAAAAAAATGAACCATTATTAAAGAAAAACTACAATCGTGGATAATTATACAACCCTTCAAACAATTAACCTATATATAAAACAAATCAGCAAACATATTTACAAGGAGATACGCTAATGGTATCTTTAATTTATGGCAATAGGGTCTTCTTGAGGATTTCTACTTAAGCTATCAGCTAAATAATTTTGAGTATCCTTGATATACACAACACGGAGTTGATATTCTATGTGCAACAGACTCCAACACATTAGTCGTCCATTTTGACTCTTGAAATTACGAAGGTACGACAATGGCTTATGGTCACTCTCAATTACGAACTCGGTTCCTATAGGTTACATTCTAAAATGTTGAATCGACAACAATTAAACAAATAAAAACTTAATAAAGATTCCAATTAATTATGCACACCAAAAGAAATAATAACTAACGAGAGGACCTGACTCAGGACTGAGTCTTCTGGTAATTTTACCACAGCAAAACCAAAATTTGGTGGCTATTCTTGTCGTTTAATCAGTAATAAAGGGTCTTTCAACAAGGACGCTTGAGCTTTGTCAGGCGATAGTGGCCATGTTGTTAAAGCAACATCTGACACCCTAACTGTAAACTGTTCAGTAGTACTTGGCAAGTCACGATGGAAGGTTATAGCCTTGAACAACGTGTGCAAATCATCAAATGTTATTATCAAAATCAGTGCTCCGTTCGACAAACGTTGCGCGCCAAAAAATATCTTCAGCGACGAGGCCCATTTTTGGATGAATGGATTTGTGAACAAGCAAAATTGTCGGATTTGGAACGAAAACAATCCACATGAGATGCACCAGCACCAATTGCATCCCAATAAAGTCACTGTTTGGTGCAGATTTTCGTCTAACGGAATCATCGGTCCGTATTTTTTTGAGAACGAAGATGGGATTGCCATAACCGTCAACGGCGAGACCTACAAATGAATGATAAGCAACTTCTTGTGGCCTCAACTGGATTATATGCTTTATATGGATACTGACGACATGTGACTCCAACAGGACGGCGCTACGTGCCACACTGCGCATGCCACGATAGACATTTTGCACCAGCGATTTCAGGGCATGGTCATCTCGCGCGGCGGCGATGTCAACTGGCCACCGAGATCATGCGATTTAACGCCATTAGACTACTTTCTTTAAGGCTACCTTAAATTGCAGGTCTATGCGAATAATCCGCAAACAGTTGATGTCCTCAAAGTCAACATAACGAACACCATCCAGAAAATTCAGCAAGATTTATGCGACAAAGTGATCGAAAATTGGGCCTCCCGAATACGTTCTACCAAGCGAAGCCGCGGCGGACATTTGAACATCATATTCGATACTTAATGCCATAAAATTTACTTTCAAATTTAAAATAAATTGAGTGCAGATATCACACACAACTTGTTGTATTTACATTTAAAAATTGAGCGACCTTATTGAAAGACCCTATATATTGACTCACGTAAACACGCTCTACTAAACAAAAAATATAATTGCCTATTAACAAAAAAAAATGTCCTATTATTTTTGCATGAATATTCTTGACACTTGCAACGGTATAGAATGGAAATAATGATCTCTAAGGAAATAGCAAAGAGATCAGTTAGGGTGGAATCTTTTACAAACCCAAAGACCTGACGCCAGTTATATATATATATATATATATATATATATATATATATATATATATATATATATATGTAACACCCCACACCTGACACCAGTTTTATGGCCGACCGACATTAAGCCTCTACCTGGGGATGGTTCTAAGAGTGCTTTACTTACACAGTTTCTAGGCCAAGGAATATTCAAAACACGGCTACAAAAATATACTCTAATAGGACTAAAGTTTACATATACATATAAGGCAAGTTAAATGGCAATGCAACCTTAATATTGACGGTTCACTGCTAAGATGATTAACACTATCAATTAAGTTTGAACCTAGGGATAATTAATTAACTAATGATTCTACAATTATGCAAGTTCTAGAGCAAATGAGATCCTGAAGTTTGACTCAGTAAAGGTGGGAGGAGCGTGACGAAGCGGGGGTTAAATCCCTTTTACCTTGATGTGCGGCGAGTAAGACCAGGTAGGTAAGTTCGGCCTTAAACTTGTGGGCGTCTCACGGGTTTCTCAATTCAACTTCGGGAAACTGAAGTGGGCGGTGGGGGGGGGGGCTCTTATCCTTAAGAGGCAAACGGAAAGTGCTTTGGGGATGGCTTTTCCGATCCTTAAACTCCGAAGACGTTGTGAGAAAGGGTGAAGCGCGCTTAACTATTTTCACGAACAACACTCACTAAGTGACGACTAGGTCTTCCTTGGCTCTTCGACAATCACTCAATTCTTCTCTGGACGAGAATGTAGTCGATTCCCTCTCGACTAACGAAGACGTTACACTTTCACGCACTGGACGGCGGATTCAGATACAATCTGCATGTGAATTCTGAACTGTCGAATATATACCCCGAAGTTATCTAGACGGGGAGAGAGATTCATCGCCAACAGACTTCCTTAATTTCCTTGGGTCGCGATAAGGTTCTATAGCGCGATACTCACTTAATAGTCTTTCCATTGTTTTAATTTTCGCAGTATATAGGGCAGACGAATTTAGAGCGTTTGACGACGAACTGGAGAAGTCAGCCAAAATAGGAAATGGAGCATCCTGCAATGGATGCCTACATTCGTTGGCTGAGGAAATAGCAAGTTTGGTCTCCTGAAAGGCACTAGCAGCACTTTGACCACCGTTCAATCAGGATTTGCTGTGTTTGTGTACGTACACCATTTATTAGGTAATTTTGCGGGGCTATAATGATGGCTGAATATTTTACATGATTTCTGTAAAAATAGAGACCTAGGAATTTCCTTGAGAGATTTATACATGGTAGGCCAAGGAAGCCGCGTATGGCTGCAACCTTGTCGAGCAGTTGTGAGATGGCCTCGCTGGTTAGCATGCATCACAGAAATTCGAGCCGGTCTACACCTAATTGTCATTTGTGTGGTGCAAACATTAAATCATAGGCCAGTAGGTGGTCAAATGCCTGCTTTATGTGTACGAGATCTGCTTCATGTTCTGGAGAGTAGACAAATATATTGTCTATGAAAGCGAAAAAGAATGGAAGATCTCCCAGGACTTCGTTAGGAAAACGTACATACGTTTTTGGTGATAACATCAGACCAAGTGGCATGTACAGAAAAATGTACCCACTAAAGTGCGTTGTCGCATAACTTTTTCCACATTCAACACTTAAACTGAGATTTAATGCAAGGTTTTAGCAGCTCGAGTTTGCAAAATACGCAAGCACCTGCGATTTTGAGCCATAAAACCCGAGAGGAAGCGAATTGAGTAATTATTAGCGTTAGTGACTGAGTTGAAGGCAAGGAAGTCACACACTAGCCTATATGACACATCATTCTTTGAAACCAGATGTAATCAAATGACTACGGTGATCGTGATTTTATAATTATACCTTCCTTCTCCATTCTGGAGAGTTTCTACTTCGCGGCGGGGGCGACCGGTGGTGGTGTGCCTAGACAGGAACCTAGTTGTGCTGGGTAGAGTGCTTTACTGGCTGTCTACACAACCGGAGTGAGGTTAGGTCTGGGAAGCATGCGAGTAATACAGTGTATTATAGGATATACAGCTGAAAGGAGGCCTTGAACAGGAGCGGTAAGATTGAACCGCGGAGCTTCCATACAATCAGTCTGTGAGAGCACGCCATTTTAGGTTTAAGACAAGCGTGCAGTGGTGCAGGAAGTTGGACCCTAAGGTGAGGTGATCAACGTCAGCAACTAAGAATGGCCAAAGAAGAGTCCGTCTGGAAAGGATAAAATTGTAGGCGGCAGTGGTGACTATCTCCTGGACACTAAACGCATTTCGAGCTAAGACGCGATCAACAGACTTTGTTAAGCTGGCGATGGGATTGAACTTCCCCTAGGGCGTCTATGAAAAATGTCAAATTAATGAGGAGATGACTTAGGAAGTCATGTTTAGCTATGCCGCCGGGTAGTCACCACCCGCCGCTTCTCAGAGCTGTCGTATGAGAGTTGTAAGCTGCTGGTTGTCTTGTTGAAGAACCATAACGAGTGCGTTGAAAATTTTGTTGAAAGATGGGGTTTCTTGAGACAGGCTTGAGAGAGTGTAGATTCTTTCCTGGGTCATTAATGGAGCGTTTATTAAGTGTTTACTTTATAAAAAAGCTTTACAGCTAGAATTCTTCTAATTGCTTCCGGGTCAGTGGCCTTTCAGCTCACGTGAATGGGGAGCTTTCTTGGAGTTTGATGTGAAGCTTGACACTGCAGGGAGGTGATGATTGCAGGCGAACGAGAGCGTTATGTCAATAACAATACGATGACTCTCACACGGATGCAAGAATCTATAGGCCACGAATGGCTTGATGTTGCCAGGTGAAAATCCTTAAAAGGTGTAACCTTATTGACATATACCAGTTTGAACAATATTTTCTGTACCTCATTACTTTACTGTCTATATTTATCCGAGATCAAACTTCCAAAATTAACCAACCCTAATTAATAGCGAAATCCAAAGTAAAATTTGTCAGGGAAAAAGATACTAACAAGTTAAAAAATTAACCAGTAGAACTAATTCAAGCAAGATATATGAATAGGTATATTATATGGTGGGCTGATCAAGCAGAACGTAAAAAAGGCTCCTTAGCGTTTCTATAGCTAAGATAACAGTATAAAGCTCATTATGGAAGCTACAGGACCAATTAGGAGTAGAGAAGGACTTTTAATAGCCAATCCAAACTAATAGTAGAGATTTAAACGAGCATTTCGCATGTATTTCTACTGTCAAGGACTTGTCATGGTTGTTCCTCCCACTATCAAAAAAAATAATTTGGGAGAACAACCATTTCTCCCGACGCGAGTAAACTAAAGGGAAATAATTATTTATATACACGAATTAAACCATTGAAGGTGACAATGCATGATGGTTTGTCCAAATCTCCGGAAGGAGTTAAAGACCGTATTAATAAAAACACCGCAGATGATCGTTATCCGGCAGAGTTTAAAAGCGGTATGAAGTAGGCGTAGATAAAAATTTAGCATGAGCGAAATGAGAGAATGAGTTTTACCCCCAAAAAATTAGTAAACATAAAATAGCGGAAGAGAATACAACGCAATTTGGATAATTCACAATGCATTTAATTAGTGATGGATTATATTGAAATTGAAAAAATGAATTAATAAAATATAATAACCATTAGAAATTTTTTTTATATATTTACGTTAACAATTAATTTATCATAATAATGGACTAAAAATATTGCCGACACTAGGCAAATTGGAGCAAAAGTGGAATAAAGAAAAAAAAAAGACGTAAATATTTATATTGATGGGAAGGTATTTTTGAGGATGTAGTTATTTAAGAATTAATATAAATATTTTCAGTGAACGAAATACGAAGTTCATTTAAGTAGATACAAAAAGAAGATTTATCTCGACTTTTGTTCAGCGCTAAACAGCTGTAACGTCTATGGGATACTTTTTGGCGAGACAAAAGATTTCCCCCTTCATTAAGAGGCGTCTGGAAGGGAAGTTTGTGGATTAACAAGTTAGCGATATAATTTAAACAATAGGGGATTAGACTATTTCTACAACATATATAAATGAAATCAACAACGGTAACTTTATAAACTCACCAAATTAACAGATGCCACGAAGCTAGGAAGCAGATGTGGTGAACTAGCAGTGAGATCTAAATATAACTTTTGAGATGTCAGATAAATAACAGATAAATTGTATCATATGTAAATTCAAGGTCATGCAATTATGTTGTCGAAATTTAAAAACTATTACCAAATGAACGAACAATTTCTGGAGTTAGTTATCTCAGAAATGGAGGTAGTCGTATTAATTTCGGAAGAGTTGAAAGTATCGAATCAATAGGTCGAAACTATTAAGAAAGCTAACAGGATGCTATAATATATTGCCCGAAATTTCACATATAAGTCGAAAAGTTCATTCTACCTATATATGTCCTCATTTAGAGTATGCTTTGAATTTGAGTTTTCTACCTGAACATGTATGTAATACTGTTAAATGGATATTAACCTAGTGCAACTAAACTAATTCCCAAAATTAGGAATGAACCTATTAGGACGAGCAAGTAGGCGATTACGTGGCCAACGGATTGAATCGTCTAAAATCCTAAAAGGATTCAATAACATAAATTACAAACTATTGATCGAGATGGTTAGGAAAGACAAAAAAAGTCATTTAAAAACCGATTTGACGAGTATTTTTCGAGGGAAATGTTACCAAGTAGGAAACCAAATTGAGAACATCCAATGGAAGAACAAGAAAGGCAGCATAGAAAAAGAAAAGGAATATACCAAAGATTAATCTCAAATAAATCATGTGTACAAAAGCGTTTTCCACAGTCATTTCGCGTTTTCTTGTCATTGTATTACGGTGGGCAGGCGATGTCTTGAGGCAGGAAGAAGACCTTTCGTATTATATGCGCGGAGTAAATTTGTATTCGTTGGAATGGTTTTGGGTTCCATTAGATTAAACTTTCATGATACGTGCATTTATTTCATTCAGCACATCTGGTGGTTGAATCATATGTTATAAATCAATATAAAAAGCAAAATTTTATTTTGGGGGCATATGTAGATAAAAGTGTTTTAACAGTGCTCGATCTAATATTTGATTTAACAGTATGTAATTATAAAAAAAGTGATTTGGTTAGTCTATTGATGTAGTTTGCTCTGTTAAAGCTTTCAACATACAGTACCTTTCAAAAAGTCCAGAACGAATGCATTTCTAAAAACAATATTCTCCACTTTTGCCTGAGAAAATTAAAAATTTCCAAAATTGTTGGAAGACAACTTATAGCCATAGACTACGTGAGGGTAAAAATTTGCCAAATTTTGATTAATATAATGAAATTTATCGGCAGATAAGCAAATTAATAGAAAAATTTAAGTGTCCAAAATGATCCGAAAGCCAGCATCCCTTTTCTCTTCCTTATCTCTACTTGACCCTAGATTTCTAACCCCTATGAAGTTTATGAATATACTTCTTAATAACTTATTAAGAAACATTTGTAGTTAATGTAGAATTAGGGCCAAAACTTATTCTGGGTTCGAATCCTGCATATGTCTCGATTTATATCCAGAAAGAACATCCGATTCGTATATTCTATGTGTTAATCCTAGAGCAAAAAATAAGGGTTTTGTTGTAACGGATATTTCCTCTATGCAAAATTCTCAGGCGGAATATTTTTAATCGGAACATTACCACTCGGAACATTTTAGGTCGGAACATTACCACTCGGAACGTTCTAGGTCGGAAAATTACCACTTGGAACATTTTAGGTCGGAACATTACCACTTGGAACATTCTAGGTTGGAACATTACCACTTGGAACATTTCCAGCCTCAGCATTCCTAGTCGGAAGATTCCATTTGGAACACTTACAGTCGGAACATTCCATGTCGGAACACACCGATCAGGACATTCCTATCAGAACATTTCCATTTGGATCATTCCAATCAGACCATTCCCATTCGGACCATTCTCAATCAGAACATTTCCAATCGGAACATTCCCAGTTGGATCATTCCAGTCGGAACATTCCCAAATTGAAAATTACACACGGAACATTCCCAGTCTGATCATTCCAGTCATAACATTTCCAATCTGAACATTCCCAGTCGAAACATTCTTAGTAGGAACATTCCACTCAGAACATTCCCGGTTGGAAAATTCCTGTCGGATAATTCCCAGTCTGAACATTCTCATTGATGAAAATTGACGGTGAAAATAGTGCCAGGCGGAATATTGCGAGTGGTAAAGTTAGGTTTGTGAATTGAAGATCCTTTTTCACTGACAAGAATCTGCCCGCTAATATTCTCCAGTGGTAATTTCCCTTCCTTCATTCGAGTTGAGAATATTCCAGGCGGAATATTGCGAGTGGTAAAGTTAGGTTGGTGAATTGAAGATCCTTTTTCACTGACAAGAATCTGCCCGCTAATATTCTCCAGTGGTTATTTCCCTTCCTTCATTTGGGCTGAGAATATTCCAGGCGGAATACTGCGAGTGGTAAAGTTGGGTTTGTGAATTGAAGATCCTTTTTCACTGACAAGAATCTGCCCGCTAATATTCTCCAGTTGTAATTTCCCTTCCTTCATTCGGGCTGAGAATATTCCAGGCGGAATATTGCGAGTGGTAAAGTTAGGTTTGTGAATTGAAGATCCTTTTTCACTGACAAGAATCTGCCCGCTAATATTCTCCAGTGGTAATTCCCTTCCTTCATTCGGGCTGAGAATAAATAAAAATAATGAAAGTAATCTTAATCAGGATCATTTTAGATAATCCGGCTTAACTCCCTCCGTTTATTTTCATAAATTGGAATAATTTATTTTTATTAAAATGTCATCATTTAGATTTTTTTATCTGTTTTCTATGTTAGGGCTCCCGAAATAGCGAGATTTCGCTCGCTTTTTCATTTTTCCTTTAGGTGGATGTTCTGGTTAGCTCTCAAACGCGGTTATGGGGAAGGTGGGGGGGATTGGATATTGTTTTCTTCTAAATATTTGATACCATTTTCTTCATTTTTCTCAATTGCTCCTCACTAGAGGATGCCTTCTCTCAAACCTGGAATCCCTCGTTGCTCTTCGCTTTTTTAGATAAATAAGATTGTCATAATCTTAAAAATTCTTAAGCCCCGTTTCCCTCTCGGCTCTAAAATAAATGATGTAGAATTTGTAATGAATGATGGTAATGAACATTACATGTCAGTGCATTAATGGAAATTGTGGAAGATACCTAGCTAGAACCCAGAAATGAAAACCAACCAACCAATTATGAGGAAAGGTTCGTAGAGGAAGTGGTAAAAATGGAGGAAGCGAAAATTTGTGGAAGTTGAGGCAGCGCCACTCCCGCATTTAACACTTTTTCCTATGAAGTACATCCAATGTCCTTTCTAGCAACGCAACGATGTAAAAAAGAAGGCCGCCGTGTTCTGATATTTAAGTCATTGCTATCAATGAGTTTGTAGGAATATATATATATATATATATATATATATATATATATATATATATATATATATATATATATATATATATATATATATGTATATATATATATATATATATATATATATATATATGAATCCATTAAACCACATTGAAAGAGAAAACGGAATAATTTTTCCTTGCAGTAATATTTTTATTACCTTTTTCGAAAAAATCCGTGCAGGGAAGCGATTCGAACCAGGCACACTGAGGTAGCGAGCAACGCTTTGATCACAGTTAAAAGTATGCTGTTAGTACACTATGCTATGTTCCTTAAAAGCTATTCTATTCAGGAATTTTTTGGTTCTCTGCGTAGCGTAGTGTACTAACGGCATACTTTTAACTGTGATCAAAGTGGTGCTCGTTGCCTCAGTGTGCCTGGTTCGAATCGCTTCCCTGCACGGATTTTTTCGAAAAAGGTAATAAAAATATTACTGCAAGGAAAAATTATTCCGTTTTCTCTTTCAATGTGGTTTAATGAATTCATTTTCATCATTCTCTCGTGCTATATATATATATATATATATATATATATATATATATATATATATATATATATATATATATATATATATATATATATATATATCTATATATATATTCGCCATTGTTTCTCCTACAAAGCTTGAGTTTAATATTAAGTAAGATGGACAAAACGAAGAAGTTGGATCCCATTTTAAATCATTTTTCTGTATTAAAATCTGCCCAAGTCAACATCCACTCTCTGCCTTAGAGAATGTCTGTGTATTAAATACAACCACCCGAATTTAAATAATGACGCGTCATCCTTTCCATTATTTATAACCTAACAACCAACCAAACTGTATTTAATCTTAAATTTCCTTCCTGTTTTCACTTCTCATTGTAATCCGACCATGTAAGGTATTGTTGTTTGTTTATTTAGTTTTAATATATTCAATATTTTTTCAACTCTAATTTTTGCTCCCCATTCCATTTCTTAAGTTTTGTACGGTTACGTTTATTTTGTTTGCATTTGATTTATATAATTTTGTTTCGAATATTTTCTACTGTTCTTACCTCAGTAGGTTTTTTGGGTGTTTTTTCTTTCATTAACATAATGTTCATTTTAGTATTTTCCTGCAGTTTGTGTCAATTTTTAATTAAATTGTAATTGTACTAATGCATAGATTTAAGAAGATTTCACATTTGTTTTATACCTCTTGAAGATGGGTTTAGAAATAACGAGAAACGGGAAGAATAAAGATGGGAGCCGCCTTATTCGTTTTTTCCTTCTTACTTAATATATATATATATATATATATATATATATATATATATATATATATATATATATATATATATATATATATATATTTAGATATGTATATATATGTATATATATATATATATATATATATATATATATATATATATATATATATATATATATATATATATATATATATATATATATATATATATATATATTTATAAATTGTTTGGTTTGGTTTTGGGCGACATTTGATGAGGCTCAATTTCATTATACGAGTTTTAAGAAGCTGCAACGACTTACGTCAGCATGACTTTTGAGGCGTGATGTAGTGTATACCAAGTGAGGAATGAGTTAGAGAAGGTCAAATTAACGCTTTTGTAAGTTCTACTCTCATTATTTTCCTAAGAAGCGAAAACTAAGGAAGGCATGCTTTGTGAGGAGTTTAGGAGTGTGCTGAGGGGTGTAATTATGGGGAAATGTTTGGAAGATACCTCATAAGGAACCTACTTGCGCCATTCCCCAAATGTCTAAAAATCGGTACGGGGAATAGGTGAATTAAATGAAAGGAAATGAAGAATAGACGCAGGAGGAATGTGTTTTTAATTGAAAACAATGGGATTCCCTTAACAATTATTAACCCTTAAGAATGTGGACACCCCAAAACATTGAAATAAATCTCCAAACGGGAGCGCAATTCTGTTTTATTTAAAGAAACAAATGAAGTTGGTCCAACCAACGAAATTCTTTTCACTCATCAGAGAAATATTAGGTAAAGGAGGAAAAATGAAGCAAAAAAAATGTAGAGAGAGAGAGAGAGTAGTAATGAAAACAAAGCTTAAAATAACAAAAACTGCAATAACAACATTAACTTTGTAATGCTGGGGCCCAGCAGGAAGAGTCTTTATTGTGAAATAAGCGTTGATTTTGAGGTAGTTCTCAGGTTCCTTTATGTTACACGTTTTGAGATCATTTTGGTTTGATAGTAGGCAATACTCTTGTTGATTTTCTCTTGTGCCAGTGTCCAAACAGCGGCCGCATCTGATATATAAGTACGCATGTAACGTCCAAGACTATGAGCTCTACTTCTTCTCATATATCGGAATGACCATGGAAAGGATCTCAAGAATGAGTATGGAACGCGTTCAAATTTAGGACGCCGAAGGTCAGCCAGCTTACTTCACCATTACGGTCCAATATGCCCGCTACACTTACCATCGCTAAGATTCCAATCCCTTTCCATGTTACATATTTGTAACCTCGTATATAACTTTATAATAGGCATAGCTTTCTTTCCACATATTGTATGTTAGTACATTTGTAATCGTTTATTATCATAATATATATACCATTTTTTCTGCTAATATCTTTAGTTTGTCTTCGAAGATGATACAAACTGTATCGACTTACTTAAACTGTCAAAGTTCTTTCTTCCTAAAAAAAAAATCTTCGTTTAAATGAATTTCGGGAAACCTATTAAAAGGGAAAATTCCCATAACAAAGAGAATGTACGGTAAATTATCAAAACGAAATTAACAATCGTTTCTCATAAAAGTCGTTAATATATATATATATATATATATATATATATATATATATATATATATATATATTTATATATTTATATATATATATATATATATATATATATATATATATATATATATATATATATATATATATATATATTATATATATATATATATATATATATATATATATATATATATATATATTTATATATTTATATATATATATATAATGTATGAAAGTGATTGTGCCCGATTATTCTGAAGAGGAGACTACTTGGCGTTCGGAGCAACTTTGAAGTGCAATTCGCCGGAACTTGCCCAACCTCCTGGTAGATATCCCTGCGGGTTGAAGCTGGGATGTATGCAATTCTTAAGAGTTAGTGCAACTTGGTTATCCATTCAGCATTTCTCTTAAAATTTTACACGTTCGGGAGAGTTGCGCGTCTACTCGGTCCTGAGTGCCGCAAGTAGGCGCCTCTTCCGGTCTCTTCCACACATTTCACTTTCCCTAATTTTAGCACTCGGCACACTCATATACTCCTCATAAACTTATGCCTCCGTTGGTTTTTGCTTCTTCGTTTGGAAAATAATGAAACTGGAACTTAGCAGAGCATCATTTTGACCTGCCATAACTTTTTTTATTTGCCAGACCCTATACCCTACATGAAAAATACATTCCCTCGCTGGTTGTTGCTTTTTAGAAAAAATAAATTAGACTTCGTTAAATACCGCTGAAACCAAACAAAATATATTCCTAAAATCTCCTCCTACTAAACTTTGATTGGTAGCAATGACTTAAATATCAGAACAGCACCGCCTTCTTTTTACATCGTTGCCAGAAAGGACTTCGTGTACCTCTTAAGAAAATGTGTTAAACGCGAGAGTGGCGCCAACTGTACAACACCCGACTAGTCTAAAGGGGAGATTTGTTTCTCTTCTAACCAACCTTACCATTACACGTAAAGAAGAGTCCCCTGCGAACGTTGGGGCGGGAGGGGGCGCAATCTTCCATATTTCAGGTGCAGTGAGTTGGGGGTAATCCTTTGAGAACAGTGGGGCTTCCAGGGATACGGCACTTTCGTCTAAAACCCTTTGGTCTAAGGAACTTTTGTCTAAAGAACTTTGGTCTAAAAGAACTTTGGTCTAAAGGAACTTTGGTCTATATATAAATACTTAAATGATCTGAATTTGAGTGTGATTCTTTTCTTTTTCAATTTTTTAAGCATTATTTACCATTTTACGATGAAATAATTACATTTAGCTTTGAACAAAATTAATATTTGTTCAATAAAAATGAGTTTTCATAAAGAGACACGTAGAAAACCATTTTTAAACCCTTATTTTTAACAGTGTTGATTGATATTAAATCATAAAAACTGACATCTTTAAAAAGTATGGGGGGGGGGTACTTTTGGCTACTATTTCAGAAATTGCAACCTTGTCTTATAAATAGTATCATATTTACTACAAAATCCGTAGAAAATGTAATAAATACACAAAAATCAAATCGGCAGCCAAAATATTTATATATTTTTATAAATTATTATTAACGCAATCAAGTATTCTATACACATGCTTTACTTACATGTATTGTGAAATTCATGTAAGTACAGCATGTGTAAAATGCGTGTGCACACGTGTACATGTAAGTAGATGTTTCATCAATGTAATTTCAATTTGAAAGACATAAAAACCCATCCCCTTCCTCACTACCCCCTTATTGGCTTCTGCCATGTGAAAGTCTGAGAGGGATTTGTGAATTATTTTAATTTGAAGATAATTATGAATTGTAAACAGAGCTTTTATTTGCCTTTCTATAGAGGGTGTGGGAGGGGTGGACATACGAGGAACCAGTCTTTCCAAATAAGCTTTTAATCCAACTTCCTTCCGGAAAAATTTCCAAGTCAATTTAAAAGACATGAGATGAAAATCAAAAGATTACTGAAACGGGGCTACTGATCCGTTTCCTGATCAGAGGTCAAATATGAGAAGATTACCACTTAGTGGGTAATTAGCATAAGGGTATAGTCGGTCAAAACTCTTTCTCCGGAAGTTCAGCGCGCCCAATGACCTGCTTGTTTATAAATAGTGTTATTATTATCTTGTCTAGTACCACTCGAAGTCCACACCAGTAGCAGGCTGAGTCAAAATAACATCTGAATCTTGTGTTTAATCGCATAAATAGTCGATTTCTAAATTTAATTATCTCTTTAACCCATAATGGATTGTCATATTAGTTTTTGCAAACCAAAAGAGGAAAGGATAAATTGTGACATAATGGATATTATTACACAAAACACAATTCAACAAAATGTGTAAGCTATTAGCATTGTAAAGATCGTAAGCCAAAATAAAGTAATTAAATGTTCAGACCAGACTCATGCGGGTAGTAGTGCAAATATTCATGTTTTCAAAGCAATGAACACTATTCCACAACGTCTGAACCTCCGGCTGCAATTATTTCTGAAGGAATAAGCAAAGTGCCTGAGTGTTCCCAAAGTATTCTTCCTTCAAATGCAAGAATAACCAGAAATATTTAGGAAATTAAGAAACAAACTGCTCACTAAACTCCCTGAAACATTGAATGAAGTGGAGTTACAAGGTAGATTTAGCACAACTATTCAAGGTGAAAACTGGCTAATTCATGATAGCGGAAAAAGATGATGAGGAACGATTTCTAATTCTTGCAGCACTTTCCGCTCTACGAATACTAGCTTCCGCTAAACACTGTTATGCTGATGGAACGTTTGAAACATGTCCCAGAATTTTTTTTAGCAAATCTATACTATTCATGTTGAAATCCATTGGGAAATTCACCCTCTTATTTTTATTTTTTTACCAAACAAGCCGGAAGAAATTTACTTTAGAATGTTGTTATCCCTTGTTGATTGTGTTGAACGTTATGGATTGCAAATTGAAGTATCAGATGTAAGTGTTAATTTTGAAGTTGCTGCGCGAAATGCTTTTTTGCTTGTTCTTGGTGAAATCACCAAACATTTCTGTCCTTTTCATTTTTGCCAAACTACTTGGAGGAAACCTCAATAATAATGATGAGGAATTTTCCCTATTTTGCAGAAAGGTTAGCGCTTTAGCATTTCTGCTTGTTGCTGATGTAGCAAAAGGACTTGAACTTATGCAACAAAGTGTACCTGAAGAAGCTCTTCCTTTCATTAAATAGGTTGAATAAACTTATATTTTAGGCAAGCCTCGAACAAATGGAAGGCGCGCTAAACCTTTGTTCCCCCTCTCGAATGGAATGTTTATAAACTGACTCTACAGGGTTCCCCTCCTACAACTAACTCTGTTGAAGCTTGGCATAGAAGATTTAGTGTTTTAGTGCGAGACAAATCAAATATATATTATGTTATTGATGCTTTAAGGAAAGAAGAGAATGTAATTAGAGCAAGAATTTCGCAGTTTGATATAAGGTAAGCCCTAGGAAGAAAAACTCCAATGCTGAAAGAAAAGAGAGACGAATCATGAATATTGTGACAGACAACAGCGATCGTTCTATGGAAAATTACCTTCAGAATATTGCTTATAACTTGGTTTCATTATGAATGTTTTTTTTTAATAAAGAAACTTTGTTAATTTCAGTAAAACGGAATAAATTTTAGATAATACTATTTTTTTATAAAATAACTAGCTGGAAGACCTTTTAGACCAAAGTTCCTTTAGACCAAAGTTCATTTCGACTTAAGTTCCTTTAGACGAGAGTTCCTTTAGGTCAAAGTTCCTCTAGACCATAGTTCCTTTAGATGAAAGTTCCTTTAGACCAAAGTTCTTTTGACGAAAGATTTTTAGACGAAAGTTCCCCAACCCGGTTTCCATAGCGGAGTGTGTTGCCTAGTTATCGGAATCTAATGTTTGGGTGGATAAATAAAGAGTGAATAAAGAGGGTATTTAGAGATCAGTGGGTCTTAATAAATATCCCGGTGCCAGTTCGTACACAGGGGAAAGGAACCCAAAAGTGCGAACGCACACACGTAGGATAATAAGACCAGTAAGGGAGTCATGGTACGAGCGAACAACAGCAGGGAATGGGGGGAAGTGGTATCGAGTTTAGGGGATGGGTGTCTCAGCAGGGGTGTATCGCCGTCGATTCGCTCTGTTAAACAGTGTTTTAGTTTAGAATGCTTCCACCACACATCCATTAACCCTGTTCTATTAATCTCTCCTCTCGAAATCCACCCAATTGTCAGTGTGGCTGTTTGTGTGTACGAGAATATGTAAGAGTGTGAGTGCGATTTCAATTCCACCCTCCATGGTTACATGTTTCAAATGTGTATTCTTCTTGTGTACTATCATTTTTAAATTAGTGTACGTAATCTATTGATTACACATCATGTGTGTATTAAATTGTACCTATGTTGGTAGTCATGTTTTTAGTTTTAAATGTGTATTATGCGAGTAAACTTGTGGCTCACGTGACCTTAAATGGGTCAGTTGACTTTTACGTGTCTCCCCATCCGGTTGCCATGTTCAGGTGTTGGTATTTTCCATCCTAATTAGTTTAGGTTCGATTTTAGCTAGGTTAAGTTGGGTATATTGAACCTTAGACACCTAACCCAAGCCCTAAACTAATTAACATGTAGAATACAAACACCTAAATAACAGCGAGGAGCCCCATAAGACTCAACTGTTCCCGTCATTTTCTTATGTCTCGAAACCGTCGGTTAAAAAGCGGCGTCGGGCATCGGAGTGCAAATGAGTCCGCGACCAATCGACTTTGGCATTGAACCCGATTGCGTCTGGTTTATGCCCGACAGGTGCACTTTATCAGAGATGTTGCTTCCACCTCATTTTATTCTATCTCGTATGAGTGGATATCCCCCGAAAGCGAATAAGAAAGCAGAATTAGCTCCGTATAAGGCATTATAAAATTTACAAAGTACGATTTTTTTATAAAGAATTACGATAAATCGTATTTGATGCCCAGTAAAAACGAGGAATCCCTTCTTATGGGTAAGAAAGCAAGAGCAACTGTTGAGCGCATTGCTGACGTCATGGGACGAGCTAGCGCTCTGGCTGGGAACTGGAAGTATAGAATCCAGACAAATTTTGAATTTTATCAGTGTCACTTAAGGAAAGGATGTGGATGGTTCGCTAAAGTTTCCTCGTGCTCTCTTGTATAACTTTGCTCTGTCCGTTGGCTCACGTATTCCGTTTATATTAACGTAGGATCAGAACTCCTGGATAGATTTAAACGTTAATTAGGAGTAACCAACGGGTTGAAACGCCAGGTTGTTAGTTAAGAGTGTTTATATTTTGTGTTAATTACTAAAATACAGAAGTGGTTTGGTTTTAAGTTTACATATTTTTTTTTAATTACTTGTGGTGGTGACAAAACTTGGAAGTCCATAGGAATTTATGAACAGGATACGCATGGAATTTCAATAGGAACTTTTGAGGTAATTAATTACGGATAAAATTTACTTCCTTTGTTCCATAATTACTTTTAATTCAGTTAAATATTATTTAATCTTTTAACAACAAAGGGGTACAATGTGACCTTATGAAACTTTTGGTCACTGAGAGGGAAAAGCGTCATTTCCCTGCCTCCGAGAATATGCCCAAATACAAATAATGAAAGCTAACGAGGGTATCACTCGTTTTTAAGGAGGCGGGGGGGGGGGGGGATCCTGAATTGTTGAAGTTAGGCGAAGTGAAAATGTGTAGCAGCTATAATAGAACAACTTTCCTATATCTCCCCCTTTCTGCAACTACATGTGAAGGGGGGGAGTACGGTAAAGTTGAAGATAAGCTGCTCGGCTACTAGTTCCTTAGGGCGAGCGGCGAGGTATGGGGGGCGTAGCCCCCCCCCTTTGTAACTCATAGCCCGGCTCAAAACCGGCTTCCAGTAACCAAACACATATACTAATAATGTATAAATATGGCGGTATGCTAAAACAAATGTGAAATGCACATTTGCGCCAAAAAACTTCTTTTTTTATGTATTTTACATTTTAGCCTTTTGCATATAATAAATTTATAAATAATTGTGAAGCTACACAAAATCTGATAAAAAGGCATTTCACATTTTTCTTAGCATACGGCCGTAAGTTAGCAGCCGAGCAGCTTATCTTCAACTTTTTTTTGCTCTTTTAATTTTCAAGCTGTACAAGATCCAATTACAGGGAGGGATGGGAAGCGGATTTAACCAACGTGGGAATTTTCATCATCGACTAATGAATAAGACATTAATAAATTGAATCGACTAAAGATAAGACTAATAAATTGGATCGACTAAAGATAAGACTAATAAATTGGATCGACTAAAGACAATCCGCCCCAAATGAAAAGGGAGTCTTTTTTTCATTTTCCGGAGCGACTGACTTTACTAGTGGGTGGGGGAGAGGGGGATTCGGTTCCAATATTAGCACTATAACCTAACAAATATTATCATTTTAACCTAGCCTAACAAATACAGGAATTACGGTAACAGTGTGCCGGATAAAATTTTTAAAAAATATTCCAGAGTTCGTAAATTCGAAATTTTACACCAAACCCTTCTAAGGGTTTCGGTGAAATTATTATTAATATTAATCCTTCACCAGCCCGCTTATTATTATTGGTGCTTTTTGTGGCTGGGTTTCGACGGAGGCGGATGACCTTTGATAGGCCCTTGTGGCTTTTGTCATCCGTGTAATTATGTTATGTTATGTTATTCAATAGCGCACCCATCTGTCTACTCAACCAGTCCGTCTATCTTCCATTTATCTCTGTTAACCAACGAATCCTTTTGAGCGAACAAATGAATAAACTTTAGATAGGTTGTCAAAACCTTACCTTGTTTTCAAGCTTAATATAGACGAAAATAAGAGTAGCCACCAACCGAAGAACTCTTAGGAAATGGCAATGACGTTGAACGGTTAAGAACATGGACGGTCAAGAACATGAACGGTTAAGAACATGGACGTTCAAGAACATGAACGGTAAAAAGGATCAACCGTTAAGAACATGAATAAAGGCAACTCGAGGGTATGAAATGTAAAACTAGTGAGTCGAGCATCGAATTTGTGAGGGTTGATCAGTGATTGCTGATGTATTTGAAGATAGAAACTGAAAAAGTCTAAAATTTCAATTCGGGTTTAAGCCGTACAAACGTCAGTTTTCAGTAATTCTCAACAGACGATCGTCCCCGAAGATTCAACTGTCAAGCAATTCAACGAATGTACAATCAAAATAAACTCAGATTCTAAAATATATTGAACGACGAATGCCATTTTATTTGCACGGTATGATGAACAAACAAAATTATCGAAAGTGAGAAGCTAATTAACACATTGAACCCTTTGAAAAAAATTTGCATTCTTTGAAGATTAGGCGCGGACAGACATAACGAGATTTATGGACCACACTTTTTTAAGATTCTGAAGCAGGGCAAACGAAATCCGTCACTACTGAAGATAGGCGGTGCTCTTTCAATACGTGGTCTGCCAACTTTTTTGAACTACGCTTTTATCCTAAGGAGGTTACATTGAGATGATAATTAATGATATGAGAGTTTATTAGCAAAAAAATGCATGTTAAACTAATAAATAAGAACACAATAAAACATAATTTGTAATATTTAGTGGAAAACAACTTGAACATTCATAAAATCAGAGTACCTTTTTTTAGGTTAGGTTATGTTACGTACTCTGATTTATGAATGATATTAAAGTTGTTTTCCGTTAAATATTACAAATTATGTTTTATTGTGTTCTTATTTATTAGTTTAAATGCATTTTTTTTGCTAATAAACTTGCATATCATTAATTACCATCTCAATGTAACCTCCTTAAGATAAAAGCGTAGTTAAAAAAAGTTGGTAGATCACGTATTGGAATGAAAAAATGTTGATGGATCACTTTATAAACTTACCAGTAAACTTACCATCCCCGCCAGAGCTGGATAAGCAGCATCCAACGGTCTTCTTGTTAATGGAGCAGGCAGCCTTCTCAGACTTATTCGTAGCTCCGGACATTCTTCAAATAATTTGCCAATTTTTGATTTGAATGAATTTATTGACCTTGCATAGACCGTTTGATCATCAAAATTGTTCCATTCATCAATAACTCTTTGACTAAAGGAGAACTTATGGAAGAGCACGAATGAATATGATCCATGTTGATATTGTAAATGAAACGTTACCTAATAAATGGCTCCATATACCAACTCTGTATCCGTAGATTAATTCTGTTTTGCAGGTGTTTCGACCCTATAAGGATTAATGGTACCGTGAAAGTATAGTTAAAAAAAATAGTTCCAATCGCCTTTTCAGTCTTAGGCCTCTCGAATAAAATGAAGAAGTCTCCTAGTTTAACTAAAAGATCCTACACGGTAGCAAAGAGTGAAGATATATCAATATTGACATTGCTTTAATATATTAATATCGGTAAGCGTCTTTTAAAGACTTTAATAATAATTCATATGAGACTAATGTCCTTAGAATTGTAACAGGAATATCTTAAGTTGTTTCCAAAGCCGAAACTGAAGAGGGGATTAGGGCTCAGTGTATAGTTAAGGAATTTGTGAATAATCGCGTCTTCTGTTGCATTTCATTGTTCACAAAAATGGAAAAGGGATAAATCAAAGTGGGCGTGAGTTAGTCTACTACATCCTAATCTAGTAAGTCTGCCTCATTGTGACATTTTGAAAAGGACTAGTGTGATTTAAAACAGGTTTGATTAGGGGGAAGAATACCATTATTTTGTGACCATTCATCTTGACGGGTTGAAGATTGAGGGTTGTCACATTCCTATCAATTCTGGCGCTGAAAAAACCCAAGTGTATCACTTGACCACGAGGGATTTCTGCTTTTGCTGCAAAGAAATTCGTAGGAAAGCTTCAGCTTTATTTTATATAGTTAATTTTACGGTAGACCAAATAATGACGTTTGGTTTTTAATTGCTAACAAGCACGACAGTGCCTCTTATGCGATAACTAATATACAGTTATTTAATATCTACTATATCTAATAATAATAACTAATAATACGGTTATCTACTTTTCGACCTCTGTACTTGATTACCCCAAATATGGCATATAACTCGGCAGTAATTCAACATTTCCATTAATTTAGCTTAAGGGGCATTAATGTTATCACTTCTAGGCTGGTTTTGAGTGGACTCTATGGTCTTTGCAAGTTATAGTTCTGTACTTAATATAGAGCTGTGGTAGGAAAGCTTGTAACCATTTATTTCTGTCCAGCTGAATGCATTAAACCTTCAATACTTTTTGGATCTGTTAAAGTTATATTATATCTTAAACATTTATAATCGTCTATTAATTCTACACAAAAATTGCCACATAGATGATGTGTTTTTGTTATTAGAGTATACAGTTAATGTTAAATTGAAGCGAACTTGTTTTTATCACCCAAAACTCTGGTATTTTTATAGTATTTAAATCAACAATGTCGTATCCTAAATTCATAATATATATTTTTTAATCCAACCATTGAAAGGTTTGTGGAGGGGTCTATGATTAAAAAAAATCTACCATAAGAACTAGAAAATACTAAGTACTTTAAAATTCTATCTTAATCCTAGGAATAGTCTAATGAATCTAAATAGGAATTAGATTAGACTCGGCTTCCAAATAGTCAACACTCTTAGGATTTAAATTTAAAGCTTCTATAACTAGTCTGATGCATTTGCACTATATTCTATCAATCTTTAATAGATTTATTTCTATAAGAGTGATTCATAATCTATTTTACTTCTAATGGGAGATTTATAAATATGTAGATGTATTCTGCTTGGACCACCAATTTGTATTTGTTAGGTATTTAAGGAGGAAAATGCTAACTTTACACTTTTTTTTACTAATGAAGTAATTTGAGCTGACTAAATTAGGTAATGTGTAGATGATACATATTTAATAGGAAGGTTAGTAAGTGTCAGCTCTGGCAAATTATGTTTTCTAGGACATTATGTAAAAATGAAACGGATTTTGTAGGTGAAAAAATTGATACCTCATTTATCTGACAATTTAAAAATTGAATCCATGATTATTCCATGTGGTTATAAATTTGTTGTAAGTGCTTATTGACCAACCACATTGTAATGTCATCTGCATACATGGCATGATTTATTTTAATGTCAATAAATAAATCATTTCACACAATCGAGTTGTTCAGTAGTTACCAGTATTAGACATGATCGGTCTCAAGGAGACAGGTTCTTTATGAACTTTGGGCAAACCTTAAATATAAGGAAGATTGGGTAAATAAGGCGTGATTTTACTTTTAACCAAATGAGACAAGTGATTTAAAATGGCCTTAAATTTTGTTGTAATCCACCTGGTTTCTGTACTGAACCACTCGCATAAAATGGCTTTCGGAAAACTTAGAGCGATTTGTTGGATCCGTTTCCAATGCACATATAACAAAAACTGTTGATTTTATTGAAAAAGTCAAAAGGACTTTACCTAATAAAAGGTTGGTAAGTTTAGATGTGACTTCATTATTTACTATCCGAGGAAAGCCACTATTATTTTCCTTAGGACGTTTCTGAGTGACAAAGGCGATTGTTAACTTGTTGATATTGATACATTAAATTATTTGAACTTTGCGTCTCCAATACATATTCCAACTTTAACGGTTCGTATTTAAAAAAAAAATGTCTCATTATGGGATCGACTCTTAGCTCTGTTATGAGTAACTTATTAATGGAAATGTTTGAACCCCATTTTGTAACACATAGTTTAATCCTCGACACAAATTGGTGGAGATACGTAGACGATGTCTTCGGAATTATTGATAATGATGTTAATCTAGAACATATGGGAAATGTAAATTTGAAATTTAGATCAATTAATCTTACTGTCGAAATGGAAAAGGAAGCATTACTCCCGCAATTTAAAATATTTAGTAATCCTACGCATACGGATTCATACATCCAGGCCTTTTCATTTCATTCTCAAAAAATCAAACGTGGAGTTATGTCTGGGTTGGTATTTAGAGCACTACGCGTTTTTTAGCCAAAATTTCTTGAGGAGATTAAATACATTAAACAATGGTTTTGCCCAAATTGGGCTATACAGAGCCCTTTATAATGAATAAATTTGATACTTTGAATAAATACAAACGTAACCTTTGATGAAAGACGAATGTCTTTGTCCTTTTTAGCTAACCGTTTACCCGGCTTATCGCTGACCCAAAGGGATTAAACCGAGTCTTGGCTTTATGGAGAATATCTAAATGATTGTGTTCGGTTTTTATTGTTATTAACTTATATCTCTTTCTCCTTTCCTTCAGGTCTGTTCATATTTGCTTGAAGAAGAGACGTTTGTTGCAGTCTCAAGTTCAAATTGATGAAAGTGATGAAATGTGTAGTAGGTTTTCATAGATGTGAAATTGTTTACTAGTTTGCCCTGGTGTTGAGGGAATCACGAGCATACTTTCTTCTTATTGTTTGTTCAATTTTTCTTTATCCTCCGTCAATAATATTGCTGACCGAGATGGTCAGGTTCTCCTTTTGTATTATAACTTTTGTTTTTAGTCGGTTCCTCCGTCGTGCCTTTCAAGCCTTTCAAGTATGTAGTTTTATTGCTAACTATTATTTTCTCGTTTTATATGGGCATTTTTGCCTCTTTATTTGTACTTTTTAACTGTTATTTATTTATTTTTTATTTTCTTTCTACTTAAATTTTATCTTAGACACTTTGCCTCCTTTTTATCTATGATTGTTGTTAGTTAAATTATCTTTCTCTTTTTATTTTCGTTGACTTTGTTACTTAATTATTCATTTCTTATTTTTATTTCAAATCTTAGTTAGGGCACTTCGCCTCTTTTTTTAACGTTTTTTTTTATTATTGCTGTTAGACTATCTTATATTATTATTTTAGTTAACTTTGTTGATTATTTATTCTTCTCTTCAGTTTATTTTAATTTCATTTTAGCTTAGGCACTTTGCCTCTTTTTTCTTTATACTTTTTATTGTTCTTTCTCCTCTTTTTGTTTTAGTTAAAGTTTGATTTGGGCACTTCACCTCTTTTAAAAAAAATAATATTGCCTTTTGTCTATTGATTTTCTTTGTCTTGTTTCGATTTTTGTATCATTGTTAGGTGTAGATAGGTCTTATCTTTTCTCTTGCACAGTTTCTTCCGTTGGGGAATAGAGTTGTTCTTTCTACTGTTCGTTGTCTGAATTGGAGTATGTTAGGTTATTGTTGATTGTTGGGAGTGTTTCTTCTTCTACTTTGTCCCATGTCTTTCTCCCTAGCCTCTGGATCTCCATATTGATCAGTTTGAGCCCCATTCTATCGTTTAGAACCGATTGTTGAATACGGTCGATCTTTTTCGTGCCAGTTATAAGCAGTGTGGTTTGATTCTGTACGTACTGCATCGTCCTGTGAGAGGTACAGCTTGCCATCTGCGTGATCACGGCCGGGTACATCAGGACCGGGCGTACCAAGGCCGTGTAGAGTTTCCTCTTATTTGGCACGTTGAGGATTCGGAAACGCTACAGTTTCTTCAGCTCTCCTTTGGCCAGGGAGACTCTGTTTTGGAAAAAAAAACGTAAGCCCAGGACCTTTCCCTCGTTAGAGTATGGATAAATTTCATCGTCAACGAGGATGTCGTCTATTTTCTGGCGGTTCATCGGAATTATCTGGAATTTCTGGCGGTTCGTCTTGATTTTCCACTTTTTTCATAACGGTTGATGTTAAAAATCTCGGCAGCTGTCGACCTTGCTTGAACTCCAGCGTTCCTGATGGAGCTTGGAACGATTTGTGTGATGTTATCTGCGAATTGCAGATACATCGAATCGTCCCTTACTGGAGCAGGGAGGTCTATTGTCTATACGAGGTACAGCAACAGATCCAGAAAGCTGCTCTGTGGAACTTCCGCCTCGAATTCGAATTCGGGTCTTTTGTAGCCCTCGCTCGTGATTTGGGCTTTCCTTTCCATGACATAGTCACAGAGTACCCTTTCCAGGCTTCGGTTTAACTGGAGGTTAAGGATCTTGAATTGTAGCCCTCTCAGCCAAACCTTATCAAAGGCCTTGTTTACATCCCGCAGCACCACGTCTACGTACTTTCGCTCCGCTTTGCTACATGCGAGTTTTTCGCTGAGGAGGGCGCGGGCGGTCTCCGTTCCTCGTCTCTTTCAGAACCTGTGCTGCTGAGGGTTGTGAACTGCTTGCTTGACTAGTTGTTCTTGAAGCCTGTCAGCCAGGAGCTTATCATAGACTTTCGCAACGAATTCCAGCAAGGAGATTAGCCTATAGTTGACCACTTGATCAGGAGGTTTTCCTCCCTTAGGTATGAAGATTATTTTTGCAATCTTAAAACCATCAGAGAAGTAACCCGTGTTCAGGAAAGCGTTATAAATATTTGTGATTCCCTGAATGATCTGCTGGGGGACATTTATCAATTTGATTTTGGTGATGCCCGTCCAGCCTGGTGCCTTTTGTTCGAAGGATCTCACAGTGCCTAAGACCTCCTCAGGTTTTATGGGACGGCCATGGCCCGCCATTTCTCTGCCTTCGTCTACTTGATGTTGTGGGTGCATACGGTGTATAATCTGATTCAGGTCTTCGATTAGTTGGCCTTCGAATTCCTGGTTGAACTCTTCATTGTCTTCTGGAGTGATACTGAAGACGTTTTTCCAATAATTCCTAAATCTGTCTTCTAGAACCCCTGGGTCCTCTATATTATTTCCGATCTCTTTTATTCGAGCCTTTATTTTTCCGGTTAGGCCTTTTAGTTTCTTAATTTGACGCCAGAATTTAGCCAGGTTTAGCTCGCTATCGGTTTTGGCTATCAAGTTGTTCCAGATTTTCTCTTGTTGGAGGTTGATAGCCCCTTTTTGCTCGGTGCTTAGGCGCCGAAGCGAGCTTCTTTCCCGGTTAGGACCTTCCCGTCTTATCTCTTCGTACACTTCCCTGTGAACATGAGCGATCTCCCTTATTTCCTTTATCCATCTGGGCTGAGGAGGGGATTTGTGCCCAGTCTTGAGTATGCACTCGCGGTCTGCTTCTAGAATGGATGTAGTTATCCTCTCCAGTTCCTCGTCTATTTCCTCCAGGGTTGCGTTGCTTAGGTTAGCTGGGGCACATTGACTGAGTTGTCTCTTGTAACGTTCCCAGTTGGCTGAGAGGTAGTTTTTGCGGAGAGAGACTGGAAGCTGGATCGGCGCGAGTGATATTGTGGTGAGGATCGCTAAGAGATCACTGTAGACTGTTGGACCAGGATCACTATGGTAGTTGAAAGGGAAGCCTTCACTTGTTAAGATTATATCAGGTTTGGTGGCTGATGTGGAAGTGATATAGGTCGGAAAATCCGGCCCTATTCTTTGGATGTTTTTTCTTCCCATAATCAATTCCAAGTATCGGCCTCTTTCGTTGGTTCTACCATAGCCCGCCGCACGGCATCTGGCATTGAGGTCGCCCACTAAAGTTGTCATTCGGCGGTGCCCAAATAGTGTGTAGAAGTTATTTATTTGAAGATAGGCTCGACGAGGAGGTTGATAGGCTACCGCTATCACGGAGGTTTCCTACCAATGTGTGTAGTTCGACCGCCACAAAGGATTCGTCTAGTTCTGGAAGATGTTTGAACGAGATGTTCCCCTTGGTAGCTATTGCAGCACCATCAAACCTTTCCTGAGAATAATTCCTTATGACCATTCTGTAGCTCGGTATTTTAATTTAACCAGATGTAGTGTCAATGCCGTGTTCTAAGAATGATGTCAGGGTCAAGCATACGGAATATGTTTCCATATGCCGTTGCTTTCCCCTCCCATCCGTCTACTTTGAGTGTCAGGATCCTCATTATGTTGCTTACTCTTTCCATGTTGTATTTTTAGTGTTTCTGGGTTATGTTCTTCTTCCCGTTTCTTTTCTTCCTGAACTCGCGTTAGAAATTTGCTCACAAGTGTTGTGATGTAGAACTACGTTTTGGCGGAGCAAAGCTTGTTCTACTGTTTTAGTGTCGATTTAGGCCTTGTATTCCATTTTAAAGACTTATGATTTAATTCCATCTAATATTTCTCTGGGTTCCATCTCTTCGGGAAAGGAAAAATGTTCGCATGCGCATATTGTGAGATTGATATTATCCGCACCCAGCCTTTTATTCTTCCGTTTCTTCCCCCTGGCCTTCTTTGTTTGAGGGGCTTCTGAGTCCGCGAATCTGAGGACTCCGAGGAACCAGTAGTAGCAGACCCAGCATTTTTCCTCTCTTCGTTGTCTACTTGTCTTTGTTTAGAGACAGTAGTTTTCACTTCGACTGCTTCTTTTTTCTCTCTCCTAGTTTTATTTCCAATTTTTGGGTTGTCTTTTTGAGTGCCGTCTTGTACCTCTGTCTGTTGGTCTGGGACCATCTGCAATTGCAGGACCCTCCCGGAGGAGGGGTTGTCCGTGAACCACATTTGGTCCATACCGTTTTTGGAGAGCATTTGATTTAGCTCTTTAGCGAACGTTCCTGGGCGCGTAAGATTCATGACGTTCGCGTGTAGGATGCACGTCAGAATCTTGGTTGAGTTATCGTTCTGTAGTTTGAGGTAGGTCTTTTTCGTATAACTTCTGACAAGGCCGCCTTTGCTGCTTGAGTGAAGGTTATATTGGCTCTACGCGTTTTCTCTTGTTTCTTTAGCTCATGTTTCTTCTTGATCACTTCTTTTTTTGACATGGCAGGCCATGGCCATTAACCTTTGTCCCTGCCTGCAGTTGACGCACTTTTCGAAGTTGTTTTTACACGTCCTCCAATGGTGGACCTTTTCGCTGCATTTGACGCATGTTTCTTGTGGCTCCTTGCAGTACTTTGTTGCGTGTTGCTTCATTCTGTAGCACCTAAAGTAGAATTAAACTGGAGTGAATTCTCCCTTCTTAATTTGGTATCCACTTACTTTAGCATTAAGCATGAGCAGACCATGTTCTTTTGCCTTTTGGACCATAATGGTTTCTGCAAAGGCTACCTTAAAAACTTGAGTGTAGTCACTGTTATCCCTCTCGTTGTTAAACTTAACCACTTCGACTACCTTGACCCCGGGTGGCGAAGCTGGATTTTCCCTTGATTTCCTCTTTTGAATGTTGCCTGATCCATGGGTCGAGCCGCCGGCATACCACGCTCCTATAGGCCAGAATCTGAGAGGCGGTTAATAAGTTTTGCGAATCGGTAGGGCAAAACAGAGGAAGGGGGATGGCTGTTTGTGGGGGTGTTAGGACAAGTTATATCAAATCAGGACCTGCAGCCGCGCGCTCCTGCCTCGTTTATTTAAGAAGCAGTAGCTGATCGCAGATCGTCAGTCACAAGTTTTTCAACAATGGAGAAGGTTGAGCACCGCGCAGTGATCAAATTTTTGACCAAGGAAGGAAAGATTGCAAAAGAGATTGATGAACACATGGTTGCAGTGTACGCCGACACCGCCCCTTCCTATGCAACCATTGCTCGCTGGAATAGGGAGTTCCGCCATGGTCGTGAGTCCCTTGAAGATGACCCCCGTCCAGGACGCCCGTCAGACGTGACTAAACCAATGAGGACAATGTGGCCCGTGTGAAAAGGATCATCCTCGAAAATCGACGGGTGAAGGTCGAAGAAATCGAGCGAAAACTTGCAATATCACATGGAAGTGTTATCAACATCATCCACGACAATTTGGCCATGACCAAGGTCTTTGCCCGTTGGGTCCCTAGAAACCTCACGAAACCTCACGAAACCTCACGCCCCATGATCGACTTCAACGTCGTCAAAGTTTACAATGCCAGAGTTGCACAAGCTGCCCTGCGCAAGTGCGGATTCGAGGAGCTCAATTATCCCACCTACAGTCTAGATCTGCCCCCTATCGACTCTTTTTATTCCGCCAACTCAAGGCTGCACTGCGTGGACGCCGGTTTGGGGACGATGAAGATGTCAAGCTCGCCGTCCAGGAGTGGATTGAACAGCAGTCGGGAGATTTCTGGTTATCTGGAATTCGAAGCCTCAGGGACAAGTGGCGCAAGTGCATTGAAGTTGAGGGTAGTTATATTGAAAAATAATAAAACACTTTTCCTCATATCTCGTTTCCTTATATCCGAATTGCAAAACTTATTGACCGCCCCTCGTATCTCGATGCCACCTCCAGCAGTCTCACCATGGCAATGCTTAATTTGCTATATACAACTTCGTATACTTTTTCTCTGCTGGGCTTGGGTTGTCCATCGATTGCCCTCAGGGAGATTCTGGCCATGTTATCCTGAGCCATCTCTTCTAAAGAGTGGCCCTTCAGGGCTATATTCTTATTATGCTCTTTAATCGTTGGTTGTGGTAACTTGATTCGAGATTAAATAATTCGTACTCCCTTTCTTCTTCGTCGTTTGTTTTATTAATTTTTTTTGTAGGTTTTTGGATTTGATTTAGCACTGCGGTCATTGCAGGATTTTATTATCTACATGAGAAAGTTGCCTCCTAAATTCATTCCAATAATTCGGATGTAAAGATTATATTCTTCATGAAAATCTGCTATTAGGTTTCCTCTCTGATAGCATTCAAATGAGGCCCAAATGTAATGATACCCATTAAAATCTCCTGATATTAATATAGGTGGAGGGAATTGGTTAGAAAGATTTATTTATGCTTGTGCAGATAATGAGACTCTTGGAGCTAAATAGATTGAACAAATTCTAAATTTTAATGATAGTAAATTACTTTGGCTACTATGGCTTCCAATTCTGTACTTTATAGAATAATCTGACGGAAAGGTAGTCTCGTTAGATAGTTACGTATATGCCACTGGCATATTTTATAATGCATTATATGTATTTAAATAATTTATAATATTATTCTCCAGAGAATATTCTATAGCTATCCCTTGCGCTTGAATAACTTCATGTAAATCCCATTTTATTAAACGAAATGACTGTTTTATTAACTGCCTGTTGGGTGCAATAGTTAATTCCATAATTGTATTTACTCCTTTATAATAGACCATGGAGAATCATTTGATAAATCAACTGCATTTAAGTTATAATTCTCTTGGCCATTATTAGCATCAGATATAAGTAAGGTTTGTGTAAAATACATTGTATTTTGATACTGTTTCTATTATTTTTCTCACTATTTTTAGCATGTATATTAATAGAGCTTGTGGGGTACTCTTTAAACTATATTTGTCGAACTTCAGAAAAGGTTAGGTTTTTCTTGATCTTTATATGAATATATTTCCTTTTCTCTACTCTATTTCGGGCATTCTTTAGAATTTGTCAAGTGGCTTAGGGACGGACAGATACAGATACGAAATTCAGTTATTTTATTACAATCCTTTGAATTGCGTCGCTTATTGCAATAAAGGTACCTTAGTTTATTTGTAAACCTTTATTTCCATTTCCAAAATGCCAACAGTTAGAGCACAATAAGGTAGGATAATAATTAACGATACTAAATGTAAGATATCGATAATATAATTTAGGAGGTAAGATATTTCTGCAAGTGTTAGTACTAACAAAGTAACAGGAATATGGGAAAGGCCTTTATTTAAACGTTTAATTTTCATAAGTGACTAGTTTTGTATTTTTAATTCAAAATAGTTCAATATCAGTGTAATAAGTCTGGTGCATATATAATACCCCAAATAGTATTTAATTGTCGAGGAACTGTACATTCTACCACATATCGTCAATTGATAATAATTGTGGTATTAAAAAAAGGGGGCTATTGTCTAGTCAGCAGATTTAGGGTCGATTAGGAGAGAACTTGTTCGACAATATTTAACTTAAATGCGTAATTCAAGTTAAATATTGAACAATTTTACGTCCGTCAGTTAAGTTATCAGATTCTGTAAGAAATTAAGGGTTAACATGCTTCTGAGACTCAGAAGATGATATAGATGAAGAAAACCTTAATACAGAGGTCAGAGTTATAACTAAGTCTTTTTAATTTAGATCATTTTTGTTCCTTTTTAGTCCAGCTAAGAAAAGTGCACTGTACCCAAGGAGCAAAGGCAGTCACTGGTTATATAGAAGATCTAAGCTGCCTTTTATGCGGAGAGTGATAAGATCTCGCTATCAAACGAGAAGCTAAGTCAAGCCTAGTCTCAAAAAAAGCTAAAAAATCAAAACGCGGAACGTTACGAGAAGGAAAGTCCTCAAGGCTGAAAGATTGGTTACAAGGAAAGTCCCCGAGACTGAAGGATTAGTTTCGAGGAAGGTCCTCGAGACTGAAGGGTTGGTTTCGAGGAAAGTCCTCGAGGCTGAAAGATTGGTTTCAAGAAAAATCCTCGAGGCTGAAGGATTGGTTTCAAGGAAAGTCCTCGAGGCTGAAGGATTGGTTTCAAGGAAAGTTTTCGTGGCTGAAAGATTGGTTTCAAGGAAAGTTTTCGAGGCTGAAAGATTGGTTTCAAGAAAAGTCCTCTAGGCTGAAAGATTGGTTTCGAGGAAAGTCCTCGAGGCTGAAGGGTTGGTTTCGAGGAAAGTCCTCGAGGCTGAAAGATTGGTTTCAAGGAAAATCCTCGAGGCTGAAGGATTGGTTTCAAGGAAAGTCCTCTAGGCTGAAGGATTGGTTTCAAGAAAAGTCCTCTAGGCTGAAAGATTGGTTTCGAGGAAGGTCCTCGAGGCTGAAGGGTTGGTTTCGAGGAAAGTCCTCGAGGCTAAAAGATTGGTTTCAAGGAAAATCCTCGAGGCTGAAGGATTGGTTTCAAGGAAAGTCCTCTAGGCTGAAGGATTGGTTTCAAGAAAGTCCTCGAGGCTGAAGGATTGGTTTCAAGGAAAGTTTTCGAGGCTGAAAGATTGGTTTCAAGAAAAGTCCTCTAGGCTGAAAGATTGGTTTCGAGGAAGGTCCTCGAGGCTGAAGGATTGGTTTCGAGGAAAGTCCTCTAGGCTGAAGGATTGGTTTCAAGGAAAGTCCTAGGGGCCGAAAGATTGATTTCAAGAAAAGTACTCGTGGCTGAAGGATTGGTTTCAAGGAATATCCTCGAGGCCGAAAGATTGGTTTCATGGAAAGTCCTTGATGCTGAAGGAGTGGTTTCATGGAAGATTAATATAGCATCGATCAGCGTTTTCATGGCCGGATCAACAGATATTTCTCCTCTGGACTTCTTTTCTCTGGCGTTTCATTAAAGGCGGAGTCCTCCCTCAACACAGATATTTTGGGGAAAAAAATAAATAAGCTTAAAGTGCAAGCGAAATCATTTAGAAAATTCAATTTAGCTAAATAAAACTTCAGAATTTCCTCTTTAGAATCATTTTTCTATTTAATTCTTGTAACTTTAAGGCCTAGTTAGAATATATGGTTGTTCAAAACCAATTTCATCTTTACTGGCCATCTTGTACTAACAATTGATAGCTAATACCGTTTTAACTCCCTCCCCTTGTTTTAGTCGGTTCCAAAACTGAGTAACGACATTAACGCAAAGATCAGTATGCCAGTCATTGGTAGGCCTGAAGGCACGAGAGGCAGGTCCTAGTTTAAGGGGAGGGTGGGGGGGGGATCACAACCCATACCTGGATCCAAAATACCTTGTAGGCTCATTTCGAGGTGTTTTTATTAAAATGAGAGCCGGGGAGTGGGGTATTATAGACCCCCAAGAAGAAGTTCGTAAGCATGGGTACGTACACACAAAGTAGGAGCTCGAACCCTTTTCCTTTGAGGGAAAGATGCGAGGTAGGTCAAGTTTAGAGGAGATTTTGAGATAGGGGGTGGGGGGGTGGACAAGGTATCATGCCCTTCCGACCCCAGGTTTCGCGGAAAACACGTCCAATATCCATTTTCCCTACAATGACAAAATTTTGCCATGTCTTCCTTCGTTTCGAAACAGTGGGTAAGGTTAAGAGAGTTGCGCGCCTCCCAGGACTTTAGTGCACTTTAGCATTCTCTTTACGAACCTATTTTTTTAACAAGGTCAACAGACCTAAGTCGCGTGCTCTCAATTATTTTGACTTATGACCTTACAACCTTCAAACCTTCAATAATTTCTAGACTAACCTCAGGAGGACCTTGGCAATTTTATCATTCGAAAGAGAATGTAAAACAACATAAGGAGTTTTACGTCGGGTTTTAGTCGCGTGTACGTGACTCTATAAGTTACTATGTCGGTCCATAGGTCGGTCGGTCAGTTGGTAACCATTTTACTTTTCATTGAGTTTTTGGGGCAATAACATCGTAACTATTCGGCCGATTCTAACGAAATTTGAAACCCTTATGTTGTTTTACATTTTCTTTCGAGTAATCTAGTTGTCAAGGTCCTCACAAGGTTAGTCCGGGAATTATTGAAGGCCGCAAGTGAGAGCACGTGACCTTTGGTCACCAGACCTTGTTTATCTCTTCCTGAATGTTATAAGTGTATCCTACCGGGCCCTAATTTTGGGGTGGGGGAAGGGATATTCAAGATTGGGGGAGAGATAGCACTCTGTACCTACCTATCACTAACACATTTTTTTTACACTTTTAAGAAACTTGTATTAATCCAACAGGGTGTTAAGAGCCACTAAAATAACATAAAATTATCCACACTTTACTTAACCCCTAACCTAACCTAACTATTAAATGGGAAGAAAATATTTTGGTCTGGCGAGATGTTTAGCCTTTTTTTCATCCCTTTTCACTGTTTCTTTCTTTCATTTCCGTTGGATTATACAATTTGTTCTTAAATTATCCAACCCAAATTCTTCTCTGAGGTGTGTGCGCTTATGTGGGTGTAAGCGTGTTTGTCTCTGCAAGTGTATGTGTGTCTGTCTCTGCTGATGTGTCTGTCCATGAAGGTGTATGTATGTATTGTCTCTTCAGGAGTGTCTTTGCAGGTGTATTTGTGATGTCTTTTCAGGTGTGTCAGCGCAGGTGCGGGTGAGTCTGTCTCTACAGGTGTATGTCTGTATCTCCTTAGGTATGCGTGTGTAGGTGTATGTGTGTTTGTCTCTGTAGGTGTATGTCTGTATCTCATTAGGTATGTGTGTGTAGGTGTGTCTGTCTCTGCAGGTGTATGTCTGTATTACCTTAGGTATGTGTGTGTAGGTGTATGTGTGTCTGTCTCTGCCGGTGTATGTCTGTCTCATTAGGTATGTGTGTGTAGGTGTAGGTGTGTTTGTCTCTGCAGGTGTATGTCTGTACCTCCTTAGGTATGTGTGTGTAGGTGTAGGTGTGTTTGTCTCTGCAGGTGTATGTCTGTACCTCCTTAGGTATGTAGGTGTAGGTGTGTCTGTCTCTGCAGGTGTATATCTTAATATCCTTAGGTATGTAGGTGTAGGTATGTTTGTCTCTGCAGTAGTAAGTCTGTGTGTCGCTTCAGGTGTATCCGTAAGTGCGTGACTATGTCCTGTATTCTACCTTCACTTCAAGATGCACTTCACTATTATGACTAAACTACAAAATTAGTTTAATTGGTAAATCCTTGAGTGATAATTTGTCTTTATTCACAGGTTGCCTTTCGAATTACCAGAAGAATGTCGTCGCTATGGTAACATTAGGCCAATTTTGGTCAATTATGAATCTTTTTGTTCTGCCAGGCTTCGTATGTACAAGTGGGAATCTGTGCACTATTACATAATGTACTTCTATGTACACGGTGTGATTTGATTTGAAGTAGAAATGATAAGTGATAGGATGATTGGTTAATCGGAATTCGTAATAGGAAGAATCGGAAATTTTCTTCTGATTTTCTTTTGTCTCATTTTTCGATGTGATATAAACAAGTGATTTATTATTTTTTTTAGATTGAGGTTATCATCATCATCATCATCATCATCATCATCACAAACTATAATTTAAGAAGGGGAATTTTTTGAGTATTTGAATAATAATTTCCTCTTAGTTTGGTTATGACTTATGTTTTTTTATCAAAGTTATTTCTAATAATTCTTTTATAATATCAAAAAACAAAATGGTGAAGTTCAGAAATAAATATAACTATCGAAATTTTGTGAATTTTTTAAAACCCAAAGAATTAAAAATGGTGAAGTTCTGAAAATTTATTTTTATATATCGTCTTCTCTTCTATATCTATTCTATAACTCTATATTTTAGCAACGTGATATTTTGAAAGAGGGGAAATTTAGTTTAGAGTTCCTTTTTAAAATTATTATAATTGGCGAAATTCAGAAAATTTATAAAAATTTAAACATGGCTGCTTTTTTTTAGATTTTAAATTTTAATCTTGGTAGCGAAGGCACAAGCCTCCCCTCCGTAGGGAAGAGTGGCGAAGCCATTGCCTGATGTGTATATTATTGAACAAATCATATGTTATCGATGTTATTCATACAAACGTATTAATGATTAATCCTTTTGGCGGGAGATGAAGAATTAAAAGAAGCTTTTCTATACCGGTATTCTTTCCATAAAAGCCCCTTTTAATTCATCGCTGTTTATTTTCATTTCTATAATTTTGTCTTATCTTAAAATTAACCAATTATAAGTTTATAGCTATCCATACTTTTGAGCAATTTTGATAATTTATTGCAGAATTAAATTGGATTCAATCATGTGTAGTATGGATAATGGGGAAAAGTAGATGAGGTGTCTAAATTTTCGTGAAGAACATGTCGGTAGATTACTTAGAAGTCATATGTTTCATGTATTTAACCTATTTATTCAAGTTTATTTGGACTTCAGTTCAGAATTCGTGGTTAGATTAGTAGATGGAGGGCTTGGTTTTGTTTCCATGACGACCATTTCTCTTTTATCTTTGCGATGTTACCTGGTTTAACGTAGGGGCAGGTTAGACTGGATGCTAAAAAGGCACCCCTTTTATGAGGGGTGTTATTTTGGGGCCTGTTTTGGGATCCTTATTATTTATTATATAGGTATATTAATAATTTAGATAATGGTCCGAAAGGTCAAGTATAATCTGAGTTTGTAGGGAATACTAGGTTATCCATTCTTGTCAGTACTAGGGACAAATTAAGGTGTACTTGGATAGATGAGTGGCAGATGTAGTTCACTTTGGGAAAATGGAAATTCCTGCCTGGAAAGGCTTGGATAGGCCTCTACAGAGGAAGGAAGAGATGTAGAGGCAGTACTAAGCAATGATCTTAAGATCTACAAAAACTGTAGAAGTAAACAAAATCAACTGTAAAGATATTACCACAATATTATAGAATTCTTATGTTAAATCACTCCATGTATTATATACAATCTCCAACTTAAGATACAAGGGGCGGTGGGTAATTCGTCGCCTAACTTCAATATAAAAGAAGATAACACAAAGTTCCTTTATTCAGATATAGTTACCATAGTTACCTGTTAAAGACTTACATTGTTGTAACTATTCATTTTATTCAATGAAATTGCCGTCAACCTAAACCATGGGGCTTGCAAGGCGTCCGAACCTGCTGCAGACCTTCACGACCATCCACCTGTTTAACTGGATTAAAACTGTAGTGATCCTGGACCTAAGCTCCACCTTGGTGGTTTACGGGGGCTTGTTGGCCTCTTTCTCAACCACGGCCCCACAAATAATAGTCCGGGGGGTTGCAGTCTGGGAAGTTGGGAGGGCAGATGTTTTGAGTGATGTGGTAAAAGAAATAGTCTGACACCCAATACTGGGTCATGAGCCATGCTGCCACACGTATGGCCTTGTAGCGGTCACAATCTGATATATGGCAACACCAACTCCTCCAGTTACTTGGTATAGCCCTCCGTATTGAGTCTTGAGTCCCCCGGGAAGATAAATGGGGGCATAACGTGGCCCTAATTACTTCCCACCCCAACACCATGTTGTACACCCAGAAATTGGTCTTCATTACTCTCGGTACACCTTTAGGAGACACAGAAAGCCAGCGGTTGCTTTGGTAGTTCACCACCTGGTACTGGCAGAAATTCTTCTCGTCTGAGAAGAACCAAAGCATGCCAGTTTGTTCACAAGCTTCGCAGCACGTTTCTACAGTTTGTCCTTCAACTTCTGCGACAGAAGCTGGCCCTTACTGATTCTTTATGAGCAGTAGCGGACATCCCCATGTACTTACTGCCTGAGGAGAGACTTAAATACTCACTTGCCCCTTGCTATGAACCTCAGAGACTTGCTGTGATCGTTGTCAACGATGGCCTGGATTTTTGCAGCAAATTCGGGAGTTCTTTTCGTATCAGAACGATAAGAGCTGAGGTTTCCGAGCCGCTGTAACATCGTCATCACAGCCTGACTCATCCAACTCCCTGATCTTCTGCACCGTCTTCAGACATACACCCAAGCGCTCGGAGATCTTCGTATTGGAACTCCCGACTTGAACTCGCAAGCAGCACAGCTTTTATTTTTAAAATTTGTGGAGCATTGAATTCAGCTATGGTATTGCTTCCTTCACAGATGATGCACAACTGAGTCCAATATGATAGAAAGACGAGAGAAACGACCCCAGACAACACGCATGCGCGGAATATTGAGTTACCAAGTGCAACAAATTTCCCACCCGAGCCTGTAGGTATTTCGTACCGTGATATAACGAAATACATTTGTGGTAGTAGGTTATTAAGATAGGGAATCACCTATCACCACTGTTGGTTATTAGTATTTCAAAGGCTTCCTTTAAAGGTAACTAGGCTAAATATTGGGATGAAATTGGAATGATTTAGATTAGGTTCTCTTGGGAAGACTAAGAAGTATTTATATTTTATTGCATTGTGTACATGCCTGTTTGAGGCTAGGGATTGGACATAACCTGGAGGAACAAGGTGGTTCCTGGAAGCATTTTTCCTCCTAGGTACAAAAATAGCCACGACCCCCCGAAGAAAATATGAATGATCACGACTCTCGAGGTTACAATATGGCCACGACTCTCGAGGTACAAAAATGACCACGACCTCCGAGGTACAAAAATAGCTACGACTTCAGAGGTACAAAATTTTTTCGCGACATCAGTTTCGAATCCTGTGTCGTCCTCTGTTTTCCGTTCTCTCGGGTTTTTTTTTCCTCGCGAGTAATAAAAGTTTCCCCATTTAACATGGTCTTAAGCCTATTACATTTTTAAGAGACCTAAATTCCCCCTCCGGTCGTCTTGTTTATGGTGATTGCCATTTAATTCTTTAGTTTTCACTCCAAGGATTTATGCTTTTAAGCCTGATAGCGCGAGGCAACACTTCCCAGCATCTGTCCGTAACTATGGAGACCAGAATTGAACAGACTCTTCCAAATAAGGGCGAACCTGAGACTTACGGAGAGGAGCGATTGTGTCCTTCGATTTATAGGCGAAGTTTCTGTAGATAAATCGAAGTATTTTATAGTTTCCTTATAAAGTTCCCTACTCCATTTTGAATATTGCCTCTCTTTGCTAATTATGGCAGCGTAATTATTCTCATTGATCACTTCTTCCAGAGATAACATGCTATTCTTTATTTCTCGATTCGTATAAACAAAAAATATTGTATGAAAAATACATATCTTTTTAACTAAACCTAAACCAATCAACCTAGCTTTCAAAACCTTTGTTTAAAATAATGCCATTGATTCCTGGGGTTGACTAAGAAAGCGCAGGTTGTCAAAATTATCCATTAAGTTAATGCCTTGAAAGTGCAAATGTACTTTTCACCATCCCTCTTGTGTAGGTAAAATGGATAAAGGCACAAAATAATCTTGAGATCTATACAGTTAGAGCTGCAATAGGTTATTATTTCTATGATATAAATGGAAATAAAATTATCTTAAATTTCACCTTTATTCAATACATCGCTTAAGATGTATTGAACTCACTCTTGTGAATCTCTTTTTCATGCACTTGCAAACGAATGACCTTTATTTCTTAAACCACAAAACCACTTCACATCTAAACAGGTTCATCAACACAAAAAAAATGTGTATTTTCTGTGTTGAATAACTTGTGTTCTAGTCTTCTTTTTTATATACACATGTGAAAAAGAGTGATCGCAGACTAGAAATCTAAAAGAGTCATGGATTCGATCCTAAAAGCCATTTTTCTCTTTTATTTCTTCTATTCAGTTACCAAATGTCTTTTTGGTGATTACCAGATGTCATTTTAGTTTTCAAAGGATGTGTCGTACAAGCGTGAAACGAGGCGAAATACTCGAAACAAAATGTTTAGCAATCGTGCTGAGTTGCCTAATAGTTGTATTTATATATGTTGTAAACATCTCAGGCTACTTAACCTCACTCACCCTTGTCACCCTCCCATTTACCTTATATTTGTGCGAACATCCAACCCTTCGCTAAACTAGGGTCAAATGCGGGTCGCTCATGATGCCTCAAACGACCTCGGAACACCCTCGCAAATAAGCCGCCTTCAAATTGAGAAATTCGATGAAAGTCTCGAAGTAATTCGCCGATAAAAGCGATTTGGCTCAGCTTTTGACGCCATTGATAATAATCTAATTCGAGAGGCGCCAAATCGGAAGGAGGCTTTAACCTTTTCTCGATTACTCACCCCGGGAGATTCTGAGGTAAATTCGTGGTAGGATTTTACTCGAGGGGACTCTGGGAGGAGGGTGATTTATTGCGTGAACTTTCGTCCAAGTTCGTAAGTTTAAGCTTCAATGCTCCCTCATACGGACTTTTTTTTAGAGGTTTAGAGACCATCCTCCATCTCAACCAGTATCCTATTCTATTTCATCCTTATTCTTCTCGCTTGGTTAAACTTTCCTTCGTCGGATTACATTATTTAAATGCATTCCTCGATAATTGTTCAATATTGATGCCATCATCAATGGACAGACGTCATCATGTAACCACTTTTTGGGGCATTTTCCTTCGCTACTTTTTGACAAAGCTCTTTAAGGAAATATCCTAGTTAATTTTTTTCTTTTTTTATTGAATTTCGAGAAACGTGTAATTACCATAGGTGGGCGCGATAACGAAAAAATGTATCACGATAACCGATAAATCGATAACGATAACCTTATCGGCGATAACCGATAATAGATCACTGGCGATGAATTTATCGCCCGATAAGGTTGTCATCCCATTTTAGTTTTAAGTAATAACATGAATGACACAAATGGCGCGGTTCGTCGAAACAGCCCACCTAAGGAATTGACTTTGATCCTCAAGTATCCCCTTTCATCTCTTCCATGGGGCCTCCTTTGGCACGCACATGGAGCACAGGTTAAGGAGAGGTAGTCCACAAACACACGCACACACACATACATCCCCAAAGCCTCATTTTACTCTATTCCTTTGTGTATAGTTATTTTCTCTATTATTTCCTCGGTTAATGTGACCTTATTACAACCCTGATATGGGTGGATCTTTTTTGGGGGGAGGGGACATGATAGGACCCCCTCCGCCCCTCCTTCAGATGGGTATGACCACCCATCTGCAACCATTTAAGATGCCTTTATTTCTAAGTGGGGGTCTACTGATTAACGTGGATTCCAAATCACGGTTATCTACAGCGTATGGTCGCCGCCGTGAAATTGCCCCGGATCGGGACGCCATCAAGGTAAATTGACACACCCGGTGTGGCTTAACTTCGCCGTATTGGGAAATGACATTTCCAACTGGTTAAGCGGTACCCTCCCCCCCAACTCAAAAAATTCGTAGCTTCCGCCTTTCCTATCCTCCCTCGATGTGTAGACCTTGATGTGTAGGAACCTCGATGTGTAGGAGATCTTGACTTGTATAATACCTTGATGTCTAGGAGGCCTCGATGTGTAGGAAACCTTGATCTGTAGCAAGCCTCGACGTGTAGGAGACCTTGATCTGTAGAAGGCCTTGATGTGTAGGAGACCTCGATGTGTAGGAGACCTTGATGTGTATGATGCCTCGGTTGTGTTGAAGGGTTCGAAGTGTATGAGACCTCGATCTGAAAGAGGATTCAACTTGTAGAAGACTTTGATGTATAGAATGTTTTGACTTGTAGGAGACCTCAATATGTACGATGCCTTGTGTTGTATAAGACCTTGATATGTAGAAGGCCTTGATATATAGCAAGCCTTGATGTGTATGCGATCTTGATATATAGGTGACCTTGATATATAGGTAGCCTTGATATATTGGTGGCCTTGATATATAGGTGGCCTTGATATGTAGGTGGCCTTGATATGTAGGTGGCCTTGATATGTAGGTGGCCTTGATATCTAGGAGGCCTTGATATCTAGGAGGCCTTGATGTGTAGGATATCTCGATGTGTAGGAGGCCTTGAATTGTAGAGTATATTGATATGTATAAGGCTTTGAGTTGTATAAGAACTTTATGTTTAAAAAGCCTTGATGTGTAGGAGGCTTCGGTGTCTAGGAGGCCTTGACGTGTAGAAGACATTGATGTGTAGGAGGTCTTGATGTGTAGAAGACCTTGATATGTAGGAAGTCTTAACATGTAGAAGACCTTGATGTGTAGCAGGCCTCGATGTGCAGGAGACCTTAATATGTAGGAGACCTTGATATGTAGAAGACCTTGATGTATATGAGACCTTGATGTGTAGGAGGCCTCGATGTGTAGGAGGCCTTGACATGTAGAAGACCTCGATGTGTAGGAGCCCTTGAAGGAAGGCGGTTGCTCTCACCAAATGAGGAGGTCTCGTGTCACTCTGTTGGATGCTCGCCTGCCCTCCCTGCCCCTCTCCCCTTCACCTAGCTCCCGCCGCTTGTTCTGCAAGTGGTTGCCCCACGTAGGCTATTTCATCTATCATCTGGAGGAGTAGTACGCCCTACCGACCCCAATTCCCCCAGGAGTCCTAAACTACCTCGGTTCTATTCTTTCTTGACATCTCCCTCTTCCCCCCCCCCCCTCCCGTTCGCCATTTTCTTTATGATCTTCTTCTCATGTTTTTCTTGATCGGCGGCTAAGTTTGCAGGCTAGTCGCTGACCAGTTTATCGTCCGCTCATCCGTGGATAGTCAGTCCAGGAGAGGGAAAGCACCCCACCCCTCTTGGACTAGGGTGGGTGGAGTGGCTTTTAATATGCATGCATTCTGTCCAACTTATTCCCCCTTCTACTGACCCCTATCTTTTTTTTCTATCCCTTCGCAACGGAGGTATCATGGACAACCATGTTGCAGCTGACATCTGGATGATTGTGTGCTCTTTCGGCCCCTATGGCTGAAGAAGGATTGGTGGTTAAATATTCTTCACATTATTTGTATCGCCACTTTCTTTCCAAATCTCTCTTTACAAACTCTCGGCGGTCGATGCCATCGTTGGTTTTCGCTATAAAAACAATCGCTATTATCATGCTATAAAGATCTAATAATGATGTCCCATAGGCTCGTTTGGTACCCATAAGCCCAAATACCAATTCCCTTTGGAGGTGAATACTCGTGGATTTTAGAGATAAGCCAACGAAGACCTGTCGGTCACAATCCTAGGCGTTGAAGGATTGTTACCGCTGGGAATTGTGAGGAGAGATTGATCTTTCCTGTTCCGCCTCGTCTTTTGATTTAGGGCGCAGAGGTCGAAGAACTCATGTGCGCAGAGATGCAACCGACCCCGCAGAGAACAAATTGCCCGAGGTATTTCAGTATTATCTATTCATCTTTATCCTTAGGAGTAAGATTCTTTGTACCGTCCTCTTGCTAAGCCCCCTCCCCCCTTCAAACACAGAAACGGTGTGTTAAGGTGGAAAGATAAGACTCAATTTGCCAAATTGCTACAAGCTCCGTTTGCAGTCTCTATGGGATTGAATGGTGTACAGTTCTTTTCGAAAAGTAAAACAGACACAAGTCTTTATATCAATCTCTAAGTGGTTTTGTCTTCTTAACTCACATGTATCTTACCGGTTTCAACATTTCTTTAGGTTATTACCCCTGTCACCTTTGCTTTATTTTCATTTCGACCTGCTTTTATTATGATTTTTTTAATCCTCCTTCTATTGATACTTACTCCCCATTTTTTTAATGGGGAGTTTTGAGTGTTGCCGCTCTCGGTTCCCGCATTAGGAGCGTTGCTTTAATTGAAGGTTCACATCCTCGCTTATGTTCTCCGGCGCCAGTGCTGGTGCTGGTGAAGCCGCGGGATTTACACCATCCCGGTTTCCCACGGGCACGAACCCCGTGTTTAAAGAACCTAGATTGACTTAGAGAATACTTATCGTGTCAGACAGATTAATGGCAGTAACAAAAGTTCTGTGTATGCAATGGATTCAGGTTGGATTTATTAATTGTTGAGGATAAATTTTGCTGAGTAGACCTTCGATAATGGTATCGGCAAGGATGTAGCAGGTAAAGGAGGCTGACATATCTCTGCCAGGCAGTTTTCGGACAGGTTATGAAATAAGCAAAGGGAGAAAAAGATGCAAAATCTAGCGATCATATCGAGGGGGGGAGGCGAAGGGTTGTATGTCGGGTAAATACTAAAAATAGGTTTTCCCCAAATAAACCATGAATTCATTTCTGTCCTATGGCTTTTGTAGAGAGAATACGATGGGCGGATATAGCAAAACTAGTTTGTGATATGAAACATACCTAGAAACTTCTTTTTTTTGTTCGAATATTTAAATTCAAAAATAACCTTTTGGCGCAGATAAGAACATAATGAAAGTAGATAATGAGCGCAAAATATAGGTAAGAATAACGAAGATAATTGTCCTACGTAACTTTTAAAGTTGGATTTAAGAGGATTGAAAGAAGTATAAAATGGTTTCACTTGAAAAGGCCTTTGTACATCTCGTGACCAGCACACGGAGGCCTATTAGCGAGTAGACATAACGGTGGACGTCGTCTATCGAGCTGTATAATTTGCCCACTTTTTAATTTGTTTACAGCTGGGAGGGGCCCGGGTACGGGATTTTATCGATGTGAGATCGAAAGGCGTTTGCTATTTATTAGAATGTTAACTTTTCCCCACTTAAAAAATGTTTAGCGAAGCAAAAACTGGAAATATCGCTTTGTTTGCGCCAAAGGGTGATGAATATTTAGTTATTTTCTCGTTTATTTTGAAAGGGGGGGGGGCTTGTGGACGTGCGTATGCGTATATGTAGACGAGATGCATTTCACACATGCATGATTAGATGTATACGCACACCATGCAATTGTGGTGTATGTACACGCAAACCAACGCTAGATTTAGATTTCGGGCATGCACACACAGAGAAGTGTTTTTAGTTAAACCCTGCACATGAGGGCCTACATGAGGGCCATCTTGCCCATTGCGGCCTGAATGAATTCAAATTTTGCAAATCAAATCATTTTATTGCCTTCCTACAAAAAAGTACTCGACTTCTAAACAAAGTAATTAAAAATACTCACAATAAAGTCATTAAAAGTACCCTAAAACAAGTCAATGAAAACACTCTACAAAATCATTACAAATACTCTCAAGAAAATCATTAAATATACTCGCAAGAAAGTCATTAAAAGTACTCGCAGCAAAGTGATTAAGAGTACTGGCAACAAAGTCATTAAAATTACTCAAAACTAAGTCTATCAGAACCGTGCGGAAACAAGACACTCTAAGCATGGTTCTATTAGAATCATGTGGAAACGGAGACAATTCATGCATTGTTCTATGTCGAGGAATAGTGGTTGGAGTTTCCCCCGACTCTTATATATATATATATATATATATATATATATATATATATATATATATATATTATCCCGAATGCTGAGGTAGTCGTACAACTCCTTATACTTCGTTCGGCCCGTGTCCTGAATGGGTTTATTGACTGAGTGCTTAGAGGTTAGCTACGGAGGGATTGGAATGAACTTTGCCAGCAAGCGACCCAAAGGAAGTTAGATACACAACAATTTGAAAATAAAGTTTTAATGAACACTAAACAAGAATATATATATATATATATATATATATATATATATATATATATATATATATATATATATATATATATATATATATACTAGTGTGCTTTGAGAGATAAATTAACAAGTGAATCTCGGATATCGCACTTGGCTTGTAAATTACTATTCACTATGTAAATCCATATACACTTGTAATGTTGGTAAGCTTCGCGGTGAAGTTGGGGAATGTAAAAGGGAAGGGTTACCTTGGAACCTGATGTTCGGGTGGCGCTGGTAAGTGAAGGTGGTAGGATAAGGGGTGGGGACGATGAGGTAGGTTCTCCAGGGACCGACCTGATCGCACAATTCCGTCACGATTCTTGCTGGAAGAAGGCGGTGACGGGAGCTTCTTGTTACAGAGGGCCCCACGCTCGTGAACTCTGAGGAATATTGGGTGCCTCTGTGAGGAGGGTGTGGGGGGAAGCAAAGTGACCTATCGACGCGTAGGGTCACGGGGAAAAGCCGAGATGTAGTTTTCTCGCTTTGGGAACCAGAGTGAGGCCGTTGGTAGCTTCGGCTCTGAAAACGTGAGTCGAGCTTGGGTCTGCGCTGCCTTGCAGACCAACGGGTTAGGAGCCTCCCTAATTGGGACCGATCTCCTCTCTGAAGGCTTGATGCTTCGAAGAATTACTACTACACCGATAGATGGAAATTCCTGCCCCACCAGACGCTGTGCAAGCTCTACTACTGAGGGTTAAAACAATTCGTCTTTTATACTCGAAACTCGGGAGACGTTCTCATGGCGCCGGAAGTAGATTAGATGTCAAGCTACTCCATTTCGCCCTTTATAAACTTCCGGCAACTATTGGAAGCGAAGATGGGCTCCCATTTATCGATAAAAAGTCTGGGAAGGAACTCGGTGGTTAGCTGAAATGGCCGGCGGTTTCTTCCGGTTGAAGACCACCAGATATTGGGCCGGAAGAGGAAGGGTTGATAAGCGGCCCACCCGGAAGGGAGGTGGGCAAAACTTGGGGGCATTATGCTATTCTCCTACATCCCTACTCATCCTGAGGGGACATTATTCTGAAGTGAAACTAGGGATAATGTCACAAGATATAACCTACTCGCAGTTACAATCTATAGCCAAAAAGAGATCCCAGAAAACATACATACGCGAAACACACACAAAATAAATGAACCAAATGAAATGGCCCTATTTCGCAACAAGGTCTTAAAAATTACAGTTATAACTAGATATACATAAAAAAAATAAATAGAACAAAAAAATGTCCGGACAGTTCCGGTTAGTCGCCACAACTAGGGCCTTCGTCTATCTGATTGCGTGATAAATTATCAGCAATGACGTTATCCGTTCCTTTTACGTAAGATACATTGTATTGGTATTCTGACAATAAAAGAGACCATCTCATAAGTCTGCCGTTCTGACTTTTACAATTTTTTAAGTAGGCTAGTGGCCTATAGTCCGTTTCGACAGTAAAAGGTCTACCAATCAAGTACATCCTAAATTTTTGAATGCCATAAATGATTGCTAAAGCTTCAAGTTCTATATTAGCGTATGCTCTTTCGCCAACCAACAGCTTCCGGCTCGCGTATGCCACTGGAAATGGGGTTCATTCTTCTTCATATTGTAATAAAACGCACCCAATGCCGAGATTAGAGGCATCAGTTCGGATGCCAAAATTTTTCTGGAGATTGGGCAAACGGAGGATAGGAGCGGAGACCAATTTTTTCTTTAGCTCGCCGAAATTCGCATTCGCAGCGGAGTTCCATAGGGTGAGGTCTGGTGCGGCCTTTGTAAGAAGGTCATTAACGGGTGACGCTATGGAAGCGAATTGGGGGATGAACCGCCGATAGAAGGAGACGGAGCCAAGAAACGAACGAAGCCGTTTCTTGGTTTTAGGGAGTGGCATGCCTTCTATTGCCTTAACTTTGTCCTCTTGGGGGGGGGGGGGGGGTAATTGTCCCTATCCTACTTCGAACCCTAAGTATGAGATAGTGCTATGAGCAAAGTGGCACTTGTTGGACGGCTTGATTGTCAATCCGTGAATCCTAAGCCGGTTTAGGAGTGGACGGAGGGATTGAAGGTGCTCCTCCCAGTTGCGTGTGGCAACGTATACGTTGTCAAAGTAGAAAGAGACATTGCTCAACCCATCTACAATTTTTCGCATCATCTGGTTATAGTTACTGCAGGCAGTGATCAAACTAAAAGGGAGACGCGTGAATCCCATTAACCCTTTTTCGGGGGGAAATGCGGTAAACTTCCTCACGGATTTTCGAAGCGGGATTTGATAGTAGGCTTGGCACAAGTCTATTTGAGAAATGTACTTTGCCTTCTCAAATAAGTGCAGGTTCTGGTCGATAAAAGGGATGGGTTCGACATCGAATAACGTGACAGCATTTAACTTTCTAAAATCTACACACATACGAAAAGATTGATCTGGCTTACGTACCATCACTATCGGGGAACAATAATCCGACGAGGAGGGTTCTATTATTCTTAAGTTAAGGAGGTTCTCGACTTCTGCGCTGAAGTGTCGTGCAAATACACCTTCGTATGCTATTTGTAAAATCTTCGCAACGTAGGCCCTAGGCATGCAAAGGGCCTTGAATGGGGAGTCTACTGGATCCGGGGAAGTACGAAATAGCAAAGCGTCTTCTATCACATACCTCACTTTTCGGTCTCCACGAACCGATTCTCTCTCCTCGTTTGACCTTTTTCCATAAGGGTTGGAGGGAAAGGTAGTCCTTTTGGGCACTGATGAATTAGACGTTATTCAGTCCCTCGTAATCAGGGGTGCATGGGGGCTTGAGAGGTGGAGGGGAAGGGGGGGGGCAGGCATCTCTATCAGACTAAGCCCGGGTGACGACAGCTTGCGACACAGCAGTTGGGGAGAGCTGCGCGCTTTTGCCCACCAACACTGCACAAAACTTAATCGGGTCAGCTACGACGTCGGTCCACCCCGTAAAATAGCGTCATTAAATGTGACAACGGACCACTGGGAATTTATTAGCTCTTCCCAAGAAATCGATCGTGTACAACAGCGAATTTCTTATGGATCCGGACTCGAATTTGAGCCCACCAAAAGAACTGTTACTAAAAAGAAAGTTCACCTGGTGCTCTTGAGAGGTCGACGAAGATGGCAGAGGCGCAGGCGCGGTAGGATGTTCTGCAGCGAGAGTTGCAGAGACTTGGTGGACCTGTTGTCCAGGGGCAAAGCGAGAGCTTTGCGGACACTGAGATTTGCAGTGACCAGGGGTTCCGCAAGGGAAACATACAATGGGGTTACTCCGGTAGGGGTTACTCGACGGAGCGTTAAAAAATTGGGGGTTCAACTACTTCTTGCTTCTTATGGTGGTTACCTTTGGGTTTAAAGGGGCCTGAGACTTCTACTAAATGAGGGGGTTTTCTCGGATGTGATTGTCCTTGGTTCTAAGGGGACGGAGGAATGCTCTTCTTTTGCTCCTTAGGATAGAACTGATGATTTGTGCCGTAGAGATCCGCTTCTTCGAGGCACTCGTTAAAGGAAGAGGAACGCCTATCTTTCACAAATGCACGGATTTTCGCTCGATCTTTACTTAACTGACGCTTGTGTTGACGAATGTTCTCCCTCTCTTCTCTTTCTTATTGTCGTCGTTGTTCTTCTCTTTCTTCTTGTCTTCGTTGTTCTTCTCTTTTTTCCTCACGTTCATTCCTTTGTTCGTGCGGAACGTATTCGATCAATTCCTTGCCCGAAAGGCCCAAAACTTGTCCCTCTTTATGGAACATCTCAAATGAGGAGAAAGACCTCTTGGATACGCTGTCGGATCCGCTGATTCACGAAAGAGCTTTACGACTAAACCCCAAATTATACGGCAGTGACAAATAATATACACAATAATAATAAAAAAATAACGAAAATACAAATAGTTATTATGCTGGGTGAGATGCTGCCAGCAAGGGTTATCAAGGATGACTTAACCCTTTTATATTGTATACCGACAATACAAAAAAGAAACAAAATTAAAAGGTCACGGGGTCAATTTTTATTTCACCAACAAAATTTAAAATGTCTTCTTATTTGTTTTATCTAACCTTGGACGCTTGGCATTAGAAAAGGGAAATTTCAAAATTGACAGGTTCGGAACAAACCGCACACCTAATGAGACCACACTTAAATATGATATAATATATATAGTATATGTTGAGGAATAGGCCGAGGGGTGGTTGGAGTTTTCCCCGACTCATATATATACGAGTATATATATATATATATATATATATATATATATATATATATATATATATATATATATATATATATATATATATATATATATATATATATATCCGAATTACTCCGAATGCGGAGGAGTCGTCGTACTACTCCTTATACTTCGTTCGGCCCGTGTCCTGAATGGGTTTATTGCTTAGAGGTTGGCTACGGAATGAACTTTGCCAGCAAGCGATCCAAAGGAAGTTAGATACACAACAATATGAAAATAAAGTTTTAATGAACACTAAACAAGATATATATATATATATATATATATATATATATATATATATATATATATATATATATATATACAAATAATGTGCTTCGTGGTTAAGTCGGGGAATGTGAAAGGGAAGGGTTACCTTGGAACCTGATGTTCGGGTGGCGCTGCTGAGGGAAGGTGTTGGGATACGGGGTGGAGACGATGAGGTAGGTTCTCCAGGGACCGACCTGATCCCACAATTCCGTCACGATTCTTGCTGGAAGAAGGCGGTGACGGGAGCTTCTTGTTACAGAGGGCCCCACGCTCGTGAACTCTGAGGAATATTAGGTGCCTCTTTGAGGGGGGGCTGGGGCGAAGTGACCTATCGACGCGTAGGGTTACAGAGAAAAGCCGAGATGTAGTTTTCTCGCTTAGGGAACCAGAGTGAGGCTGTTTGTAGCTTCGGCTCTTACATGTGAGTACGAGCTTGGGTCCGCACGGCCTTGCAGACCAACGGGGCAAGGAGCCTCCCTAACTGGGACCGATCTCCTCTCTGAAGACTTGGTGCTTCAACGAATTACCACTACACCGATAGATGGCAATTTCTGCCCCGCCAGACGCTGTGCAAGCTCTACTACTGAGGGTTAAAACAATTCGTCTTTATACTCGAAACTCGGGAGACGTTCTCATGGCGCAGGAACTAGATTAGATGTCAAGCTACTCCATTTCGTCCTTTATTAACTTCCGGCAACTATCGGAAGCGAAGATGGGCTCCCATTTATCGATAAACAGTCCGGGAAGGAACTCGGTGGTTAGCTAAAATTGCCGGTGGTTTCTTCCGCTGAAGACCACCAGATATTGGGCCGAAGAGGAAGGGTTGATAAGCGGCCCTCCTGGGAGGGAGGTGGGCAAAACTTGGGAGCATTATGCTATTCTCCTACATTCTATTAGAACCGTGGCGAAACGAGACACTCTAAGCATGGTTCTATTAGTACTGTGTGGAAATGAGAATTTATGCATTGTTCTATTAGATCCGTGGCGAAATGAGACACTTTAAGCATGGTTCTATTAGAACCGTGTGGAAACAGACAATTTATGCATTGTTCTATTAGAACCGTGACGAAACGAGACACTTTAAGCATTGTTCTATTACAGTGGTTCTTAAACTATTTAAATTTTTTTGGAATGTTAGTCTCATTATAATTTTTTAGATATCTCGTGGTCCCTTTTAAATTAACTATAATTAACATATAGGCTTTGTACTGAAACAAAACATTTTTAGCAAACAATTATTTATTTTAAAATGGCAACCTTAATCTAGTGAAACAAAAACATTTTTTTGCAATCAATTATTTGAGAAAATGACAATCTTAATCATCAAATGTACATTCAATGGGATGGGTGCATTTGCTTTGTCTGAATCAGTTCTTCTATGTTTGGCTTTGTTTTGGCAAGTGCGACTCTCATGCCATTTGTCGCTTCTAATCTGTTTCCGGATTTTGTTTTGATGGCAAGTAGTGTGGAAGACGCTCTCACACACTCATCGGCACTTTTAGAACCATCTTTGCAATATTGGGATAGGACTGTGCCATTTCAATTCCCAAATCACTATAACACATTTCACGGAAAATATGTTTTGTACCCCCATCATTAATCGAACCAATAAACTGTTCTTGAATTAAATTGTCCTCCAAAGGCAGATCATTATTGGGGAGTACAAACTGGTTGTTTTTTTATCGATCGTTTGTCCGTTCGAAGCTTGACTATGGATGCGAATTTTATGCATCCGTATCCGAGTGTGTATTGCGGAAGGTGGACTCGATCCACTACTCCGACCTTCGCCTGGTGACCGTTGCCTTCGTCACCTCTTCCATTGAAAGCCTACTTGTTGATGATGTGGGGATGTCATTTACTCTGCACCGTACACAATGCATTCTGCGGTTGTTCGCGGGGGCCCGGTGCCTTCCTCAGTCGTTAACGTATCTCACTGCATCCTCGGCCAATATCTGCGGTGCCTATGCCGTCGAGAGACGCCAGTTATACACTAAGCCCTTTGGGTTTAGAGCTATGAGACTCCTCTGGTTCTACCCAGGACATCATCATGGAGGTTACCACCTTTGACTATTTGTCGCCACTCCTCTGCTTCCAAAGCTTCTACAGCGCCGAAAGTATCGCGTTCGGCCTTTTTGGAGCACACTTCGTGTCACGCTGGATCCTTGACAGTGTACACGGATGGCTCCAAGTCCTAGAAGGGGTCGACTTCTACGCCGTATCTCCTCTGTTTCAAGTCAGCGGGGTTCTACCGGGCACTTTGTCTGTCTTCAAGGCCGAATTGGTTGCTATACACCGCTCGGTACAGGAGATAACACGTCGTGGCCGGTTCGGAGACCGGATTGTGATCTTTCGCGGCTCACAAAGCGCCCCGAGTGCTCTCGGTGCATTGAAATCTCAGCACACACCCTGGTTCACCATATACGTGATGCCACAGTTGCCGCAAGCAGGGTGGATGTCAAGATTATCTTCTGCTGAGTTCGTGAATATGTGGGAATTGCGGGGAACGAGCGCCTTGATGAGGGCGCTAAAGATTTAACGTGGACTTGGCGAGTAGCCCAGCATTCTGCTCTTTCTCACCCTGACTACATGATTGGAATCAGGGCAGCCCTCCGGGATGTCTCGTAAAAAAAATAGGAGAACTTTAAATTGTGTGCTATTGAGCCGCGACTGTTCCTATAAATTTACTCAGCAAAGCCACGGCGGCTTCAGGTTGCTCTCTGTCGTCTTCGAACTGGACACACTCACGGGACGCCCCGCCACTTGATGGAGCGTTTGCCTGCGCCTTTCGTGACGACTGCGTTGTTTCCCTGACTGTTCGGCACATTCTTGTTGAATGTTCAAGTCTGGGTGATCTTCGCGCACGTTACCTGTCCCCGAATCGGGACGGGTGGGGTCGCTACCGTTTGTCCCTTGTACTCGGGATAGATTCGTGCACACCAAATTGTGGACTATTTGACTTCTTGGAGGAGGCTGGCCTCCTCCCTTTTATTTGATTGATTTTCTTTGGTGTTGGTCTTCTATTCCCGCGCCGGGGGAAGGTGGGTCTCCCTCCGACGCCGGAGCTTGCTTCCTTTTTCTTGTTGCTTTTTTGCTTCTTGTTTGTTTTTTTTCTATCCATTGCTTTTTTTTTTCTTTAAATCTAAACTAGCATTATACTATGAGATGATTATGGAGACTTGTGCCTTAGTAGGTAGTCGCAAGATGGGCGGTAAAAAAACAAAAAAAAAACAAACATCGATTGTCATTCTGATTTATATATACCTCTCATTATCCGCTCGAGGGTTCTAGTCCACGAGAATTGGTGCGGATGGCGCAACTTACACGCTTCTTAATTTTAAAGAAGTAATAAAGTTTTTCTGTGCCGTAAATTAAAGCGTTTAAAGATCGGTACCTGAATTACGAGTCTAGAATTAATTGCCATAACACAGGCCGATGGCATTCGCGGTCCCTCAATTATAGGGAGCGCGTTTTATTGAATATAATTTGGAGCTTAACAAACGACCTCACTGAGAAATGGCTAATTGGACCTACGGTCAGTGGACAGTTGTGATCGCCCACAGTCTGCAACTGGGTTTTAGGCGTCATTGGTTGGAATGTTTTGTTATTTTATGGTTCTCTACCGTTATCATTGAGAAATCAATTATGAAGTACCCCAGGTTAGGGGTGGAGAGGGGAGCTTGGCGAGTATCAAGTATGATGATGGGTTTTCATTAGGAGTGGGTTTGTTTGGAAGCGATTTCAGTAAGCGGATAACAGGAGACGAATTTTAGATTGATCGAGCGGGATGGGACGCCGGAAGTAGGCTGCAGATGGCAGATTATGGCAGAATTGTGGAAGAGTGGCAAAGGGAAAAGTAATAAACTGTGGGGAGAGATGGAATAGCATGCCTTGTAGGCATGGATGTGATATGGTGGGTATGGAAGAGGAAAGTAGTTTGGAAACTGTCGGGGAAGGAAATTTAATGCCATATTGGCCTTTTTGCTTTTTTGGGGGGGGGGCTTGAAATTAAATATCGGAAGCGAGATTGTATTTGAATAGTAAGAATTTAAAGCAAAGGGGTGTAATACAACCAAGAGAAATTTACCAAGTGGTGTAAAAGTGGGAGAAACAAAGGAAAGAATGAAATGACAGATCAATAGAAGTGTGAAAGCATGAATCGAGGATGACAAAGTTTACGATTATTCATCTCCCATACCCAATGGCACATTCAGGAGAGTTGCCTTTTACACAGATTCACTTCACCTTATTTCGCCAGTATTTTAAGAATCTTTAAAATCTTTTCAGTTCACTTTTACACATATTCACTTCCCCTTACTCCACCAGTATTTTAAAAATCTTCTAAATCTTGAATTCTATCTTCAGATTCCTAAGACCCGCTATCAATTTAGTTGCCATTCTCTGCAATGACTCCATCATATTTATATAGTGCCCATAATGGAGAGACCAAAGCCCGAGGTTAATACAAGGTCAACAAACCTAAGTCGCGTGCTCTCAATTATCCTGATTTATGACCATATGACCTTACGGCCTATAAAACTTTCAATGATTCCCGGACTAACCTTAGGAAGGCCTTGGCAATTATATCTTTCGAGAGAGAGTGTAAACCAACATAAGGGTTTCAAATTTCGTTAGAATCCGTCGAATAGTTAGGATGTTATCACCCCAAAACTCGTTGAAAAATAAAATGGTTACCATCCGAGCAGCCGACCTACGAACCTAGTAACTTATAGAGTCGCCCGCGACTAATTATAGGGTAGTTCAAACATGTGCATTATAAGGACTAGAAATTGCTTCTAATTTTGTAGCTCACATTTCAGTTGATCATGCCCAACATCCTTTTTCACATGTTCATTTTACCTCCCTAATTCTTCTCATAGTCAAATATTTGGAACTTGGTCCCTCCCATTTCATAGACAAACATTTTTTTCCAGTGTGGGACACTTTACATTTATTAATTAAAATGCATAAACCCATTTATCTGCCCAAGTCACCAACGTATTCAAATTTCTCTGCAATCTAGTGAGATGCTTGGACAGTGTTCGCCGTAAGCGATTACTAGATCGCCCAAAATAGGGAAGATGAGGCAAAACTTGCCAACTGACGTCGTTCATCATTTCCTTGGATTTTCCTTTCGCTCAACATCCTTAGTCAGACCCCCTACTTTTGTGGGGTGGCCATATAATCAAAAATTAATGTCATTGCCTAACATCACTGGTAAAGAAAGGGGTTCTTACAATTTAAAACTCAAAATTTACTCTATTAGTACCCGTGCTTCTTTGAAATACTTTTTTACTAGAATTGGGACACTTTTATTCTTAGAAAGCTATTTTATGCCTCATATTTCAAACGACATTAATTTCTGAACAAACATAATAGAAGGAAAAGCCAATTTTTGGGAGGTTGAATGCGTGGAGATCATTGGCATGTTTTGATGACTGACAAGAATGATGAAGAATGTGGGCCAACTACATAACTCGAGTAGTCTAAAAGAGACTACCAGAAATACCCAGAACAAATGTGGGGCACTAACTTAAGAGTAAAATGAGAATCAAGAAGTTCAAGTGGATTCGAAAGGTCCCGGTCAGGTGATTGAATATGGGTGGCTGTGAGTGGCACTGACTGGAACCACTCGAAGGCAGTGGTCGTACCGTTTCATGTCGACTTGAAACATCAACTTTGCGAAGGTCGCTGATAAATGTGGCTTTGGGAAGATTATCTCAATAAATACATGGAAATTAATAATGTTGTTGATAAGTGTTCGTATTCCGAGTCGAGGACACATTCCGAGCAAATTCAAGTTCAGGTTAGATGGCCCTGAAGTTGGCAGGGTAGACGGTAAAAAAAGAGTAGTTACCAGTCCTGTCTTAACTGGTAGAGAAAAAGAGGAAAAGTGTAATCGATAAGGATCATATTCATTCAGTGCAGTTGGAAAGTGAGTAGAAAGCGATAAATGCCTTTATGGTTGGCATTTAGAGTTGTCTTCTCATTTATTGTTTGTTCTATATACTTTCCTCTTATTTACCCTTAATTTCTTTCCTGCTTATTCCTTGTGGTTACTAAAATCTCTCCATTCCTGCATTTAGATATTATTTATTAGTTCATCTCAATCGTCTATGCAAATCTTTTCTTTATATGTCTTATTTTTTCCCTAAGTCAACTCAAGAGTACTTTTCCAACACTCAACGCTTAATTGACAATTGGGTGGTTATTTACGCTTAATTGATAATCGGATGGTTATTTAAAACGCTTAATTGATAATCGGGTGGTTATTTACAACGCTTAATTGACAATCGGGTAGTTATAGAGTACATTTAGTGGTTGACATCGAACAAGAAACCAAACACATAAAGCTGGGGGAGCTTCCTCGCGCTACCTGTCCCTATACCGAGACGAGCGGAGTTCTTGGAGGAGGTTACCCTCCTCCAGGGTAACAAGGAGTAACAAGGAAAATAAGTACCCTAGAATACCTTACGGTCCATTCAATGAGGGTACCTTTAGACTAGCATTCGAGCGGGCACATCCCCGCTCAATTGCCTTACCTCCTCCCTAAACGGCCACTTTTCAAGACTTTGTCTAGTCTTGACTTGAACTGGTCAACAGAATTGCTGTTGACAACCTCCACGGGAAGTGCGTTCCAACTACCACAGATACTGTATGTGAAAAATTTCCCACACAGATCGCAGTTGTAACGCTTCAGCTCAAGTTTGAAGCCATGATTTCTTGTTCTGCTCTCATTAAGGCTGAAAATATCCCCGTAGTCAACATTGTCGAACCCTCGAAGTATTTTGAAAACTTCGATGAGCTGACCACGCAGTCTACGGGTTTCTACCGAGAACAGATCTAATTCCCTTATATCTTCATAACTTTTATGTCTGATAGAGGGAATCAGTTTGGTTGCCCTGGCTTGGACGCATTCCAATCTCGCGATGTCCTTTCGAAATAAAGGACTCTAAAATTGTACGGCATACTCCAGGTGCGGTCGAACAAGTGAGTTGTACAAACAGAGTACTATTTCCTCGTTCCGATATCCAAACTGTCGTTTATATAACCTAGCATCCTTTGGGCATTCTTCTCCACCTCAATACACTGCCTCGAGAACTTGATCACTAGTTATAGTTACACCCAAGTCCTTCTCAGTGTCACTCGATTCAAGAGCAGTGCCCTTAAGGATATACTGAGATTGGGAATTTCGGTGGCCGATATGCATTACTTTGCATTTCACCACGTTAAAAGGCATTTGCCATGTGTCCGACCACTCCCCAATCTTCCGAAGATCTTCCTGCAGGCGGGCAGTATTTCCATCCTTTGCAACGTTCATACCAAGCTTGGTATCGTCGGCAAATTTAGAAATCTTGGCAACCATGTCACCGTCCAAGTCGTTGACGTAGATGATGAATAGTAGTGGTCCCAGGACAGAACCTTGAGGCACCCCGCTAGTAACGGGCACCCACTCAGAAGCCTGTCCATTCACCACCACCCGTTGCCGTCTGCCACTTAGCCAGTTCTCGATCCAGCTGGTTACTTTTCCGTATATGCCCAGCGCTCGCACTTCCCAGAGAAAGCGGCGGTGTTGTACCTTATCAAAGGCTTTCTGAAAGTCTAAGTAGACCACATCCACCGCCTTGTCCCGATCGTGGTCACTGAACACGAAGTGGAAGAATTCCACAAGGTTCGTCAGGCATGACCGTTGCCTTCGGAAGACGTGCTGGGAACTCCTCAGTAGCAGGTTTGACTCTAAATGCGACGTCATTTTGTCCACCATGATGCTTTCCATGAGTTTACCGACTATCAAAGTCAGACTGATAGGTCGGTAGTTCGACGGTTGGCTACGGTCTCCTTTCTTGAAGATAGGAGTCACCTCCGCTTCACGCCAGTCTCTAGGAACGCATTCGGTCCAAATTGACATGTCGTTGACGTAGATGATGAATAGTAGTGGTCCCAGGACAGAACCTTGAGGCACCCCGCTAGTAACGGGCACCCACTCAGAAGCCTGTCCATTCATCACCACCCGTCGCCGTCTGCCACTTAGCCAGTTCTCGATCCAGCCGGCTACTTTTCCGTCTATGCTCAGCGATCGCACTTTCCGGAGAAGGCGGTGGTGTGGTACCTTATCAAAGGCTTTCTGAAAGTCTAAGTAGACCACATCCACCGCCTTGTCCCGATCGTGCTCAGAGTATTTAGTAGCTTGAGTGTTGCTGCATACTCGGGCTCCTGAATAAGCAGGCCTCCACCCCACCCCACAGTCCCTGTGCATATTGCTTTATTAATTTTGTTCTGTTCTTGTTGGTTTTTCTTTTTTTTCTTTTTTTAAATGGCCTAAAGATAGGCCAGGGTATTATTTTGGCGGATCTGCCCTATGGTGTGGCAGCCAGAAAGGACCTTAATTTATTATAAAGCAAAAAGAATCGATCAATTTAGAAAAATGCATCCATTTTATCAAGGTAATTTGTCCGTTTTGTTTGTTAACAATTGTTGTTGTTTTTTAATGTTAAAATTATTTTTTTTATGCATAGTATTTATTGAGATTAATATAATTAATGCATTAATTATGAGCTAAAAGGAAGCAATTGTGATTTTGCTTTCGTATGAAGATTTGCACACCCTACAACCTAGGGTAAGTTAAGTTAACTTAAGTTAACTTAACTTACCCTAACCTAACAAACTAAATTAATCTAACTTACCCTAACCTAACCTAACTTAACCTAACTTGCCTAAGAACCATACCTAACTTAAACTTAACCTAACCTAACTTACCCTAACTTAACCCTAGGCCACTGCCGTGAACGCACTTGCACAATGGAGGGGTGCGGGGACTCATATATACGAACTCCGAACTTTCGTACCGAACTTTTCCATTGCTGACTTTTAGTTCGCTTAAATTTATTTCGCTTTAGTCTTTCTTCTTTGTTTTTTTTTAGTCCACGGGTTTTTGGTGGCGTTCGCCCGTGGCCCTTTAAAGCTCCTCCTTTATGCGTCTCTTCCGTTTTCCTTCCGCCACAGTTTCCGGGTTCCTTCCTCAAAGAGGACCTCGATGCCTTGGTTCGGAGTCAGCTTCCGGTCGAGGCTTGCATTTAAGTCTTTTCCCCGCTCTGTTTTCCTCTTCATTGTTCCCGCGATTCACTACCCCCCCCCCATTGCCGGTGCTGTTTTGTATACAAGTTGTAGGTCATCCCCCCTTCTCCCGTGGGGATTTACCTTTATTACGGAGGTTGCGCTGCGTGCCCTCCAGCCCTAATTCTTGCAAGGGGGTTTGCGGGTATATATCGTCCACGCGCTCTTCACTTCCTGCTTTACAGATCTCTCCCCTTACACACTTTCTGCAGGCGATGCTCTCGTTGGTTTTTATTTGTTGAAAAATCAGGATGTTGGGAAGAGTTTGGAGAGTTGCGCGGCCTCTCACTCCCGCACATTCCAAGCTTCTTCAAAAAGTTTTGGCCCAGATGTTCTCGTTGTATTTCTTAGTCTTAAATAATAATAATAATAATAGTGGTTTTAGTAGGAGTAATAATAATAATAATAATAGTAGTAGTAGTAGGAGTAATATTGATAGTTGTGATAATAATAATAATAATAATAAGAGTAAGAAGAAGAAGAATAAAATAAGAAGAAGAAAAAAAGATGAAAAGAAGAAGAATAAGAAGAAGAGAAGAAAAGGAGAAAAAAGGGAGGAGAAAAGAAGGAGGAGGAAAAAAGGAGGAGAAGGAGAATGGTTTTAGGAGTAATAATGGTAATAATAATAAGAAGAAAAGAAGAATGGTTTTAGGAGTAATAATGATGATAATAATAATAGTAGTAGTAGCAGTAATAATGAGAGTTGTAATAATAATAACATTTTAATGCCACCGCCTCTGCTTCTGAGGCTGAGCCCGGAACTCCCCCTTCCTCGCTGTGCCCCGAGACCACCTAATGATGCTGGGCGCCGCCTCCTCAATCTTCCCTCATCGCCACCTCCTCCCGTGAGATCCTCCCCGAGTGGGGTTGGTGGGACACGAAAGCTAAGATTTCGGGAAGGGGTATCCATCCCCTAGGGCTTGGTCTTTATGGGGTTCATTAATCCCCCGAAAAAATACCTCCGTGGCGGGAGATGCGGCGAGAGCAAGAATTTGGGTCCTCCACCCCGTGATTAAACTGGGTGTAGTTTGTTAAAATGCGAAGATGGGGGGATGATGCCCCTTCGTATTGAAGATGAGAAGCTAAACTGAAGAAGTGGAACATGGGTGAAACCATCGAAGGCATGCGGTTGTCATGGCGATGGTTAGTCCCCTCACTGCATCGCCTTGGGGACGACCCTTGCGAACATTTAGTTAGTGACCACTTTTCTGTGGTTCTGATGGCATTATGTCGTTTTTAAATATATTGGAGCTAACGTGGATGAGTGGATAATGCGATGGATTTACACTTCTAGTACTCGGGTTAAATTCCCGGCGAGAACGGACAAAAAGGAAATTAACCTAACCTAACCTTGATCTAACCAACTCAATATAACCTGATGAAACTCAACCTAACCACGATTTACCTGAATCTAACTTAACACGACTAATCTTAACCCAATATAATCCGACCCTAACGTAATCTGGCCTGACCTAACCTAACGTTTGGCGGCAAAGGGGAATAAGTGAATGTCAGAAGGTAAACAGAGCCGGTGATGTATCCGGGCAGAGGGGGCGGGATCGGGTGGGGTGCTGCCTTGAATCTAATTTCTCTGCAGGATTCATTTAATCTTCAAACACCCTCTTGTATCCCTCCCGCGCCACCAGGTCTGGTGGCGCGGCCAGATTTATGTTGGTGAAGCAAGGCATTTTTGTTTTGCCATCAAAATCGTGGCGCTACCACATAATTACATGGAAACTAACGGAGCTATTCCCACGAGACGCTACTTTCAGTACAACAATGACTATGTTGGTGGCGTGACTGAATTATGGTCAGGAACAAATGGCGACGCCACCATGAAGGCGTCATACTAAGGGGCTCTAAAGCAAACCCTAGAATTCTATACATTTAAACAGGGTTGGCATTGATTAAATCAAATTGATTAAATCAATTGATTTTTTCTTTAAAAAAATCATGTTTTGATTTTTTCTTCTTTTTTTTTAATCAGAAATCTTTTATATTTGCCCTTTATCAAAGACAAAGTGTTTACATTTTCTTAAATGAATGTTAATTAGATATTCAGTACCTTGAATACTATCCCTTTCGATAAGTGATATTTTGGAAAGCAAATATGGAGAGAGTTTTTACTTTTAAGTTTCAGTATTTCATTAATCAGATTGATTTAAAGTTCAAGTTCATTTTATTTAAAAAAAATGATCAGAATTTTGTTGTATTCAATTAAACACTTATGACTTCTGCGACATCTTGTGAACAAACTTTCTCTTTATATTACCGGAAAAAGCCCCAGATCTTAGGAATATAGGAACTTTTTTTACTGCCTATGGTATTGATGTCGCCTGTTGGCAGCACTGATGCGATCTGTCAAGTTGGCAACATTTTCAAATACGTTTTGTGTCTTTCTGTTTGTCTATAAAAATATTTTACATTTTTTTAATATGTGCGCTGGAATACTTTTTCTGACAGGTTAGAAAGCTAATTTAACCAACTGGAACTGTGCTTATTTCAGTATGTAATGAAGAAAAACGAAGTGAACTGGATAAGGAGATAATAAAAAAGGTTATGGATATAAATTTGAAGCGAAACGCTAAGGATATGGTAAAAATTACAAAAAAATCTTGCTATTGCATTAGATAAAGTGCAAAGTGACTCCTGCAATATTGGTGATGCTACAGAAATATGGAGAACCGTTCAAACATCATTAGCGAGTGAACTCAAAGGTGACAGGTGAAAAAGAAAATTTAGAAACGTGTGAGTGAAGCCCTAACTCCAATGCATTACCTGGCATATATGCTTCATCCATCTTACAAAGGCAAGAAGCTCAATCCAGATGAAGAGGCTGAGGCAATGGAATATGCACATGCAGCACACCTTGAGGCCATGCTAGATATAATAAAGTACAAAGTGAGAACATCACCATTTCTTTCTTATTTGTTTACAGACGAATCATTGAAAGTTGACCCCTATGTTTAGTGGCTATCCCTCAGGCATTTTATATCTGATGATATGAAAAACCTTGTAACCGAGCTGTTACCACAACTGCTCCTACGGCTGGAGTTGAGGAATGTTCTCTTCTTTTGGTTTGATACAGTCCAAGCTAAGGAACAGACTTGGATCATAAAGAGCAGCAAAACTGGTATTCATTCACAAGAGCCTAAATGCCAAAGAAATGAAATAATGGAGTATGGATACTAATTAATTGTGAATTTGAATGAAGATACAAAAGCACTTTTGAATTGATGTTCATATTCAGAGAATAAATGGCTATAGGAAATTGCTTGTTTGTTTTTATTCTAAAATAAAAATGTTACAATTATGAATTATTTAATTTAATTTATTGATGGAGCGATAATGAGATTAATAAAAGATATAAATAGACCCCAAATCTGAAAAAAACGATTAAATAAAAAAATCATTGATTTAAAAGAAAATTTTAAAAAAATCACCAACCCTGCATTTAAATCACCAACCCTGCATTTAAAGAAGGAGCCACCATGACCTACACCGAAATAATACCAGCAGGAATTTACGGGAAACTCTGTTCGTTTCCCCCCAATTTGCTGTCAAAAGCAACGCATTTCGCGCCTTTTTTTAAAGTTGTCTCAAGTAGTACAGAAAACGCGGGAATTCTGGAATTAAAACTGCAGCTGAAATGAACGGGGTTTTCTTTTAATGAAACCGGCATATAAGATCCTGAATTTTATACTCTTGTTTGCGATTAATATAATCCGAATCATTTTGGCCACTAAGATTATTATCATTATTATTATTATTTATAATTGATGCATAGCAACGCGAGACGCTATGGCTGGAAGATTTTGAAAGGATGGGCTATATAAGAAAGGGAGGAAGGAAAAAAATGTCGACAGTCCCGAAACCAAATGAAGGGACTATTTGAGGCGCTCAGGATCGGCTGGTTATGTAACTCTTCTCAACCCGCTCCTTTACCCTCCGCGGGCCCGCGAAGAACGCAGGCGCCCCCTTGGAAAGGTTACTATCGCTGCCTGTAATATATGTGGCTCCGCTATGGGGTCGAATGCGCTCTCACGACCTAACAAGCGTGGTCATTTTTCAAGTTCGCTATTTACCTGTTATTTACTTGTAATTTACCTGTTATTTACTTGTAATTCACCTGTTTTTACTTGTAATGTACCTGCTCTTTGCCTGTAATTTACTTCCTATCTACATGTGATTTAACTGTTACCCACCTGTACTTTACTCGTTATCTACATATAATTTACCTGTTACTAACTTGTACTTAACCTGTAATCTGCATGTTATTTACCTTTAATTCGCGTGATTTACCTGTAATTTACCTGTAATTAAGCTCTTATTAATCTCTAATTTGCCTGCAATGTGCCTGTAATTTTCCTGTTATTTACCTGTAATGTACTCGTTATTTGCCTGTAATTTACCTATAGTTTACATGATTTTTACCTGTTATCTCTGTTTAGCCAACTTTTATTATTTGTTTCTTCTCTCCCCCATTCTTTGCCCACCGTGCCCTCTTGGGACTACACCCTTTCCTCTTGCGTACCAAAAGTGTTTACAATGTTGGAGAGGTAAAGGACAGAAGTATAAACAAATGAATAGAAGAGTTTGATTTTAGACCTGCCATAGCAACCCACCTCAATCATAAAATACAGGGTCCTGTTTAGATTACAATGTCATTAGCATTTTTCCTTGATTCTTTTGTCTGATTGCTATTATTTATTTTTATCCCTTTCGTTAGCTCCCATTCTGGCTTTGGAAACTTGGATATCAGCGGTATTCTTCTTCTATTTTCGCCCGATCGAAATCGGAGAGATTTCCGAGCGCGAAGTATATTTGCGTCCGGCTCAATCGCTTCCTGTTGACTTCCGGGAGGAGGACTTCGAAAGACGATGGGGATTTCTAACTTTTTCAATCTGTCGCAAGAATTATAGACGTGGTAGAAGGGTAAAAAAAGGCTCCGCATGGTACTAGTACTTTAATTTAGGTCCACGCTTGTTTGTGGTTGGAAATATAAGTGAATACAATTTCTCATTCACGTAATTCAAGTGTAATAAGAATTAAAAAGAAACCTAACTTTCCACCTATTTACCTACATATATACCTATTTATTTACTTATCTATCTAACTATGATATATACATATCTACTTAGTAGTCTTCCTATTTTCCCCATCTTACTGTATACTACCATTTTGCACCAGAAAAACCAAAGCCCAGACAACATCGAACGCCTACTCTTAGATTGCTCAAACCTCCCACAGGCGACTACTACACAACATCTCTCTTAGGGACCTGTGAACCAACTAGGAAGCGTGGTGGCTTTCACAAGGGGCACCTCCCTCGCAGATAGGAAGTAGGGGAAAGGACGAGTAAGTAATGAGTCTATTCATCATCTATTGCATTTAAATCCCCCCAAATCAATGGATTTTTGTCTTCTTCTGTGCGTCGTGACGAGTGGTCTTTTCCAATCAATTAAAGCGATTGCTTCAATTTTTCATTTGGCAAATTCGACGCCTCAAATTCGCCACCGTATTTTCTTCCTTGAACCAAATTATCCAGGCCTCTTCCCCTCCCTTTCCTTCATGTTTTCCTTGATTACGCAATTTTTTGTAAGTGATTTTTTTTCTATTTCCATCTCTTTTGTTTCTATTTTTCATCTCTTTCATTGCTTGTTATCATCGTTCTCAACCCCCATATTTTTTGCTGTTTCCCCCCGATGCGGCTGTCTCTCTCTCTCTCTCTTTGGGAGGCTTAAATCATGGAGGGCATCTGCGTCAGGAAGTTCTTTTTGAACAGTCATAGAAGTGGTGATATAAGGGGAGGGGAAAAATACCTTAAGGGTGTCATTTTGAAGTAGTATAGTGATAGATTCAGAGTAAACGGTGACGCCACCGAAGTAGTGGCGTCGTGACAACATATTTGCGATGTCAGTTTGGTCTCAATGGACTACTACGATAGTAGTGGTAGGACCACCGAGATGAAGACCTGTCGGGGAGTCTATGACGTCATCGCCGTTGGAGCTTTACTCTGAATCGCAGCAGAGCGATTTTGTGATTTTCATTCATCAAGGAATTTAGTTGTTATTTATTAGGATGGTCGGTCGGTCGGTTGGATGGTAACCGTTTTACTTTTCAAGGAGTTTGTGAAAGCTTTGAAGCTCGTAAGGCCATAAGTCACAATAATTGAGAGCACGCGACATAACTCTGTTGACCTTGTTATTTTCTACAGAACCCATAGAGAGGGCCAGTTGGGATACCGCCCCGAACAAAATGGAGTAACCATTAATTAATCTTATCAGCTAAAAAAAAATAGCTATATCTAAATTGGAGCTAACTTTTTTTAAATTTTAATGTTATTATTATTTATTCTACAAAGTTTGAAGATAATTTAGTAACCAACATACCGAACTTGGCTAAATAATGGTGTTTTATTTTTATGAGGTATTCAACACATACAAATCATTATATTTAATGGATATGAATTAATAAAAATAATGGACCTTAACTATATATATATATATATATATATATATAAGCACCCGAAATGGTGAAAAATAAATAACTTTAAGTTCGTAAGAGAAAAAATAACACTAATAAACTATTATTTTCTAAAGTCTCCGAAAGTCTATAAAGTGGCAAATAATAAGGCAAATAAACATAAAAGTCGATTGATTATACCGATTATAAGAGACGTGTGCCACTTTATTATGTACGTTATGAAAGTAAAAACATGCACCCTCCCCCCCTATCTCTAAAACTAGATTTTTATTTGCTCAAAATTGGTTCCAACATTTAAATGATTGTTTTCTGTCTTTTCTCTAAAACAATAATTATTTGATAAATCCTTTGTAGATGTCCAAATTGCTTAGAAGAAAATTCTATTAAATGTCGATTTCCACAGATAAGATCAAAATCCATTACACATTTTTCTAAAATTTAATCGATATGATTTTAGCTGCTAAAGTACGATGATTTTGGTGATTTTAGGAATACCTCAACTTTGGTTATTTTTTTTCAATCATTATATAAGTATCTGCTTGCTTCTCGTGTCTCCACTGGTCAACAGTGAATCTGTTGACCAGTTCAAGTCAAGACTAGACAAAGTCTTGAAAAGTGGCCGTTCAGGGACGCAAAACAATTGAGCAGCCATGTGTCTGCTCGATTGCTAGTCCAAGGTACCCTCTTTGAATGGACCGTAAAGTCTCCTAGGGTACTTCCTTTCCTTGTTACTCCTTGTTACTCCTAATCTCCTCTTTAGACTTTCTCCTTTTCCTTTAATCGTTTTACCCCTTTTGGCTCTGTTCTTGACACTTTCTTGCCTCTCGGTTTGACCTTGCTTCCTGTTCGAACTAAACCTTAATGTGAATTTACCCGTCCCTCTCTTACTTCTCATTGGTAATTTCTTGTCTTAGAGGCGGTCTTCTATTTTTTTTACTGTCTTATATATACCCATATTATATTATTTTCACTTGTAGTTATCCTCGAGAATGAACTGAATAAAGTTCGAAAGTACTCGGAAGCACCTTTTCATTTTTCCTGCGGGACATTGCATTCATTGCGAAACTCACGTGCTACTTTGTGAGTTATTCATTTCATATATAAGTATACAATGCAGATTCGATTATAGTTTCATCTGGATAAGTTAGTGAGACTCTATTTAACCCGTTCCTGAAGCGCTCTGGGTTCTCCATGTATAGCACAGTTTTGTTTTTCTTAAGTCTGTAGTAATAATAACCAGCTAAATATGTAATCACTAGTAGATGACTAATGCATTTTTTTTTAATATTATGTTCTGTTTCTTCTACATCTTCTGTACCTAACTCCAAATCCAAGATTTGATTAATTTCCTGATAATTATCATCGACTGAAAGTTTTAAAATCAATGCATTGTTATTAAAAGGCAGAGAGAGCTTTAAAAGTGAGATAAGCCACATTTTCCTTTCACATTCAAATCACTGTCTTAGAGTGATGTTATTTTGAGTAATACCTAATTGGCGCTATTGCTTCTAAGTTATCAGTGTGAAATTTTCCTGGCAAAATATATGTAAAGTCCCTTTCTTCAATGCAGTAAGTTGTAAATATAAACTCAAGCATTGGTGCAGTGGTATACATAAATGCAGTGAAAGTTTCATGGTAGAGCTTTCCCCACTAGAATTCATCATTTCACCCTATTCATTTAACCCACTATAAAATGATTCAAGGAATTGATATCTAATATCACATTTGGTCAAAGGATAGTTGTAGGCGTTCCTTAACTGTTTACCTTTGACTTTTATATAGGCAGCAGAAGATGCACAAAAGGGCAGTCGATTCTTATCTGCAAATTACATTAGTTCTACAATTGTATAAATCTTTAAATATTTGTAGAACAAGTTCAACATTTTTCTTCTCTAGATTGGATGGATTTAATGATTGGAAGATAGTCTGTAAGAGTATTTCAATAGACTTTGATTCTAAAGTGTAAAGAATTCCAGAATAAGGATGGGTTGAGTTTTGACAATTTATAAGGAAATTCAGTACAATCTACACTTGGAAACATTCTTTTATCTAAGTTCTCCTTTGCCAATCAATTATTTCTAATACACTTTAATAGATGAACAGTGTAAAAAAGATAAAGATGTGTCCTTCAAAAATCTACAGGGTTTATACACAATTTGAAGTTTGTGTGGTGAAGCAAAGAAAGACATTGCTTTCCTATTAATGACATTATTGTCTGTAATAAAAGCGATTGCTTGAAATAATACACATTCTAGGACTACAATGACTTGTTTTGTGAAACCACACACTTACCATTTATTGATTTGGGGGTAGAGTAGGAACTATATGAACAACATCTTTGAAAGGAGATTTAATACAACTTATAAATAAGTGAGTACTTGTTTGAACTTCGTTACTGCTAACAGCAGTACTAAGTACTGCCACCTAACCCCAATTAAAATCATAATATAGCTTTAAATGAATCTCTTCGATTAGCAAACTCGCAATTTTATCATTAGATGATTTATAGACATTTTTTTCTTGATGTATACCAGAAGTTGTGTCTCTTATTTTTGTTCAACTGACGGATGTAAATGATAATGGTCCCTCTCCCACCCAATTGTTAAATGGAATAGAAAGATTAAATAACCATATTTTTAGAAACCGGTAGCCATGAGAAGAAATGTACAATAATACTGAAAATATCAATAACTCTGTAGAATATGCCAATTGATTTGGTGTTATTAAAGTTGTTCTTTTATAAGATTTAAATTTTTACTTACAATTGAGAATAAGTACAACACTTTTTACGTGTAACCTTTGTATAAGGAAGAAAACTTAGATTATATTTAAAGTCACAATTAATAATAAAGAAAATTAAAATTATCGATCTACCTTGGTGTGTATGGATGGCTTGGAATATTTTTAATAGCTGCTAAACATTTTTTGTTTACTTCTTATTCCTTTGGGACAGAACACATTGAGGGCGGGGTTTTGAATGTTTTCTATAAAAAAATTCTTTTAATTAATCAACTCATAATTAAAATATTCTGAATTTAATATAAATTAAGTTACTTAGATCATCAAATTTTCATATTTTGATCATAACTATTTGCCATATCTGTCTTCTTATGTATACCTTTCTTATATGTACACGCCCAAATGGAGATCACAAGTGTAGCATGGACGACCATGCCGCAGCTGACATCTGGAAGATTGTGTGCCCTCCTGGCCTCAATACCCGATGGAAGATTTGCGGCTCTATATCTTCCACATAATTTAACTTCTCTAACTTCACTACTTTCTTTTCCTATCTCTCCTTACAAATCTTTTGAGTAAGAAATATGAACTTGATGGGGGGGGGGGGGTTCGCTTGAAATTTAAGAAAGAACCTACATACTCATAAGGTAGCCTAAACCCCAACTAGTTAATGCCCCTACTGGGTGCGTAAGGTATTTGAGGACAGATTTATTCTTACACAAAAATGACTCTTAGAAACAGATAATGTCTTTTAAATGAAAAAGTTGTGAAGATAAGAATAAATAAATTGTTATGTAATTTTATTCAATAAAGTCTCCTTCAGCTTCGATAACGGCTTCCATGCGATGTCTGAATCGTCTACATGCTAGGATCAAGTGGTTCTTGTTCATATTGGACATTGCTCTGACTATGGAGGCTTCTAGGGATTCTTTAGTGTTATGAGGATGCTCATTAACCTCTTTCTCAACTACGCTACCTACATAGTAGTCCAATGGATTGAGATCTGGGGAGTTAAGAGGCCAAATGTTAGGGGTTATGTGAGCATGAAAACTTTCCGCCATCTATTCCAGCGTTGCTTGAGCCTTGTGTGATGGTGCCGAGTCTTCTTGAAACACATAAGGTCTTCCGTTGCATACATTGTTGATCCATGGCTTAACCATCTTTGGCCTCTTTAAATCCTTGCAAACTTTGTAGACGAAGGATATAGAGACTTTTAAAAATCGTGCTATTTCTGAATTGCTATGTTCAGCCTTTATAGCCACGATAACTGCGTGCCTCTTCATTTCTTATTTAAGCATGCGGGCGGCCATTGATAATTCTGAAATATAGAAAATATAAAGTCACATAATCAGCTGCTATAGTAAAAATAACATATGTCCTCAAATACCTTACGCACCCTGTATAATAACGGAACTATCACATGAAATAATTTAACAGATGACAAAAGCCACAAGGGCCTATCAAATGTCATCAAACCTTGCATTTCCTTGCAATGACTAGTCAGATTGATTTTAACATAACAAAATTACACGGATGAGAGAAGTCACAAGAGCCTATCAAAGGTCATCCGCATCCGTCAAAACCCTCCAACAAACTGCATCCATAGGAATACAATTTAAACATAAACAGAAATGTGTCAAAAACAAAAGGCATCGCCATCAAGGCTCGTCAAAATCCAAATCACCCATAATATACAATAATAAAAAACTGCATCCACAGGGATGAGTCCAGAATGCCCCCCCCTCGCCCCAAGAAGTTAACCCTCCCTCTCCATCTAATCATCTAGTCTTTGCTTGGAAACATTCAAATTTGGACTGTCTACTGTCTCAGGAGGCAAACTATTCCAGTAATCTAATCTACCACTGTTGGTGAAAAAGTATTTTCTAACATCCAACCTACACCTCTGTTTTTTTTATTTTCAAATGGTGACCCCTAGTTCTATTACTAGTTTCCTAATCAAATAACTTGCCAAAATCTAACTTATCCATACCAGAACAGATTTTAAAAAGTTCAATCATATTTCCCCTCATTGAGTCAATAAGCTCTCATTTTACAGTTTTTCTAAGAATTTTCAAGAAAGCTTACAAACTTTATCATATTATCAAAGGTCCAATTCACATACTAAACTTTTTAACTAATAAATACGTCATAAACTATCACGAACTGTTTTTCGCTTTACGTGAGAAATATAAACTGGTCGATAATGTTGACAAAAACGAATGCCCCAAAGCAGGCGACGTCACTCCATGTGACGTCACGTATTTAACAGGCCTTGTATTAGGATGGTCTTGGTAGTGTCGGATGTCGCCGAATTAGTGACGTCATTACAACAGTTTTGTGATGTCACTGCATGAATGGGCAACCATTAGGCTTCTCCCGGGGTCTTCTTCCCTTAAGCCCCACAAGGCCTATCCTGCCATCTTCCCCGCTATGCCCAACAAGACAACAGGGGATGGGGGGCTTCTCCCCCTTTGGAAAACTGACCTTTTCGCATTTCTCTGCAGGCCACCTAATGGAAACGGAGACCCAGGAGACGGGGGCACCTGTCCGTACTGTGGCCAACTGCCCAGGGTTCGAACCACATTTTTGGAGGTAAGTTCTAGGTGTTTTGACATGTTAAGTATGACTGATTATCACCCGTTGGAAAAAGAAAGCAAAAAGATTCCAAGCGCTTTCGTCTTTATTTACCCGAGCTTCTGTCCATGTTAAGTAGATGTTTCACAAGAGCCCCAAGTAGTCTCGTAATTTGGCTATTCGAGTTCTGTGCCGTGCACACATCTTCACTGTCTCTAACTTCACCATTTTCCTTAGGAACCTCTCCTCATAAACTATGTAGTGAAGATGCTCTCGTTGGTTTCCGTAAGGGGAGGCTGAGATCGTGTATGGGACTTTTATATTCCATTGGTTAAGCCCCCGACCCCGCCCCCTCCCGCAGCCTCAGCATTTAGGTTAAGATTTGTCTTTGTCTCGATGGTTTCTCTTTTGATTATTTGTCTCTGCTATTTAATTGTTCCTCTTATCCTGGTAGGTAAACTTGCCCCGCGGATTACCCGATTTCTCTTTACTTATATCAAGAAAAGGTGGGTGTTATTTCCGGTTGTTGCCCGAGTGCCATCGGCCTGACCTCCGCCTGAGACCTGGAGTTCACGTTTAGCCGAGGCTGAGACCTTTATGGAATTACTTCAATGTCATTTTTTTTAGCAGTTAATTAATATCACGGGGAGAAAAGTTGTTGGAGAGTGATGCCGTTAATTCATATTTCAGAGTCAAAGAATAAACTTGGAAGCTCTTTTAATTTAGTTCAATTTATTTTAGGTTAGGCCATTCATTATACGCATGGCATTAATTAACTGGTCTCTCAACATGGTGAGTTAAGTCGTGACAGCTACATATTAAAAGCTTCCACATTAAATGTATGTTGGGCAAATGATTTTAATTCCAGCTCGTTCATGACATCAATATTCATTTGTTGAGTCATTGACTAAAGAGGTATAATTATTATACGTTAATTGAACTGTCCCAGACCACGACAAATTCAAAACTGGAGGTATTTGTCAATTGAAATTTATAGTGGAGTATTATCGATCTAATGTCCCCGTAGCATAAGTGCGTTTCCTCTCTGTACTAAGTTATTATGTGTATATAATCGTTATATATTTTTTTTTCTTATAGATTTTAGGTGTAAAGTTATAAAAGTAATGCAAGTCAGATTTATATGCCAATGTAATTTTAATTATTTCATGCTAAAAATGCCAAAAGTAAAGTAATAGCTTTATTTCCAAAGGATAATGATAAATAATTGCTAATTTTTGCAAGCTTCTCACCGCCGTTCAGGAGTTTATCAGTTTGATACTAAACTGCGCAAATGGTCTGATGAAAGTTATGGCGGGCAAGAGCAGAAAAATTCGAGATCTCTGGTTTGGATTTCAATTAATTATAATATATTCGCATTCTTTTAATTACAGGATTTGTGAATTTGTTATGTGATTTGCTTAGAGCAAAAATTTAGTTCAATATTAATTGCATATTCATCAATATAACGGGCATGCAATGCCTCTCTAGTATTTAGTAAGAAACTACCATTAAGCAATAGTTTTGATAAAATAATTTAGTTAACAATGCCGGTATTTATCGTATTAGAATAGGTAACATGAATCGTAACGCTTAATCTACCTTTATTGTGTTCCTGCAAGTGGTTGTCTTAGGGTGACTGTCTTCGCTAGTTTTTCGTGGACTACTACCACAAAAAGCATTAAGGATGCGGTTGTTTATGTATGTGAGACTTGCCATGACCTCGTACTAAGGCAACGGAGGCATGGTTTTACTTAATCAGATCCTCAGTGCCATTACATTCGGAAGAATCGCGGCTCTTAAGATACGACACGTCCTTTCTTCTCCTCCAAACCCTATTTTGGCCCCCCCACTTTGGGGAATCGCGTATTTTTATCTTCTTTTTTTATGTTCTGGCAATTATCTGCTAATCGTGGGTTTGCATTCAAGGTAATTTTACTTTTTGGCCATTATGCGTTCACTTATTCCCACAATTAGTGAACGTCATCTGATAAACATCATACAAGCACCACCCAGGCAGGGGACATTGAGCTACACGTAGGTGTTTTGAGTCTTGAGTGGTTCGTATGCATCTCTTCTTTCCCCCTGATGACATTGAGGGAGGGGGGGTTATTATTTCAGTCTTCGTACATTTTCTGCCCAGTCTGAAGCTGACTACATAAGCCTTATTTTCAACTCGTTCAGTGCTTGGCTAACCCCTGTAGGAACCACTACAAAAAATAATTATCAGGGGGAAATGTTTGTTGTATAAGCGAAATTTTAATTTTATAATTCGGGTAGAAAATTAATCCTCGTGGTAGTGGTTCGCCAACCTGCCTTTATCCAGGAGGATCTCCGACCAGATAATGAAAGAGACATAAAGGTCAGTATGACAATCGCTAGTGATCCCGAGGGCACCAGGGATAGGTCTTCTTTGGGGATAGGTGCCAGGAGGTATTATGTTTTGACAGCAAACCACGTTCAGGTCGAACCTTCGTCGCCCAGGGGCAGAGGGATCTGCTCCACGTCAGAGGTATGGGGATATAAATACCCATCGGCAGGATTCCTTGGAACAGAGAGAGAGTGTGTGTGTGTGTGTTGTGTTGTGAAGATGAGAGATAAAAGAAAGCAGTGTTTTAATTGGCTATGTGTGTGATGAGAAGTGTAAGATCTACCCACCCGAATACAGGGTTGAGCACAGCGCGTCCACCAATTGGTAGCCAGATCTCTACGAGCGTTGACGTTTTGTGTCCACTCTTGCCGGGATCGAAGCCGGTACCGCGATATTGGCAGACCAACGCCGTATCCACTCGGCTAGCAAGAGCTCAATTAATCATAGTTATAATATAAAACTCTACAGCAGAAACCTTTAAGGGCAAGGAATCAGTATTTCATATTCCCTTTTCAGGGAAAATTGGTGTTTAAAGGGTCAGTTAGTGTGGCTAGTACTTATAGGGCTAGGTGTGGCAAGGATATCTACTATTGAGTGTGTAAGAAAGTCCGGATTTATGATGGACAAGGTACCCTTTGGCTTCCCATCGTGTTATTTTGACTATTCTGTGAAGCTCGTTTGACGAGGTCAAGCTCCGATTGAACGTCAGTCAGACGCGATTACCCGAGCGGCGATCGAGTCGCGTAAGCATTTTCTCTTTGGTATTGCGTGGTTCCTAAGGAATTTCACATCTTATCCCTTTAATTTTCCTAAGGAGGGGGGGAGGGCTTGCCCCTCTATTGACCGCACTCACACAAACGTCTCAATAAGATTTCATTTTTAAGTTAAGAAAAGGAAAGAAAACCGGGGTAAAATCGCTAAAAAAAAGCCAAAGGCAAACACACGAAAGGACGAGGAAGCGTATACATTTCCTGAAACAGGCTTGTACTAAACACTCGAACTGTAAACATGCGAAAACATGAGAAAAATTAAAAATAATTAGAAATAGTCGGGATAAAAAATGACTAAAGTTATTAAGCGAACTGCAAACTTTAACCAGTGTTTCGAAAATTTTAAAATGATCCAATGAAAATCTCTAAAAAAATAAACGTGCGAAATAGCTAAAAAAATACCCCAATTTGGAAGTTCCTAACATTTCATTCACAGACGCGTCTAGTTGCTAAACCTAACCAATCGAACAAATTCCCAAACAATGAAATGGAAAGTGGAAAATTACTCGAATCTGTGGGGTGTCAACACCAAAAAGAAGCGTGTCATGTATGCTGTAAAGTTTCTTGTATAAGTTTCCTTACTTACACATTCTGGACAGTCTTGTAGATGTGTTGTGCATCTAATGGATGAAATATGTGAGATGCGGTCGGGCGAAATTGCCGACATAAGGGGATTAGCAAAAGCTTAGCTAACGAACTGAGTTGAAGGGAAATCAATTGTGTGGAAACAAATGAGAGATGGCAGAGAACATTGCTGAAAACTTGCATTATAATGTAAAATACTAATTTTCTTCCACCCCCCCCTATTTGGCCTCCCCTCTCTTTTTCGTACATATACATCCACACAACGCAAAAATAAACGTCTGTCCACTGTATATTATGTATAATTGCGTAAAAGATTTCATACTCGTGAAACATGGATGTGTATTTGGTCCGAAGCGCAGCTGTATTCTTGGCCCATGGTTATTTATGAAGTTTCCAAATGTACTGTCAGCGCCAGCATGGGAGGGGATGTATAAAAATGATTTATTTTTAATTTTGATTTAATAGTGCGACATTTGGTGGGGAAATATATAAGCGCGTTCTAGAAACTCTGGAAAATGTAAGGGTCTCATATTATTTGGAAGCCTCTGTTCCATATTTTTGAGTTCTTTTATAAAGAGTTTTAGATCAATTTCAAAATATGTCATTTTGATGTTCCTAATTAGCCTTTGTCGTCGATGTTTGACTTCTTTTACTTGTGCAAATGTTGATATAAGCTTGAGTCTACTCTGGCATAAATGATAATTATCTTTTTCCGCTCTTGGACTCTTACAATCTCCCCCCCCCCTAATCAACGTATATCAAATATTATCGGGGATTCACTTAATTCTGCCAATATCATTTCATCGATTAAAATCAATTTTCAACCGAGACTCGGGGCCTAATTTCCAGTTGACTTCGGTACTCAAATTTGCGTGAAAGAGTCCGGGAAGCAGCTCGCGCGCGCGCCTGTTTCGTTACCAGGACGACTGAAGTCGCCACCAACTACATACCTACCTTGGAGCAGCTAAGAGGGTAATTTTGAGTTGACGATGAACTCAAAACATTGGGGGGGGGGCTATTTCTGGTCATTTAGACACGACATAATTGATTTTGTGATTTTTGTTTTTGTTTTTGTGCCCCCTCCTCCTTGTTTGTCTTCCCAGCTTTTAGGGGGATTATTTATAGGTGTTGCGGTAGCTATGCTCATATTGGTTAGCCTATAGATTTAGGAGAGACGATCCTGCCTGGTCCCAACTGCGCCAATTAGTAACCTCTTTGGGTTACTCGGTCCATATACTTTCCCACCATCCAACATTGCATTCGTTGATTATAATTAATTGCGATCCCTTACAGGAGGATACATTCTACATAAAGATCTATACGACAATAACTGGCAAGCACATAGGCACCAAGGGCCAGTCCTCTTTACGGGGGGGGGGAGACTATGAATAGTAGTATTGTTTTGCCGCAAACCAACGAACGTGGGGACCCTTCGAGGTTCATGCGAGGGTCAAACGTTCCTCCTCAAGGGACTGCGCATGAGGAAAGCCCCCGCTGCAGGTTCCGGGCCCGACGAGTGATGTGTTATATTTGTGAAGAGACGAGGGAGGAAGAGAGCGACAGCGGTGTTGCGATTAGGTGTGTGTGTGGTGAGGTATGTGGACGCAAAATTGCCTTCGCGCATGGGTCTGGATCGATACCCAAAATGGGTAGGCTACAAGAGCTCCATCCATCAACTCTACATTTTCCATTCAATTATTTCCTGATGGAATGAATAAATAAATAAGATAAATAAAATATTTAAATAAATGGAAGGAAGTAAAGGTTTTCGATGCCTATAATGTTAGGTAGTTTCCTTCGTTCGCTACAGCTGACATTTGACACGCCCTCCCTACCCCAACACTCGCAGTTTGGCTTCCCGGCTCCATTTTCCTTATATATCCTTACAAACTCTCTGTGAGAGGTGCCCTCGATGGTTTTCGCTTTAAATTATTTTTTAAGAACCGTCCCCAAATCAGTCAGGTTTGCGTGCGAAGGCGCATTTTTGGTTCCTTCAATGAAGTGCGGAGGGTTCATTCCAGGGCGGCGCCGACCTTTGGAATGTTCCCTCGTCCATTGTTTCGACGGGGCCGTTCTCTGGCGGCCGACCGCTTGCCATGGACTTCGATCGCGGCCGACCGGGAACGTCCTTCAGTCAATTCTGCGCCGCAACAGAGGAAGACACGGACAATCAACTCGGTTGATTGCACGCGCACTGCTGCAATGGCTCTCCTCTGGCTGATCATTTCCCTGTTTGTCAGCAAGTGGGTGATGTGGCTAAGTTTCCCCTCTCCAGCAATATTTCATGCAACTTTTTTACTCCCAAGGTGTAATATAATGTTGAGGCATACCATTTCAAAGGTAACTTACAAATTGATAATAGTAAACGGAAACTATTGAATGCATCCAAATGCCAAGGATTTGACAAAAAATAGGTTAGTGTATTCTTCATAGTTACATTAGTTAACGTTCCCTCCGTACCCCTCAAGCATTTAAACGATTGTTCAATTCCAAGGGGCAATTTGTAACACGTCACCTGCGTTTTCATTGATCCCCCAAAATAGGTATTGCTGTCAGCCGCATAAGGTACGCATCGGCGTTAAGATGTTAAACTCTTCTGACAGGTTTCAGACTTATTATGAGCACAGTACTCCCTCCCAAAGCTCAGGCATCTGATTCGTTTTTTTAGAATATTGTGTTCAGTGAGTTTATAGACATAAATTAGCAGATTAAGATTGTTAATACGGCTAGAACCAAATAACTCTCAGTAAATAAAGAGCACAATTCGAAATTATTTCCAAAGAAGAATATTCATAGAGGCTAATAGCTAAGAAATTACGAATTTCCAGACATAGAGTATAGTGCTCCCTCTCAAGAAAGAAACTGACAGGTGATTACCTCCTCCAACAGGAAACTGTCTGGAACCACCAAAGCTGAAGATAAGCAAATAATCATAACAAGTAAACGAAAGAGAAAATTATGTGCTCAAGATTTAACAAGAGTGATAAACCATTCGAGAAAGAAGCCAGTCTCTCAATACAGTAAATAGAAGGTTGAGATCCGTTTGTAATTTTGGTCATGTTGCGGCCAAAAAAGCCATTGTTGTGAATCCAAAACAAATGGAAACGATTGCTGTGGGTACAAAGACAAACACTGGAGCGTCAAAGACTGAAAAAGTGCTATAAACAGATAAATCAAGGTTTCAATTCTTCGGGGGCAAATGAGTGTTTGTGAATAGAGACCAGGGAGAAAGACTAAGGGAGGATTGGGTGGTACCAACGGTAAAGCATGGAGGAGGTAATGTGATGGTATTGGGTTGCTTTCGAGGAGAAATATCAGGACATTTGATTCAAGTAAAAGGTCTTACGAAAGAACACTACCACAACTTTCTGCAGCGACACGAACTTATCTTCTGGACTAGAGGTTATTGGAAAGGGTTTAATATTTTTACAGCAGGATGATGCTATTAAGCATTCCTCGAAGTTATGCCCAAAGTATTTTGAATCAAAAGAAAAATAGCGTAAACTGAAAATAATGGCATGACCTCCACCGTCTCCCGATCTTTAGTTAGCATGAGATGAGCTTAATATGATGGCTAAAAAGTGGCGCCCTTCAACTGTAGAAGAGTTATTTAAATGTCTGAAGGATGAATGGGCAAAGTTAACTAAGACATATTTTCAAAAACTCTTGTTAAGAATGGATAAAATTTACGTTGCAGTTATTAAAGCCCAAAAGAGGACGCATTATTGAAACTAAACCATAAAGATTAAAGTAGTTTATATTTGTGTCACATTCTCGGCGTTTGGACGTTTACGATGTTTATGTTCTGTTTCCCATTTTCTAGTGACAATTTGTAGTTTACCTTTAAAATGGTTGCCTCCTAATTATATTTACACGTTTTTGACAAATTCAGGGAGTGGCTTTAAACCTTTGGCCTATAGTATATATATATATACATCCTGTAGGGATACCATTTTGAGGAATGGACTGACTGGAGAAGCTACAGCACCCCATCGCTTTGAAAGACATGACTTGGAAAAAAAGAAAGTGGTGGGCTTGTCCTTAATAGGAGAGGGTGGTAGGTGGGGGGGGGGGGGTGCGTATAGTTAATGACATAGATGCGTGCGGCCTCCACTAGTGGAAAACAGATTATTATTATTTTATCATTATTATTATCATACTTTTTCCTAGTTTTCTTCTTCCAAAATGTGCAGGAAGATCTGTGTTTTCATTCCACACTTTATTCCTCGGCCACGACCTCTGCTTCTTTCAATAGGCGTCCTAATACAGGGTGGTTAAATACACTTGAATAGAGTTATTTTAATTCTTCGGTGGTTAAATAGACTCGAATAGAGTTATTTTAATTCTTCGGTGGTTAAATAGACTCGAATAGAGTTATTTTAATTCTTCGGTGGTTAAATAGACTCGAATAGAGTTATTTTAATTCTTCGGTGGTTAAATAGACTCGAATAGAGTTATTTTAATTCTTTGGTGGTTAAATAGACTCGAATAGTTATTTTAATTCTTCGGTGGTTAAATAGACTCGAATAGAGTTATTTTAATTCTTCGGTGGTTAAATAGACTCGAATAGAGTTATTTTAATTCTTCGGTGGTTAAATAGACTCGAATAGAGTTATTTTAATTCTTCGGTGGTTAAATAGACTCGAATAGAGTTATTTTAATTCTTCGGTGGTTAAATAGACTCGAATAGAGTTATTTTAATTCTTCGGTGGTTAAATAGACTCGAATAGAGTTATTTTAATTCTTCGGTGGTTAAATAGACTCGAATAGAGTTATTTTAATTCTTCGGTGGTTAAATAGACTCGAATAGAGTTATTTTAATTCTTCGTTGGTTAAATAGACTCGAATAGAGTTATTTTAATTCTTCGGTAGTTAAATAGACTCGAATAGAGTTATTTTAATTCTTCGGTGGTTAAATAGACTCGAATAGAGTTATTTTAATTCTTCGGTGGTTAAATAGACTCGAATAGAGTTATTTTAATTCTTCGGTGGTTAAATAGACTCGAATAGAGTTATTTTAATTCTTCGGTGGTTAAATAGACTCGAATAGAGTTATTTTAATTCTTCGGTGGTTAAATAGACTCGAATAGAGTTATTTTAATTCTTCGGTAGTGAAATAGACTCGAATAGAGTTATTTTAATTCTTCGGTGGTTAAATAGACTCGAATAGTTATTTTAATTCTTCGGTGGTTAAATAGACTCGATTAGAGTTATTTTAATTCTTCGGTGGTTAAATAGACTCGAATAGAGTTATTTTAATTCTTCGGTGGTTAAATAGACTCGAATAGAGTTATTTTAATTCTTCGGTGGTTAAATAGACTCGAATAGAGTTATTTTAATTCTTCGGTAGTTAAATAGACTCGAATAGAGTTATTTTAATTCTTTGGTGGTTAAATAGACTCGAATAGAGTTATTTTAATTCTTCGGTGGTTAAATAGACTCGAATAGAGTTATTTTAATTCTTCAGTGGTTAAATAGACTCGAATAGTTATTTTAATTCTTCGGTGGTTAAATAGACTCGAATAGAGTTATTTTAATTCTTCGGTGGTTAAATAGACTCGAATAGAGTTATTTTAATTCTTCGGTGGTTAAATAGACTCGAATAGAGTTATTTTAATTCTTCGGTGGTTAAATAGACTCGAATAGAGTTATTTTAATTCTTCGGTGGTTAAATAGACTCGAATAGTTATTTTAATTCTTCGGTGGTTAAATAGACTCGAATAGAGTTATTTTAATTCTTCGGTGGTTAAATAGACTCGAATAGAGTTATTTTAATTCTTCGGTGGTTAAATAGACTCGAATAGAGTTATTTTAATTCTTCGGTGGTTAAATAGACTCGAATAGAGTTATTTTAATTCTTCGGTGGTTAAATAGACTCGAATAGTTATTTTAATTCTTCGGTGGTTAAATAGACTCGAATAGAGTTATTTTAATTCTTCAGTGGTTAAATAGACTCGAATAGAGTTATTTTAATTCTTCGGTGGTTAAATAGACTCGAATAGAGTTATTTTAATTCTTCGTTGGTTAAATAGACTCGAATAGAGTTATTTTAATTCTTCGGTGGTTAAATAGACTCGAATAGTTATTTTAATTCTTCGGTGGTTAAATAGACTCGAATAGAGTTATTTTAATTCTTCGGTGGTTAAATAGACTCGAATAGATTTATTTTAATTCTTCGGTGGTTAAATAGACTCGAATAGAGTTATTTTAATTCTTCGGTAGTTAAATAGACTCGAAAAGAGTTATTTTAATTCTTCGGTAGTTAAATAGACTCGAATAGAGTTATTTTAATTCTTCGGTAGTTAAATAGACTCGAAAAGAGTTATTTTAATTCTTCGGTAGTTAAATAGACTCGAATAGAGTTATTTTAATTCTCCGGTAGTTAAATAGACTCGAATAGAGTTATTTTAATTATTCGGTGGTTAAATAGACTCGAATAGTTATTTTAATTCTTCGGTGGTTAAATAGACTCGAATAGAGTTATTTTAATTCTTCGGTGGTTAAATAGACTCGAATAGAGTTATTTTAATTCTTCGGTGGTTAAATAGACTCGAATAGTTATTTAAATTCTTCGGTGGTTAAATAGACTCGATTAGAGTTATTTTAATTCTTCGGTGGTTAAATAGACTCGAAAAGAGTTATTTTAATTCTTCGGTGGTTAAATAGACTCGAATAGAGTTATTTTAATTCTTCGGTGGTTAAATAGACTCGAATAGAGTTATTTTAATTCTTCGGTGGTTAAATAGACTCGAATAGAGTTATTTTAATTCTTCGGTGGTTAAATAGACTCGAATAGAGTTATTTTAATTCTTCGGTAGTTAAATAGACTCGAATAGAGTTATTTTAATTCTTCGGTAGTTAAATAGACTCGAATAGAGTTATTTTAATTCTTCGGTAGTTAAATAGACTCGAATAGAGTTATTTTAATTCTTCGGTAGTTAAATAGACTCGAATAGAGTTATTTTAATTCTTCGGTGGTTAAATAGACTCGAATAGAGTTATTTTAATTCTTCGGTGGTTAAATAGACTCAAATAGTTATTTTAATTCTTCGGTGGTTAAATAGACTCGAATAGAGTTATTTTAATTCTTCGGTGGTTAAATAGACTCGAATAGAGTTATTTTAATTCTTCGGTGGTTAAATAGACTCGAATAGAGTTATTTTAATTCTTCGGTGGTTAAATAGACTCGAATAGAGTTATTTTAATTCTTCGGTAGTTAAATAGACTCGAATAGAGTTATTTTAATTCTTCGGTGGTTAAATAGACTCGAATAGAGTTATTTTAATTCTTCGGTAGTTAAATAGACTCAAATAGTTATTTTCATTCTTCACTGGTTAAATAGATTCGAATAGAGTTATTTTAATTCTTCGGTAGTTAAATAGACTCGAATAGAGTTATTTTAATTCTTCGGTGGTTAAATAGACTCGAATAGAGTTATTTTAATTCTTCGGTGGTTAAATAGACTCGAATAGAGTTATTTTAATTCTTCGGTGGTTAAATAGATTCGAATAGAGTTATTTTAATTCTTCGGTAGTTAAATAGACTCGAATAGAGTTATTTTAATTCTTCGGTGGTTAAAACTAATTCGAATAGTTATTTTAATTCTTCGGTAGTTAAATAGACTCAAATAGTTATTTTCATTCTTCACTGGTTAAATAGATTCGAATAGAGTTATTTTAATTCTTCGGTAGTTAAATAGACTCGAATAGAGTTATTTTAATTCTTCGGTGGTTAAATAGACTCGAATAGAGTTATTTTAATTCTTCGGTGGTTAAATAGACTCGAATAGAGTTATTTTAATTCTTCGGTGGTTAAATAGACTCGAATAGTTATTTTAATTCTTCGGTGGTTAAATAGACTCGAATAGAGTTATTTTAATTCTTCGGTGGTTAAATAGACTCGAATAGAGTTATTTTAATTCTTCGGTGGTTAAATAGATTCGAATAGAGTTATTTTAATTCTTCGGTAGTTAAATAGACTCGAATAGAGTTATTTTAATTCTTCGGTGGTTAAATAGATTCGAATAGAGTTATTTTAATTCTTCGGTAGTTAAATAGACTCAAATAGTTATTTTCATTCTTCACTGGTTAAATAGATTCGAATAGAGTTATTTTAATTCTTCGGTAGTTAAATAGACTCGAATAGAGTTATTTTAATTCTTCGGTGGTTAAATAGATTCGAATAGAGTTATTTTAATTCTACGGTAGTTAAATAGACTCAAATAGTTATTTTCATTTTTCACTGGTTAAATAGATTCGAATAGAGTTATTTTAATTCTTCGGTAGTTAAATAGATTCGAATAGAGTTATTTTAATTCTTCGGTGGTTAAATAGATTCGAATAGAGTTATTTTAATTCTTCGGTGGTTAAATAGACTCGAATAGAGTTATTTTAATTCTTCGGTGGTTAAATAGACTCGAATAGAGTTATTTTAATTCTTCGGTGGTTAAATAGACTCGAATAGAGTTATTTTAATTCTTCGGTGGTTAAATAGACTCGAATAGAGTTATTTTAATTCTTCGGTGGTTAAATAGACTCGAATAGAGTTATTTTAATTCTTCGGTGGTTAAATAGACTCGAATAGAGTTATTTTAATTCTTCGGTAGTTAAATAGACTCGAATAGAGTTATTTTAATTCTTCGGTGGTTAAATAGACTCGAATAGAGTTATTTTAATTCTTCGGTAGTTAAATAGACTCAAATAGTTATTTTCATTCTTCACTGGTTAAATAGATTCGAATAGTTATTTTAATTCTTCGGTAGTTAAATAGACTCGAATAGAGTTATTTTAATTCTTCGGTGGTTAAATAGATTCGAATGGAGTTATTTTAATTCTTCGGTAGTTAAATAGACTCGAATAGAGTTATTTTAATTCTTCGGTGGTTAAATAGACTCGAATAGAGTTATTTTAATTCTTCGGTGGTTAAATAGACTCGAATAGAGTTATTTTAATTCTTCGGTGGTTAAATAGACTCGAATAGTTATTTTAATTCTTCGGTGGTTAAATAGACTCGAATAGAGTTATTTTAATTCTTCGGTGGTTAAATAGACTCGAATAGAGTTATTTTAATTCTTCGGTGGTTAAATAGATTCGAATAGAGTTATTTTAATTCTTCGGTAGTTAAATAGACTCGAATAGAGTTATTTTAATTCTTCGGTGGTTAAATAGATTCGAATAGAGTTATTTTAATTCTTCGGTAGTTAAATAGACTCAAATAGTTATTTTCATTCTTCACTGGTTAAATAGATTCGAATAGAGTTATTTTAATTCTTCGGTAGTTAAATAGACTCGAATAGAGTTATTTTAATTCTTCGGTGGTTAAATAGATTCGAATAGAGTTATTTTAATTCTATGGTAGTTAAATAGACTCAAATAGTTATTTTCATTTTTCACTGGTTAAATAGATTCGAATAGAGTTATTTTAATTCTTCGGTAGTTAAATAGATTCGAATAGAGTTATTTTAATTCTTCGGTGGTTAAATAGATTCGAATAGAGTTATTTTAATTCTTCGGTGGTTAAATAGACTCGAATAGAGTTATTTTAATTCTTCGGTGGTTAAATAGACTCGAATAGAGTTATTTTAATTCTTCGGTAGTTAAATAGACTCGAATAGAGTTATTTTAATTCTTTGGTGGTTAAATAGACTCGAATAGAGTTATTTTAATTCTTCGGTGGTTAAATAGACTCGAATAGAGTTATTTTAATTCTTCGGTGGTTAAATAGACTCGAATAGTTATTTTAATTCTTCGGTGGTTAAATAGACTCGAATAGAGTTATTTTAATTCTTCGGTGGTTAAATAGACTCGAATAGAGTTATTTTAATTCTTCGGTGGTTAAATAGACTCGAATAGTGTTATTTTAATTCTTCGGTGGTTAAATAGACTCGAATAGAGTTATTTTAATTCTTCGGTGGTTAAATAGACTTGAATAGAGTTATTTTAATTCTTCGGTGGTTAAATAGACTCGAATAGAGTTATTTTAATTCTTCGGTGGTTAAATAGACTCGAATAAAGTTATTTTAATTCTTCGGTAGTTAAATAGACTCGAATAGAGTTATTTTAATTCTTCGGTGGTTAAATAGACTCGAATAGAGTTATTTTAATTCTTCGGTGGTTAAATAGATTCGAATAGAGTTATTTTAATTCTTCGGTAGTTAAATAGACTCGAATAGAGTTATTTTAATTCTTCGGTGGTTAAATAGATTCGAATAGAGTTATTTTAATTCTTCGGTAGTTAAATAGACTCAAATAGTTATTTTCATTCTTCACTGGTTAAATAGATTCGAATAGAGTTATTTTAATTCTTCGGTAGTTAAATAGACTCGAATAGAGTTATTTTAATTCTTTGGTGGTTAAATAGACTCGAATAGAGTTATTTTAATTCTTCGGTGGTTAAATAGACTCGAATAGAGTTATTTTAATTCTTCGGTGGTTAAATAGACTCGAATAGTTATTTTAATTCTTCGGTGGTTAAATAGACTCGAATAGAGTTATTTTAATTCTTCGGTGGTTAAATAGACTCGAATAGAGTTATTTTAATTCTTCGGTGGTTAAATAGATTCGAATAGAGTTATTTTAATTCTTAGGTAGTTAAATAGACTCGAATAGAGTTATTTTAATTCTTCGGTGGTTAAATAGATTCGAATAGAGTTATTTTAATTCTTCGGTAGTTAAATAGACTCAAATAGTTATTTTCATTCTTCACTGGTTAAATAGATTCGAATAGAGTTATTTTAATTCTTCGGTAGTTAAATAGACTCGAATAGAGTTATTTTAATTCTTCGGTGGTTAAATAGATTCGAATAGAGTTATTTTAATTCTACGGTAGTTAAATAGACTCAAATAGTTATTTTCATTCTTCACTGGTTAAATAGATTCGAATAGAGTTATTTTAATTCTTCGGTAGTTAAATAGATTCGAATAGAGTTATTTTAATTCTTCGGTGGTTAAATAGATTTGAATAGAGTTATTTTAATTCTTCGGTGGTTAAATAGACTCGAATAGAGTTATTTTAATTCTTCGGTGGTTAAATAGACTCGAATAGAGTTATTTTAATTCTTCGGTAGTTAAATAGACTCGAATAGAGTTATTTTAATTCTTTGGTGGTTAAATAGACTCGAATAGAGTTATTTTAATTCTTCGGTGGTTAAATAGACTCGAATAGAGTTATTTTAATTCTTCGGTGGTTAAATAGACTCGAATAGTTATTTTAATTCTTCGGTGGTTAAATAGACTCGAATAGAGTTATTTTAATTCTTCGGTGGTTAAATAGACTCGAATAGAGTTATTTTAATTCTTCGGTGGTTAAATAGACTCGAATAGAGTTATTTTAATTCTTCGGTGGTTAAATAGACTCGAATAGTTATTTTAATTCTTCGGTGGTTAAATAGACTCGAATAGAGTTATTTTAATTCTTCGGTGGTTAAATAGACTCGAATAGAGTTATTTTAATTCTTCGGTGGTTAAATAGACTTGAATAGAGTTATTTTAATTCTTCGGTGGTTAAATAGACTCGAATAGAGTTATTTTAATTCTTCGGTGGTTAAATAGACTCGAATAGAGTTATTTTAATTCTTCGGTAGTTAAATAGACTCGAATAGAGTTATTTTAATTCTTCGGTAGTTAAATAGACTCGAATAGAGTTATTTTAATTCTTCGGTAGTTAAATAGACTCGAATAGAGTTATTTTAATTCTTCGGTAGTTAAATAGACTCGAATAGAGTTATTTTAATTCTTCGGTGGTTAAATAGACTCGAATAGAGTTATTTTAATTCTTCGGTGGTTAAATAGACTCGAATAGTTATTTTAATTCTTCGGTGGTTAAATAGACTCGAATAGAGTTATTTTAATTCTTCGGTGGTTAAATAGACTCGAATAGAGTTATTTTAATTCTTCGGTGGTTAAATAGACTCGAATAGAGTTATTTTAAGTCTTCGGTGGTTAAATAGACTCGAATAGAGTTATTTTAATTCTTCGGTAGTTAAATAGACTCGAATAGAGTTATTTTAATTCTTCGGTGGTTAAATAGACTCGAATAGAGTTATTTTAATTCTTCGGTGGTTAAATAGACTCGAATAGAGTTATTTTAATTCTTCGGTGGTTAAATAGACTCGAATAGTTATTTTAATTCTTCGGTGGTTAAATAGATTCGAATAGAGTTATTTTAATTCTACGGTAGTTAAATAGACTCAAATAGTTATTTTCATTTTTCACTGGTTAAATAGATTCGAATAGAGTTATTTTAATTCTTCGGTAGTTAAATAGATTCGAATAGAGTTATTTTAATTCTTCGGTGGTTAAATAGATTCGAATAGAGTTATTTTAATTCTTCGGTGGTTAAATAGAGTCGAATAGAGTTATTTTAATTCTTCGGTGGTTAAATAGATTCGAATAGAGTTATTTTAATTCTTCGGTGGTTAAATAGACTCGAATAGAGTTATTTTAATTCTTCGGTGGTTAAATAGACTCGAATAGAGTTATTTTAATTCTTCGGTAGTTAAATAGACTCGAATAGAGTTATTTTAATTCTTTGGTGGTTAAATAGACTCGAATAGAGTTATTTTAATTCTTCGGTGGTTAAATAGACTCGAATAGAGTTATTTTAATTCTTCGGTGGTTAAATAGATTCGAATAGAGTTATTTTAATTCTTCGGTAGTTAAATAGACTCGAATAGAGTTATTTTAATTCTTCGGTGGTTAAATAGATTCGAATAGAGTTATTTTAATTCTTCGGTAGTTAAATAGACTCAAATAGTTATTTTCATTCTTCACTGGTTAAATAGATTCGAATAGAGTTATTTTAATTCTTCGGTAGTTAAATAGACTCGAATAGAGTTATTTTAATTCTTTGGTGGTTAAATAGACTCGAATAGAGTTATTTTAATTCTTCGGTGGTTAAATAGACTCGAATAGAGTTATTTTAATTCTTCGGTGGTTAAATAGACTCGAATAGTTATTTTAATTCTTCGGTGGTTAAATAGACTCGAATAGAGTTATTTTAATTCTTCGGTGGTTAAATAGACTCGAATAGAGTTATTTTAATTCTTCGGTGGTTAAATAGATTCGAATAGAGTTATTTTAATTCTTCGGTAGTTAAATAGACTCGAATAGATTTATTTTAATTCTTCGGTGGTTAAATAGATTCGAATAGAGTTATTTTAATTCTTCGGTAGTTAAATAGACTCAAATAGTTATTTTCATTGTCCACTGGTTAAATAGATTCGAATAGAGTTATTTTAATTCTTCGGTAGTTAAATAGACTCGAATAGAGTTATTTTAATTCTTCGGTGGTTAAATAGATTCGAATAGAGTTATTTTAATTCTACGGTAGTTAAATAGACTCAAATAGTTATTTTCATTCTTCACTGGTTAAATAGATTCGAATAGAGTTATTTTAATTCTTCGGTAGTTAAATAGATTCGAATAGAGTTATTTTAATTCTTCGGTGGTTAAATAGACTCGAATAGAGTTATTTTAATTCTTCGGTGGTTAAATAGACTCGAATAGAGTTATTTTAATTCTTCGGTGGTTAAATAGACTCGAATAGAGTTATTTTAATTCTTCGGTGGTTAAATAGACTCGAATAGTTATTTTAATTCTTCGGTGGTTAAATAGACTCGAATAGAGTTATTTTAATTCTTCGGTGGTTAAATAGACTCGAATAGAGTTATTTTAATTCTTCGGTGGTTAAATAGACTCGAATAGTTATTTTAATTCTTCGGTGGTTAAATAGACTCGAATAGAGTTATTTTAATTCTTCGGTGGTTAAATAGACTCGAATAGAGTTATTTTAATTCTTCGGTGGTTAAATAGACTTGAATAGAGTTATTTTAATTCTTCGGTGGTTAAATAGACTCGAATAGAGTTATTTTAATTCTTCGGTGGTTAAATAGACTCGAATAGAGTTATTTTAATTCTTCGGTAGTTAAATAGACTCGAATAGAGTTATTTTAATTCTTCGGTGGTTAAATAGACTCGAATAGAGTTATTTTAATTCTTCGGTGGTTAAATAGATTCGAATAGAGTTATTTTAATTCTTCGGTAGTTAAATAGACTCGAATAGAGTGATTTTAATTCTTCGGTGGTTAAATAGATTCGAATAGAGTTATTTTAATTCTTCGGTAGTTAAATAGACTCAAATAGTTATTTTCATTCTTCACTGGTTAAATAGATTCGAATAGAGTTATTTTAATTCTTCGGTAGTTAAATAGACTCGAATAGAGTTATTTTAATTCTTTGGTGGTTAAATAGACTCGAATAGAGTTATTTTAATTCTTCGGTGGTTAAATAGACTCGAATAGAGTTATTTTAATTCTTCGGTGGTTAAATAGACTCGAATAGTTATTTTAATTCTTCGGTGGTTAAATAGACTCGAATAGAGTTATTTTAATTCTTCGGTGGTTAAATAGACTCGAATAGAGTTATTTTAATTCTTCGGTGGTTAAATAGATTCGAATAGAGTTATTTTAATTCTTCGGTAGTTAAATAGATTCGAATAGAGTTATTTTAATTCTTCGGTGGTTAAATAGATTTGAATAGAGTTATTTTAATTCTTCGGTGGTTAAATAGACTCGAATAGAGTTATTTTAATTCTTCGGTGGTTAAATAGACTCGAATAGAGTTATTTTAATTCTTCGGTAGTTAAATAGACTCGAATAGAGTTATTTTAATTCTTTGGTGGTTAAATAGACTCGAATAGAGTTATTTTAATTCTTCGGTGGTTAAATAGACTCGAATAGAGTTATTTTAATTCTTCGGTGGTTAAATAGACTCGAATAGTTATTTTAATTCTTCGGTGGTTAAATAGACTCGAATAGAGTTATTTTAATTCTTCGGTGGTTAAATAGACTCGAATAGAGTTATTTTAATTCTTCGGTGGTTAAATAGACTCGAATAGAGTTATTTTAATTCTTCGGTGGTTAAATAGACTCGAATAGAGTTATTTTAATTCTTCGGTGGTTAAATAGACTCGAATAGTTATTTTAATTCTTCGGTGGTTAAATAGACTCGAATAGAGTTATTTTAATTCTTCGGTGGTTAAATAGACTAGAATAGAGTTATTTTAATTCTTCGGTGGTTAAATAGACTCGAATAGTTATTTTAATTCTTCGGTGGTTAAATAGACTCGAATAGAGTTATTTTAATTCTTCGGTGGTTAAATAGACTCGAATAGAGTTATTTTAATTCTTCGGTGGTTAAATAGACTTGAATAGAGTTATTTTAATTCTTCGGTGGTTAAATAGACTCGAATAGAGTTATTTTAATTCTTCGGTGGTTAAATAGACTCGAATAGAGTTATTTTAATTCTTCGGTAGTTAAATAGACTCGAATAGAGTTATTTTAATTCTTCGGTAGTTAAATAGACTCGAATAGAGTTATTTTAATTCTTCGGTAGTTAAATAGACTCGAATAGAGTTATTTTAATTCTTCGGTAGTTAAATAGACTCGAATAGAGTTATTTTAATTCTTCGGTGGTTAAATAGACTCGAATAGAGTTATTTTAATTCTTCGGTGGTTAAATAGACTCGAATAGTTATTTTAATTCTTCGGTGGTTAAATAGACTCGAATAGAGTTATTTTAATTCTTCGGTGGTTAAATAGACTCGAATAGAGTTATTTTAATTCTTCGGTGGTTAAATAGACTCGAATAGAGTTATTTTAATTCTTCGGTGGTTAAATAGACTCGAATAGAGTTATTTTAATTCTTCGGTAGTTAAATAGACTCGAATAGAGTTATTTTAATTCTTCGGTGGTTAAATAGACTCGAATAGAGTTATTTTAATTCTTCGGTAGTTAAATAGACTCAAATAGTTATTTTCATTCTTCGGTGGTTAAATAGACTCGAATAGAGTTATTTTAATTCTTCTGTGGTTAAATAGACTCGAATAGTTATTTTAATTCTTCGGTGGTTAAATAGACTCGAATAGAGTTATTTTAATTCTTCGGTGGTTAAATAGACTCGAATAGAGTTATTTTAATTCTTCGGTGGTTAAATAGACTCGAATAGAGTTATTTTAATTCTTCGGTGGTTAAATAGACTCGAATAGAGTTATTTTAATTCTTCGGTGGTTAAATAGACTCGAATAGAGTTATTTTAATTCTTCGGTGGTTAAATAGACTCGAATAGAGTTATTTTAATTCTTCGGTGGTTAAATAGACTCGAATAGAGTTATTTTAATTCTTCGGTGGTTAAATAGACTCGAATAGAGTTATTTTAATTCTTCGGTAGTTAAATAGACTCGAATAGAGTTATTTTAATTCTTCGGTGGTTAAATAGACTCGAATAGAGTTATTTTAATTCTTCGGTAGTTAAATAGACTCAAATAGTTATTTTCATTCTTCACTGGTTAAATAGATTCGAATAGTTATTTTAATTCTTCGGTAGTTAAATAGACTCGAATAGAGTTATTTTAATTCTTCGGTGGTTAAATAGATTCGAATGGAGTTATTTTAATTCTTCGGTAGTTAAATAGACTCGAATAGAGTTATTTTAATTCTTCGGTGGTTAAATAGACTCGAATAGAGTTATTTTAATTCTTCGGTGGTTAAATAGACTCGAATAGAGTTATTTTAATTCTTCGGTGGTTAAATAGACTCGAATAGTTATTTTAATTCTTCGGTGGTTAAATAGACTCGAATAGAGTTATTTTAATTCTTCGGTGGTTAAATAGACTCGAATAGAGTTATTTTAATTCTTCGGTGGTTAAATAGATTCGAATAGAGTTATTTTAATTCTTCGGTAGTTAAATAGACTCGAATAGAGTTATTTTAATTCTTCGGTGGTTAAATAGATTCGAATAGAGTTATTTTAATTCTTCGGTAGTTAAATAGACTCAAATAGTTATTTTCATTCTTCACTGGTTAAATAGATTCGAATAGAGTTATTTTAATTCTTCGGTAGTTAAATAGACTCGAATAGAGTTATTTTAATTCTTCGGTGGTTAAATAGATTCGAATAGAGTTATTTTAATTCTACGGTAGTTAAATAGACTCAAATAGTTATTTTCATTTTTCACTGGTTAAATAGATTCGAATAGAGTTATTTTAATTCTTCGGTAGTTAAATAGATTCGAATAGAGTTATTTTAATTCTTCGGTGGTTAAATAGATTCGAATAGAGTTATTTTAATTCTTCGGTGGTTAAATAGACTCGAATAGAGTTATTTTAATTCTTCGGTGGTTAAATAGACTCGAATAGAGTTATTTTAATTCTTCGGTAGTTAAATAGACTCGAATAGAGTTATTTTAATTCTTTGGTGGTTAAATAGACTCGAATAGAGTTATTTTAATTCTTCGGTGGTTAAATAGACTCGAATAGAGTTATTTTAATTCTTCGGTGGTTAAATAGACTCGAATAGTTATTTTAATTCTTCGGTGGTTAAATAGACTCGAATAGAGTTATTTTAATTCTTCGGTGGTTTAATAGACTCGAATAGAGTTATTTTAATTCTTCGGTGGTTAAATAGACTCGAATAGTGTTATTTTAATTCTTCGGTGGTTAAATAGACTCGAATAGAGTTATTTTAATTCTTCGGTGGTTAAATAGACTTGAATAGAGTTATTTTAATTCTTCGGTGGTTAAATAGACTCGAATAGAGTTATTTTAATTCTTCGGTGGTTAAATAGACTCGAATAAAGTTATTTTAATTCTTCGGTAGTTAAATAGACTCGAATAGAGTTATTTTAATTCTTCGGTGGTTAAATAGACTCGAATAGAGTTATTTTAATTCTTCGGTGTTTAAATAGATTCGAATAGAGTTATTTTAATTCTTCGGTAGTTAAATAGACTCGAATAGAGTTATTTTAATTCTTCGGTGGTTAAATAGATTCGAATAGAGTTATTTTAATTCTTCGGTAGTTAAATAGACTCAAATAGTTATTTTCATTCTTCACTGGTTAAATAGATTCGAATAGAGTTATTTTAATTCTTCGGTAGTTAAATAGACTCGAATAGAGTTATTTTAATTCTTTGGTGGTTAAATAGACTCGAATAGAGTTATTTTAATTCTTCGGTGGTTAAATAGACTCGAATAGAGTTATTTTAATTCTTCGGTGGTTAAATAGACTCGAATAGTTATTTTAATTCTTCGGTGGTTAAATAGACTCGAATAGAGTTATTTTAATTCTTCGGTGGTTAAATAGACTCGAATAGAGTTATTTTAATTCTTCGGTGGTTAAATAGATTCGAATAGAGTTATTTTAATTCTTAGGTAGTTAAATAGACTCGAATAGAGTTATTTTAATTCTTCGGTGGTTAAATAGATTCGAATAGAGTTATTTTAATTCTTCGGTAGTTAAATAGACTCAAATAGTTATTTTCATTCTTCACTGGTTAAATAGATTCGAATAGAGTTATTTTAATTCTTCGGTAGTTAAATAGACTCGAATAGAGTTATTTTAATTCTTCGGTGGTTAAATAGATTCGAATAGAGTTATTTTAATTCTACGGTAGTTAAATAGACTCAAATAGTTATTTTCATTCTTCACTGGTTAAATAGATTCGAATAGAGTTATTTTAATTCTTCGGTAGTTAAATAGATTCGAATAGAGTTATTTTAATTCTTCGGTGGTTAAATAGATTTGAATAGAGTTATTTTAATTCTTCGGTGGTTAAATAGACTCGAATAGAGTTATTTTAATTCTTCGGTGGTTAAATAGACTCGAATAGAGTTATTTTAATTCTTCGGTAGTTAAATAGACTCGAATAGAGTTATTTTAATTCTTTGGTGGTTAAATAGACTCGAATAGAGTTATTTTAATTCTTCGGTGGTTAAATAGACTCGAATAGAGTTATTTTAATTCTTCGGTGGTTAAATAGACTCGAATAGTTATTTTAATTCTTCGGTGGTTAAATAGACTCGAATAGAGTTATTTTAATTCTTCGGTGGTTAAATAGACTCGAATAGAGTTATTTTAATTCTTCGGTGGTTAAATAGACTCGAATAGAGTTATTTTAATTCTTCGGTGGTTAAATAGACTCGAATAGTTATTTTAATTCTTCGGTGGTTAAATAGACTCGAATAGAGTTATTTTAATTCTTCGGTGGTTAAATAGACTCGAATAGAGTTATTTTAATTCTTCGGTGGTTAAATAGACTTGAATAGAGTTATTTTAATTCTTCGGTGGTTAAATAGACTCGAATAGAGTTATTTTAATTCTTCGGTGGTTAAATAGACTCGAATAGAGTTATTTTAATTCTTCGGTAGTTAAATAGACTCGAATAGAGTTATTTTAATTCTTCGGTAGTTAAATAGACTCGAATAGAGTTATTTTAATTCTTCGGTAGTTAAATAGACTCGAATAGAGTTATTTTAATTCTTCGGTAGTTAAATAGACTCGAATAGAGTTATTTTAATTCTTCGGTGGTTAAATAGACTCGAGTAGAGTTATTTTAATTCTTCGGTGGTTAAATAGACTCGAATAGTTATTTTAATTCTTCGGTGGTTAAATAGACTCGAATAGTTATTTTCATTCTTCGGTGGTTAAATAGACTCGAATAGAGTTATTTTAATTCTTCGGTGGTTAAATAGACTCGAATAGAGTTATTTTAATTCTTCGGTGGTTAAATAGACTCGAATAGAGTTATTTTAATTCTTCGGTAGTTAAATAGACTCGAATAGAGTTATTTTAATTCTTCGGTGGTTAAATAGACTCGAATAGAGTTATTTTAATTCTTCGGTAGTTAAATAGACTCAAATAGTTATTTTCATTCTTCGGTGGTTAAATAGACTCGAATAGAGTTATTTTAATTCTTCGGTGGTTAAATAGACTCGAATAGTTATTTTAATTCTTCGGTGGTTAAATAGACTCGAATAGAGTTATTTTAATTCTTCGGTGGTTAAATAGACTCGAATAGAGTTATTTTAATTCTTCGGTGGTTAAATAGACTCGAATAGAGTTATTTTAATTCTTCGGTGGTTAAATAGACTCGAATAGAGTTATTTTAATTCTTCGGTGGTTAAATAGACTCGAATAGAGTTATTTTAATTCTTCGGTGGTTAAATAGACTCGAATAGAGTTATTTTAATTCTTCGGTGGTTAAATAGACTCGAATAGAGTTATTTTAATTCTTCGGTGGTTAAATAGACTCGAATAGAGTTATTTTAATTCTTCGGTAGTTAAATAGACTCGAATAGAGTTATTTTAATTCTTCGGTGGTTAAATAGACTCGAATAGAGTTATTTTAATTCTTCGGTAGTTAAATAGACTCAAATAGTTATTTTCATTCTTCACTGGTTAAATAGATTCGAATAGTTATTTTAATTCTTCGGTAGTTAAATAGACTCGAATAGAGTTATTTTAATTCTTCGGTGGTTAAATAGATTCGAATGGAGTTATTTTAATTCTTCGGTAGTTAAATAGACTCGAATAGAGTTATTTTAATTCTTCGGTGGTTAAATAGACTCGAATAGAGTTATTTTAATTCTTCGGTGGTTAAATAGACTCGAATAGAGTTATTTTAATTCTTCGGTGGTTAAATAGACTCGAATAGTTATTTTAATTCTTCGGTGGTTAAATAGACTCGAATAGAGTTATTTTAATTCTTCGGTGGTTAAATAGACTCGAATAGAGTTATTTTAATTCTTCGGTGGTTAAATAGATTCGAATAGAGTTATTTTAATTCTTCGGTAGTTAAATAGACTCGAATAGAGTTATTTTAATTCTTCGGTGGTTAAATAGATTCGAATAGAGTTATTTTAATTCTTCGGTAGTTAAATAGACTCAAATAGTTATTTTCATTCTTCACTGGTTAAATAGATTCGAATAGAGTTATTTTAATTCTTCGGTAGTTAAATAGACTCGAATAAAGTTATTTTAATTCTTCGGTGGTTAAATAGATTCGAATAGAGTTATTTTAATTCTACGGTAGTTAAATAGACTCAAATAGTTATTTTCATTTTTCACTGGTTAAATAGATTCGAATAGAGTTATTTTAATTCTTCGGTAGTTAAATAGATTCGAATAGAGTTATTTTAATTCTTCGGTGGTTAAATAGATTCGAATAGAGTTATTTTAATTCTTCGGTGGTTAAATAGACTCGAATAGAGTTATTTTAATTCTTCGGTGGTTAAATAGACTCGAATAGAGTTATTTTAATTCTTCGGTAGTTAAATAGACTCGAATAGAGTTATTTTAATTCTTTGGTGGTTAAATAGACTCGAATAGAGTTATTTTAATTCTTCGGTGGTTAAATAGACTCGAATAGAGTTATTTTAATTCTTCGGTGGTTAAATAGACTCGAATAGTTATTTTAATTCTTCGGTGGTTAAATAGACTCGAATAGAGTTATTTTAATTCTTCGGTGGTTTAATAGACTCGAATAGAGTTATTTTAATTCTTCAGTGGTTAAATAGACTCGAATAGTGTTATTTTAATTCTTCGGTGGTTAAATAGACTCGAATAGAGTTATTTTAATTCTTCGGTGGTTAAATAGACTTGAATAGAGTTATTTTAATTCTTCGGTGGTTAAATAGACTCGAATAGAGTTATTTTAATTCTTCGGTGGTTAAATAGACTCGAATAAAGTTATTTTAATTCTTCGGTAGTTAAATAGACTCGAATAGAGTTATTTTAATTCTTCGGTGGTTAAATAGACTCGAATAGAGTTATTTTAATTCTTCGGTGTTTAAATAGATTCGAATAGAGTTATTTTAATTCTTCGGTAGTTAAATAGACTCGAATAGAGTTATTTTAATTCTTCGGTGGTTAAATAGATTCGAATAGAGTTATTTTAATTCTTCGGTAGTTAAATAGACTCAAATAGTTATTTTCATTCTTCACTGGTTAAATAGATTCGAATAGAGTTATTTTAATTCTTCGGTAGTTAAATAGACTCGAATAGAGTTATTTTAATTCTTTGGTGGTTAAATAGACTCGAATAGAGTTATTTTAATTCTTCGGTGGTTAAATAGACTCGAATAGAGTTATTTTAATTCTTCGGTGGTTAAATAGACTCGAATAGTTATTTTAATTCTTCGGTGGTTAAATAGACTCGAATAGAGTTATTTTAATTCTTCGGTGGTTAAATAGACTCGAATAGAGTTATTTTAATTCTTCGGTGGTTAAATAGATTCGAATAGAGTTATTTTAATTCTTAGGTAGTTAAATAGACTCGAATAGAGTTATTTTAATTCTTCGGTGGTTAAATAGATTCGAATAGAGTTATTTTAATTCTTCGGTAGTTAAATAGACTGAAATAGTTATTTTCATTCTTCACTGGTTAAATAGATTCGAATAGAGTTATTTTAATTCTTCGGTAGTTAAATAGACTCGAATAGAGTTATTTTAATTCTTCGGTGGTTAAATAGATTCGAATAGAGTTATTTTAATTCTACGGTAGTTAAATAGACTCAAATAGTTATTTTCATTCTTCACTGGTTAAATAGATTCGAATAGAGTTATTTTAATTCTTCGGTAGTTAAATAGATTCGAATAGAGTTATTTTAATTCTTCGGTGGTTAAATAGATTTGAATAGAGTTATTTTAATTCTTCGGTGGTTAAATAGACTCGAATAGAGTTATTTTAATTCTTCGGTGGTTAAATAGACTCGAATAGAGTTATTTTAATTCTTCGGTAGTTAAATAGACTCGAATAGAGTTATTTTAATTCTTTGGTGGTTAAATAGACTCGAATAGAGTTATTTTAATTCTTCGGTGGTTAAATAGACTCGAATAGAGTTATTTTAATTCTTCGGTGGTTAAATAGACTCGAATAGTTATTTTAATTCTTCGGTGGTTAAATAGACTCGAATAGAGTTATTTTAATTCTTCGGTGGTTAAATAGACTCGAATAGAGTTATTTTAATTCTTCGGTGGTTAAATAGACTCGAATAGAGTTATTTTAATTCTTCGGTGGTTAAATAGACTCGAATAGTTATTTTAATTCTTCGGTGGTTAAATAGACTCGAATAGAGTTATTTTAATTCTTCGGTGGTTAAATAGACTCGAATAGAGTTATTTTAATTCTTCGGTGGTTAAATAGACTTGAATAGAGTTATTTTAATTCTTCGGTGGTTAAATAGACTCGAATAGAGTTATTTTAATTCTTCGGTGGTTAAATAGACTCGAATAGAGTTATTTTAATTCTTCGGTAGTTAAATAGACTCGAATAGAGTTATTTTAATTCTTCGGTAGTTAAATAGACTCGAATAGAGTTATTTTAATTCTTCGGTAGTTAAATAGACTCGAATAGAGTTATTTTAATTCTTCGGTAGTTAAATAGACTCGAATAGAGTTATTTTAATTCTTCGGTGGTTAAATAGACTCGAGTAGAGTTATTTTAATTCTTCGGTGGTTAAATAGACTCGAATAGTTATTTTAATTCTTCGGTGGTTAAATAGACTCGAATAGTTATTTTCATTCTTCGGTGGTTAAATAGACTCGAATAGAGTTATTTTAATTCTTCGGTGGTTAAATAGACTCGAATAGAGTTATTTTAAGTCTTCGGTGGTTAAATAGACTCGAATAGAGTTATTTTAATTCTTCGGTAGTTAAATAGACTCGAATAGAGTTATTTTAATTCTTCGGTAGTTAAATAGACTCGAATAGAGTTATTTTAATTCTTCGGTGGTTAAATAGACTCGAATAGAGTTATTTTAATTCTTCGGTGGTTAAATAGACTCGAATAGTTATTTTAATTCTTCGGTGGTTAAATAGATTCGAATAGAGTTATTTTAATTCTACGGTAGTTAAATAGACTCAAATAGTTATTTTCATTTTTCACTGGTTAAATAGATTCGAATAGAGTTATTTTAATTCTTCGGTAGTTAAATAGATTCGAATAGAGTTATTTTAATTCTTCGGTGGTTAAATAGATTCGAATAGAGTTATTTTAATTCTTCGGTGGTTAAATAGAGTCGAATAGAGTTATTTTAATTCTTCGGTGGTTAAATAGATTCGAATAGAGTTATTTTAATTCTTCGGTGGTTAAATAGACTCGAATAGAGTTATTTTAATTCTTCGGTGGTTAAATAGACTCGAATAGAGTTATTTTAATTCTTCGGTAGTTAAATAGACTCGAATAGAGTTATTTTAATTCTTTGGTGGTTAAATAGACTCGAATAGAGTTATTTTAATTCTTCGGTGGTTAAATAGACTCGAATAGAGTTATTTTAATTCTTCGGTGGTTAAATAGATTCGAATAGAGTTATTTTAATTCTTCGGTAGTTAAATAGACTCGAATAGAGTTATTTTAATTCTTCGGTGGTTAAATAGATTCGAATAGAGTTATTTTAATTCTTCGGTAGTTAAATAGACTCAAATAGTTATTTTCATTCTTCACTGGTTAAATAGATTCGAATAGAGTTATTTTAATTCTTCGGTAGTTAAATAGACTCGAATAGAGTTATTTTAATTCTTTGGTGGTTAAATAGACTCGAATAGAGTTATTTTAATTCTTCGGTGGTTAAATAGACTCGAATAGAGTTATTTTAATTCTTCGGTGGTTAAATAGACTCGAATAGTTATTTTAATTCTTCGGTGGTTAAATAGACTCGAATAGAGTTATTTTAATTCTTCGGTGGTTAAATAGACTCGAATAGAGTTATTTTAATTCTTCGGTGGTTAAATAGATTCGAATAGAGTTATTTTAATTCTTCGGTAGTTAAATAGACTCGATTAGATTTATTTTAATTCTTCGGTGGTTAAATAGATTCGAATAGAGTTATTTTAATTCTTCGGTAGTTAAATAGACTCAAATAGTTATTTTCATTGTCCACTGGTTAAATAGATTCGAATAGAGTTATTTTAATTCTTCGGTAGTTAAATAGACTCGAATAGAGTTATTTTAATTCTTCGGTGGTTAAATAGATTCGAATAGAGTTATTTTAATTCTACGGTAGTTAAATAGACTCAAATAGTTATTTTCATTCTTCACTGGTTAAATAGATTCGAATAGAGTTATTTTAATTCTTCGGTAGTTAAATAGATTCGAATAGAGTTATTTTAATTCTTCGGTGGTTAAATAGATTTGAATAGAGTTATTTTAATTCTTCGGTGGTTAAATAGACTCGAATAGAGTTATTTTAATTCTTCGGTGGTTAAATAGACTCGAATAGAGTTATTTTAATTCTTCGGTAGTTAAATAGACTCGAATAGAGTTATTTTAATTCTTTGGTGGTTAAATAGACTCGAATAGAGTTATTTTAATTCTTCGGTGGTTAAATAGACTCGAATAGAGTTATTTTAATTCTTCGGTGGTTAAATAGACTCGAATAGTTATTTTAATTCTTCGGTGGTTAAATAGACTCGAATAGAGTTATTTTAATTCTTCGGTGGTTAAATAGACTCGAATAGAGTTATTTTAATTCTTCGGTGGTTAAATAGACTCGAATAGAGTTATTTTAATTCTTCGGTGGTTAAATAGACTCGAATAGTTATTTTAATTCTTCGGTGGTTAAATAGACTCGAATAGAGTTATTTTAATTCTTCGGTGGTTAAATAGACTCGAATAGAGTTATTTTAATTCTTCGGTGGTTAAATAGACTTGAATAGAGTTATTTTAATTCTTCGGTGGTTAAATAGACTCGAATAGAGTTATTTTAATTCTTCGGTGGTTAAATAGACTCGAATAGAGTTATTTTAATTCTTCGGTGGTTAAATAGACTCGAATAGTTATTTTAATTCTTCGGTGGTTAAATAGACTCGAATAGAGTTATTTTAATTCTTCGGTGGTTAAATAGACTCGAATAGAGTTATTTTAATTCTTCGGTGGTTAAATAGATTCGAATAGAGTTATTTTAATTCTTAGGTAGTTAAATAGACTCGAATAGAGTTATTTTAATTCTTCGGTGGTTAAATAGATTCGAATAGAGTTATTTTAATTCTTCGGTAGTTAAATAGACTCAAATAGTTATTTTCATTCTTCACTGGTTAAATAGATTCGAATAGAGTTATTTTAATTCTTCGGTAGTTAAATAGACTCGAATAGAGTTATTTTAATTCTTCGGTGGTTAAATAGATTCGAATAGAGTTATTTTAATTCTACGGTAGTTAAATAGACTCAAATAGTTATTTTCATTCTTCACTGGTTTAATAGATTCGAATAGAGTTATTTTAATTCTTCGGTAGTTAAATAGATTCGAATAGAGTTATTTTAATTCTTCGGTGGTTAAATAGATTTGAATAGAGTTATTTTAATTCTTCGGTGGTTAAATAGACTCGAATAGAGTTATTTTAATTCTTCGGTGGTTAAATAGACTCGAATAGAGTTATTTTAATTCTTCGGTAGTTAAATAGACTCGAATAGAGTTATTTTAATTCTTTGGTGGTTAAATAGACTCGAATAGAGTTATTTTAATTCTTCGGTGGTTAAATAGACTCGAATAGAGTTATTTTAATTCTTCGGTGGTTAAATAGACTCGAATAGTTATTTTAATTCTTCGGTGGTTAAATAGACTCGAATAGAGTTATTTTAATTCTTCGGTGGTTAAATAGACTCGAATAGAGTTATTTTAATTCTTCGGTGGTTAAATAGACTCGAATAGAGTTATTTTAATTCTTCGGTGGTTAAATAGACTCGAATAGTTATTTTAATTCTTCGGTGGTTAAATAGACTCGAATAGAGTTATTTTAATTCTTCGGTGGTTAAATAGACTCGAATAGAGTTATTTTAATTCTTCGGTGGTTAAATAGACTTGAATAGAGTTATTTTAATTCTTCGGTGGTTAAATAGACTCGAATAGAGTTATTTTAATTCTTCGGTGGTTAAATAGACTCGAATAGAGTTATTTTAATTCTTCGGTAGTTAAATAGACTCGAATAGAGTTATTTTAATTCTTCGGTAGTTAAATAGACTCGAATAGAGTTATTTTAATTCTTCGGTAGTTAAATAGACTCGAATAGAGTTATTTTAATTCTTCGGTAGTTAAATAGACTCGAATAGAGTTATTTTAATTCTTCGGTGGTTAAATAGACTCGAATAGAGTTATTTTAATTCTTCGGTGGTTAAATAGACTCGAATAGTTATTTTAATTCTTCGGTGGTTAAATAGACTCGAATAGAGTTATTTTAATTCTTCGGTGGTTAAATAGACTCGAATAGAGTTATTTTAATTCTTCGGTGGTTAAATAGACTCGAATAGAGTTATTTTAATTCTTCGGTGGTTAAATAGACTCGAATAGAGTTATTTTAATTCTTCGGTAGTTAAATAGACTCGAATAGAGTTATTTTAATTCTTCGGTGGTTAAATAGACTCGAATAGAGTTATTTTAATTCTTCGGTGGTTAAATAGACTCGAATAGAGTTATTTTAATTCTTCGGTGGTTAAATAGACTCGAATAGTTATTTTAATTCTTCGGTGGTTAAATAGATTCGAATAGAGTTATTTTAATTCTACGGTAGTTAAATAGACTCAAATAGTTATTTTCATTTTTCACTGGTTAAATAGATTCGAATAGAGTTATTTTAATTCTTCGGTAGTTAAATAGATTCGAATAGAGTTATTTTAATTCTTCGGTGGTTAAATAGATTCGAATAGAGTTATTTTAATTCTTCGGTGGTTAAATAGAGTCGAATAGAGTTATTTTAATTCTTCGGTGGTTAAATAGATTCGAATAGAGTTATTTTAATTCTTCGGTGGTTAAATAGACTCGAATAGAGTTATTTTAATTCTTCGGTGGTTAAATAGACTCGAATAGAGTTATTTTAATTCTTCGGTAGTTAAATAGACTCGAATAGAGTTATTTTAATTCTTTGGTGGTTAAATAGACTCGAATAGAGTTATTTTAATTCTTCGGTGGTTAAATAGACTCGAATAGAGTTATTTTAATTCTTCGGTGGTTAAATAGATTCGAATAGAGTTATTTTAATTCTTCGGTAGTTAAATAGACTCGAATAGAGTTATTTTAATTCTTCGGTGGTTAAATAGATTCGAATAGAGTTATTTTAATTCTTCGGTAGTTAAATAGACTCAAATAGTTATTTTCATTCTTCACTGGTTAAATAGATTCGAATAGAGTTATTTTAATTCTTCGGTAGTTAAATAGACTCGAATAGAGTTATTTTAATTCTTTGGTGGTTAAATAGACTCGAATAGAGTTATTTTAATTCTTCGGTGGTTAAATAGACTCGAATAGAGTTATTTTAATTCTTCGGTGGTTAAATAGACTCGAATAGTTATTTTAATTCTTCGGTGGTTAAATAGACTCGAATAGAGTTATTTTAATTCTTCGGTGGTTAAATAGACTCGAATAGAGTTATTTTAATTCTTCGGTGGTTAAATAGATTCGAATAGAGTTATTTTAATTCTTCGGTAGTTAAATAGACTCGAATAGATTTATTTTAATTCTTCGGTGGTTAAATAGATTCGAATAGAGTTATTTTAATTCTTCGGTAGTTAAATAGACTCAAATAGTTATTTTCATTGTCCACTGGTTAAATAGATTCGAATAGAGTTATTTTAATTCTTCGGTAGTTAAATAGACTCGAATAGAGTTATTTTAATTCTTCGGTGGTTAAATAGATTCGAATAGAGTTATTTTAATTCTACGGTAGTTAAATAGACTCAAATAGTTATTTTCATTCTTTACTGGTTAAATAGATTCGAATAGAGTTATTTTAATTCTTCGGTAGTTAAATAGATTCGAATAGAGTTATTTTAATTCTTCGGTGGTTAAATAGATTTGAATAGAGTTATTTTAATTCTTCGGTGGTTAAATAGACTCGAATAGAGTTATTTTAATTCTTCGGTGGTTAAATAGACTCGAATAGAGTTATTTTAATTCTTCGGTAGTTAAATAGACTCGAATAGAGTTATTTTAATTCTTTGGTGGTTAAATAGACTCGAATAGAGTTATTTTAATTCTTCGGTGGTTAAATAGACTCGAATAGAGTTATTTTAATTCTTCGGTGGTTAAATAGACTCGAATAGTTATTTTAATTCTTCGGTGGTTAAATAGACTCGAATAGAGTTATTTTAATTCTTCGGTGGTTAAATAGACTCGAATAGAGTTATTTTAATTCTTCGGTGGTTAAATAGACTCGAATAGAGTTATTTTAATTCTTCGGTGGTTAAATAGACTCGAATAGTTATTTTAATTCTTCGGTGGTTAAATAGACTCGAATAGAGTTATTTTAATTCTTCGGTGGTTAAATAGACTCGAATAGAGTTATTTTAATTCTTCGGTGGTTAAATAGACTTGAATAGAGTTATTTTAATTCTTCGGTGGTTAAATAGACTCGAATAGAGTTATTTTAATTCTTCGGTGGTTAAATAGACTCGAATAGAGTTATTTTAATTCTTCGGTAGTTAAATAGACTCGAATAGAGTTATTTTAATTCTTCGGTAGTTAAATAGACTCGAATAGAGTTATTTTAATTCTTCGGTAGTTAAATAGACTCGAATAGAGTTATTTTAATTCTTCGGTAGTCAAATAGACTCGAATAGAGTTATTTTAATTCTTCGGTGGTTAAATAGACTCGAATAGAGTTATTTTAATTCTTCGGTGGTTAAATAGACTCGAATAGTTATTTTAATTCTTCGGTGGTTAAATAGACTCGAATAGAGTTATTTTAATTCTTCGGTGGTTAAATAGACTCGAATAGAGTTATTTTAATTCTTCGGTGGTTAAATAGACTCGAATAGAGTTATTTTAATTCTTCGGTGGTTAAATAGACTCGAATAGAGTTATTTTAATTCTTCGGTAGTTAAATAGACTCGAATAGAGTTATTTTAATTCTTCGGTGGTTAAATAGACTCGAATAGAGTTATTTTAATTCTTCGGTAGTTAAATAGACTCAAATAGTTATTTTCATTCTTCGGTGGTTAAATAGACTCGAATAGAGTTATTTTAATTCTTCGGTGGTTAAATAGACTCGAATAGTTATTTTAATTCTTCGGTGGTTAAATAGACTCGAATAGAGTTATTTTAATTCTTCGGTGGTTAAATAGACTCGAATAGAGTTATTTTAATTCTTCGGTGGTTAAATAGACTCGAATAGAGTTATTTTAATTCTTCGGTGGTTAAATAGACTCGAATAGAGTTATTTTAATTCTTCGGTGGTTAAATAGACTCGAATAGAGTTATTTTAATTCTTCGGTGGTTAAATAGATTTGAATAGAGTTATTTTAATTCTTCGGTGGTTAAATAGACTCGAATAGAGTTATTTTAATTCTTCGGTGGTTAAATAGACTCGAATAGAGTTATTTTAATTCTTCGGTAGTTAAATAGACTCGAATAGAGTTATTTTAATTCTTTGGTGGTTAAATAGACTCGAATAGAGTTATTTTAATTCTTCGGTGGTTAAATAGACTCGAATAGAGTTATTTTAATTCTTCGGTGGTTAAATAGACTCGAATAGTTATTTTAATTCTTCGGTGGTTAAATAGACTCGAATAGAGTTATTTTAATTCTTCGGTGGTTAAATAGACTCGAATAGAGTTATTTTAATTCTTCGGTGGTTAAATAGACTCGAATAGAGTTATTTTCATTCTTCGGTGGTTAAATAGACTCGAATAGAGTTATTTTAATTCTTCGGTGGTTAAATAGACTCGAATAGAGTTATTTTAATTCTTCGGTGGTTAAATAGACTCGAATAGTTATTTTAATTCTTCGGTGGTTAAATAGACTCGAATAGAGTTATTTTAATTCTTCGGTGGTTAAATAGACTCGAATAGAGTTATTTTAATTCTTCGGTGGTTAAATAGACTTGAATAGAGTTATTTTAATTCTTCGGTGGTTAAATAGACTCGAATAGAGTTATTTTAATTCTTCGGTGGTTAAATAGACTCGAATAGAGTTATTTTAATTCTTCGGTAGTTAAATAGACTCGAATAGAGTTATTTTAATTCTTCGGTAGTTAAATAGACTCGAATAGAGTTATTTTAATTCTTCGGTAGTTAAATAGACTCGAATAGAGTTATTTTAATTCTTCGGTAGTTAAATAGACTCGAATAGAGTTATTTTAATTCTTCGGTGGTTAAATAGACTCGAATAGAGTTATTTTAATTCTTCGGTGGTTAAATAGACTCGAATAGTTATTTTAATTCTTCGGTGGTTAAATAGACTCGAATAGAGTTATTTTAATTCTTCGGTGGTTAAATAGACTCGAATAGAGTTATTTTAATTCTTCGGTGGTTAAATAGACTCGAATAGAGTTATTTTAATTCTTCGGTGGTTAAATAGACTCGAATAGTTATTTTAATTCTTCGGTAGTTAAATAGACTCGAATAGAGTTATTTTAATTCTTCGGTGGTTAAATAGACTCGAATAGAGTTATTTTAATTCTTCGGTAGTTAAATAGACTCAAATAGTTATTTTCATTCTTCGGTGGTTAAATAGACTCGAATAGAGTTATTTTAATTCTTCGGTGGTTAAATAGACTCGAATAGTTATTTTAATTCTTCGGTGGTTAAATAGACTCGAATAGAGTTATTTTAATTCTTCGGTGGTTAAATAGACTCGAATAGAGTTATTTTAATTCTTCGGTGGTTAAATAGACTCGAATAGAGTTATTTTAATTCTTCGGTGGTTAAATAGACTCGAATAGAGTTATTTTAATTCTTCGGTGGTTAAATAGACTCGAATAGAGTTATTTTAATTCTTCGGTGGTTAAATAGACTCGAATAGAGTTATTTTAATTCTTCGGTGGTTAAATAGACTCGAATAGAGTTATTTTAATTCTTCGGTGGTTAAATAGACTCGAATAGAGTTATTTTAATTCTTCGGTGGTTAAATAGACTCGAATAGTTATTTTAATTCTTCGGTGGTTAAATAGATTCGAATAGAGTTATTTTAATTCTACGGTAGTTAAATAGACTCAAATAGTTATTTTCATTTTTCACTGGTTAAATAGATTCGAATAGAGTTATTTTAATTCTTTGGTAGTTAAATAGATTCGAATAGAGTTATTTTAATTCTTCGGTGGTTAAATAGATTCGAATAGAGTTATTTTAATTCTTCGGTGGTTAAATAGACTCGAATAGAGTTATTTTAATTCTTCGGTGGTTAAATAGATTCGAATAGAGTTATTTTAATTCTTCGGTGGTTAAATAGACTCGAATAGAGTTATTTTAATTCTTCGGTGGTTAAATAGACTCGAATAGAGTTATTTTAATTCTTCGGTAGTTAAATAGACTCGAATAGAGTTATTTTAATTCTTTGGTGGTTAAATAGACTCGAATAGAGTTATTTTAATTCTTCGGTGGTTAAATAGACTCGAATAGAGTTATTTTAATTCTTCGGTGGTTAAATAGATTCGAATAGAGTTTTTTTAATTCTTCGGTAGTTAAATAGACTCGAATAGAGTTATTTTAATTCTTCGGTGGTTAAATAGATTCGAATAGAGTTATTTTAATTCTTCGGTAGTTAAATAGACTCAAATAGTTATTTTCATTCTTCACTGGTTAAATAGATTCGAATAGAGTTATTTTAATTCTTCGGTAGTTAAATAGACTCGAATAGAGTTATTTTAATTCTTTGGTGGTTAAATAGACTCGAATAGAGTTATTTTAATTCTTCGGTGGTTAAATAGACTCGAATAGAGTTATTTTAATTCTTCGGTGGTTAAATAGACTCGAATAGTTATTTTAATTCTTCGGTGGTTAAATAGACTCGAATAGAGTTATTTTAATTCTTCGGTGGTTAAATAGACTCGAATAGAGTTATTTCAATTCTTCGGTGGTTAAATAGATTCGAATAGAGTTATTTTAATTCTTCGGTAGTTAAATAGACTCGAATAGATTTATTTTAATTCTTCGGTGGTTAAATAGATTCGAATAGAGTTATTTTAATTCTTCGGTAGTTAAATAGACTCAAATAGTTATTTTCATTGTCCACTGGTTAAATAGATTCGAATAGAGTTATTTTAATTCTTCGGTAGTTAAATAGACTCGAATAGAGTTATTTTAATTCTTCGGTGGTTAAATAGATTCGAATAGAGTTATTTTAATTCTACGGTAGTTAAATAGACTCAAATAGTTATTTTCATTCTTCACTGGTTAAATAGATTCGAATAGAGTTATTTTAATTCTTCGGTAGTTAAATAGATTCGAATAGAGTTATTTTAATTCTTCGGTGGTTAAATAGATTTGAATAGAGTTATTTTAATTCTTCGGTGGTTAAATAGACTCGAATAGAGTTATTTTAATTCTTCGGTGGTTAAATAGACTCGAATAGAGTTATTTTAATTCTTCGGTAGTTAAATAGACTCGAATAGAGTTATTTTAATTCTTTGGTGGTTAAATAGACTCGAATAGAGTTATTTTAATTCTTCGGTGGTTAAATAGACTCGAATAGAGTTATTTTAATTCTTCGGTGGTTAAATAGACTCGAATAGTTATTTTAATTCTTCGGTGGTTAAATAGACTCGAATAGAGTTATTTTAATTCTTCGGTGGTTAAATAGACTCGAATAGAGTTATTTTAATTCTTCGGTGGTTAAATAGACTCGAATAGAGTTATTTTAATTCTTCGGTGGTTAAATAGACTCGAATAGTTATTTTAATTCTTCGGTGGTTAAATAGACTCGAATAGAGTTATTTTAATTCTTCGGTGGTTAAATAGACTCGAATAGAGTTATTTTAATTCTTCGGTGGTTAAATAGACTTGAATAGAGTTATTTTAATTCTTCGGTGGTTAAATAGACTCGAATAGAGTTATTTTAATTCTTCGGTGGTTAAATAGACTCGAATAGAGTTATTTTAATTCTTCGGTAGTTAAATAGACTCGAATAGAGTTATTTTAATTCTTCGGTAGTTAAATAGACTCGAATAGAGTTATTTTAATTCTTCGGTAGTTAAATAGACTCGAATAGAGTTATTTTAATTCTTCGGTAGTTAAATAGACTCGAATAGAGTTATTTTAATTCTTCGGTGGTTAAATAGACTCGAATAGAGTTATTTTAATTCTTCGGTGGTTAAATAGACTCGAATAGTTATTTTAATTCTTCGGTGGTTAAATAGACTCGAATAGAGTTATTTTAATTCTTCGGTGGTTAAATAGACTCGAATAGAGTTATTTTAATTCTTCGGTGGTTAAATAGACTCGAATAGAGTTATTTTAATTCTTCGGTGGTTAAATAGACTCGAATAGAGTTATTTTAATTCTTCGGTAGTTAAATAGACTCGAATAGAGTTATTTTAATTCTTCGGTGGTTAAATAGACTCGAATAGAGTTATTTTAATTCTTCGGTAGTTAAATAGACTCAAATAGTTATTTTCATTCTTCGGTGGTTAAATAGACTCGAATAGAGTTATTTTAATTCTTCGGTGGTTAAATAGACTCGAATAGTTATTTTAATTCTTCGGTGGTTAAATAGACTCGAATAGAGTTATTTTAATTCTTCGGTGGTTAAATAGACTCGAATAGAGTTATTTTAATTCTTCGGTGGTTAAATAGACTCGAATAGAGTTATTTTAATTCTTCGGTGGTTAAATAGACTCGAATAGAGTTATTTTAATTCTTCGGTGGTTAAATAGACTCGAATAGAGTTATTTTAATTCTTCGGTGGTTAAATAGACTCGAATAGAGTTATTTTAATTCTTCGGTGGTTAAATAGACTCGAATAGAGTTATTTTAATTCTTCGGTGGTTAAATAGACTCGAATAGAGTTATTTTAATTCTTCGGTGGTTAAATAGACTCGAATAGAGTTATTTTAATTCTTCGGTAGTTAAATAGACTCGAATAGAGTTATTTTAATTCTTCGGTGGTTAAATAGACTCGAATAGAGTTATTTTAATTCTTCGGTAGTTAAATAGACTCAAATAGTTATTTTCATTCTTCACTGGTTAAATAGATTCGAATAGTTATTTTAATTCTTCGGTAGTTAAATAGACTCGAATAGAGTTATTTTAATTCTTCGGTGGTTAAATAGATTCGAATGGAGTTATTTTAATTCTTCGGTAGTTAAATAGACTCGAATAGAGTTATTTTAATTCTTCGGTGGTTAAATAGACTCGAATAGAGTTATTTTAATTCTTCGGTGGTTAAATAGACTCGAATAGAGTTATTTTAATTCTTCGGTGGTTAAATAGACTCGAATAGTTATTTTAATTCTTCGGTGGTTAAATAGACTCGAATAGAGTTATTTTAATTCTTCGGTGGTTAAATAGACTCGAATAGAGTTATTTTAATTCTTCGGTGGTTAAATAGATTCGAATAGAGTTATTTTAATTCTTCGGTAGTTAAATAGACTCGAATAGAGTTATTTTAATTCTTCGGTGGTTAAATAGATTCGAATAGAGTTATTTTAATTCTTCGGTAGTTAAATAGACTCAAATAGTTATTTTCATTCTTCACTGGTTAAATAGATTCGAATAGAGTTATTTTAATTCTTCGGTAGTTAAATAGACTCGAATAGAGTTATTTTAATTCTTCGGTGGTTAAATAGATTCGAATAGAGTTATTTTAATTCTACGGTAGTTAAATAGACTCAAATAGTTATTTTCATTTTTCACTGGTTAAATAGATTCGAATAGAGTTATTTTAATTCTTCGGTAGTTAAATAGATTCGAATAGAGTTATTTTAATTCTTCGGTGGTTAAATAGATTCGAATAGAGTTATTTTAATTCTTCGGTGGTTAAATAGACTCGAATAGAGTTATTTTAATTCTTCGGTGGTTAAATAGACTCGAATAGAGTTATTTTAATTCTTCGGTAGTTAAATAGACTCGAATAGAGTTATTTTAATTCTTTGGTGGTTAAATAGACTCGAATAGAGTTATTTTAATTCTTCGGTGGTTAAATAGACTCGAATAGAGTTATTTTAATTCTTCGGTGGTTAAATAGACTCGAATAGTTATTTTAATTCTTCGGTGGTTAAATAGACTCGAATAGAGTTATTTTAATTCTTCGGTGGTTAAATAGACTCGAATAGAGTTATTTTAATTCTTCGGTGGTTAAATAGACTCGAATAGAGTTATTTTAATTCTTCGGTGGTTAAATAGACTCGAATAGAGTTATTTTAATTCTTCGGTGGTTAAATAGACTCGAATAGTTATTTTAATTCTTCGGTGGTTAAATAGACTCGAATAGAGTTATTTTAATTCTTCGGTGGTTAAATAGACTCGAATAGAGTTATTTTAATTCTTCGGTGGTTAAATAGACTCGAATAGTTATTTTAATTCTTCGGTGGTTAAATAGACTCGAATAGTGTTATTTTAATTCTTCGGTGGTTAAATAGACTCGAATAGAGTTATTTTAATTCTTCGGTGGTTAAATAGACTTGAATAGAGTTATTTTAATTCTTCGGTGGTTAAATAGACTCGAATAGAGTTATTTTAATTCTTCGGTGGTTAAATAGACTCGAATAGAGTTATTTTAATTCTTCGGTAGTTAAATAGACTCGAATAGAGTTATTTTAATTCTTCGGTGGTTAAATAGACTCGAATAGAGTTATTTTAATTCTTCGGTGGTTAAATAGATTCGAATAGAGTTATTTTAATTCTTCGGTAGTTAAATAGACTCGAATAGAGTTATTTTAATTCTTCGGTGGTTAAATAGATTCGAATAGAGTTATTTTAATTCTTCGGTAGTTAAATAGACTCAAATAGTTATTTTCATTCTTCACTGGTTAAATAGATTCGAATAGAGTTATTTTAATTCTTCGGTAGTTAAATAGACTCGAATAGAGTTATTTTAATTCTTCGGTGGTTAAATAGACTCGAATAGAGTTATTTTAATTCTTCGGTGGTTAAATAGACTCGAATAGAGTTATTTTAATTCTTCGGTGGTTAAATACTCGAATAGTTATTTTAATTCTTCGGTGGTTAAATAGACTCGAATAGAGTTATTTTAATTCTTCGGTGGTTAAATAGACTCGAATAGAGTTATTTTAATTCTTCGGTGGTTAAATAGATTCGAATAGAGTTATTTTAATTCTTCGGTAGTTAAATAGACTCGAATAGAGTTATTTTAATTCTTCGGTGGTTAAATAGATTCGAATAGAGTTATTTTAATTCTTCGGTAGTTAAATAGACCCAAATAGTTATTTTCATTCTTCACTGGTTAAATAGATTCGAATAGAGTTATTTTAATTCTTCGGTAGTTAAATAGACTCGAATAGAGTTATTTTAATTCTTCGGTGGTTAAATAGATTCGAATAGAGTTATTTTAATTCTACGGTAGTTAAATAGACTCAAATAGTTATTTTCATTCTTCACTGGTTAAATAGATTCGAATAGAGTTATTTTAATTCTTCGGTAGTTAAATAGATTCGAATAGAGTTATTAAATTCTTCGGTGGTTAAATAGATTTGAATAGAGTTATTTTAATTCTTCGGTGGTTAAATAGACTCGAATAGAGTTATTTTAATTCTTCGGTGGTTAAATAGACTCGAATAGAGTTATTTTAATTCTTCGGTAGTTAAATAGACTCGAATAGAGTTATTTTAATTCTTTGGTGGTTCAATAGACTCGAATAGAGTTATTTTAATTCTTCGGTGGTTAAATAGACTCGAATAGAGTTATTTTAATTCTTCGGTGGTTAAATAGACTCGAATAGTTATTTTAATTCTTCGGTGGTTAAATAGACTCGAATAGAGTTATTTTAATTCTTCGGTGGTTAAATAGACTCGAATAGAGTTATTTTAATTCTTCGGTGGTTAAATAGACTCGAATAGAGTTATTTTAATTCTTCGGTGGTTAAATAGACTCGAATAGAGTTATTTTAATTCTTCGGTGGTTAAATAGACTCGAATAGTTATTTTAATTCTTCGGTGCTTAAATAGACTCGAATAGAGTTATTTTAATTCTTCGGTGGTTAAATAGACTCGAATAGAGTTATTTTAATTCTTCGGTGGTTAAATAGACTCGAATAGTTATTTTAATTCTTCGGTGGTTAAATAGACTCGAATAGAGTTATTTTAATTCTTCGGTGGTTAAATAGACTCGAATAGAGTTATTTTAATTCTTCGGTGGTTAAATAGATTCGAATAGAGTTATTTTAATTCTTCGGTAGTTAAATAGACTCGAATAGAGTTATTTTAATTCTTCGGTGGTTAAATAGATTCGAATAGAGTTATTTTAATTCTTCGGTAGTTAAATACACTCAAATAGTTATTTTCATTCTTCACTGGTTAAATAGATTCGAATAGAGTTATTTTAATTCTTCGGTAGTTAAATAGACTCGAATAGAGTTATTTTAATTCTTCGGTGGTTAAATAGATTCGAATAGAGTTATTTTAATTCTACGGTAGTTAAATAGACTCAAATAGTTATTTTCATTCTTCACTGGTTAAATAGATTCGAATAGAGTTATTTTAATTCTTCGGTAGTTAAATAGATTCGAATAGAGTTATTTTAATTCTTCGGTGGTTAAATAGATTTGAATAGAGTTATTTTAATTCTTCGGTGGTTAAATAGACTCGAATAGAGTTATTTTAATTCTTCGGTGGTTAAATAGACTCGAATAGAGTTATTTTAATTCTTCGGTAGTTAAATAGACTCGAATAGAGTTATTTTAATTCTTTGGTGGTTAAATAGACTCGAATAGAGTTATTTTAATTCTTCGGTGGTTAAATAGACTCGAATAGAGTTATTTTAATTCTTCGGTGGCTAAATAGACTCGAATAGTTATTTTAATTCTTCGGTGGTTAAATAGACTCGAATAGAGTTATTTTAATTCTTCGGTGGTTAAATAGACTCGAATAGAGTTATTTTAATTCTTCGGTGGTTAAATAGACTCGAATAGAGTTATTTTAATTCTTCGGTGGTTAAATAGACTCGAATAGAGTTATTTTAATTCTTCGGTGGTTAAATAGACTCGAATAGTTATTTTAATTCTTCGGTGGTTAAATAGACTCGAATAGAGTTATTTTAATTCTTCGGTGGTTAAATAGACTCGAATAGAGTTATTTTAATTCTTCGGTGGTTAAATAGACTCGAATAGTTATTTTAATTCTTCGGTGGTTAAATAGACTCGAATAGAGTTATTTTAATTCTTCGGTGGTTAAATAGACTCGAATAGAGTTATTTTAATTCTTCGGTGGTTAAATAGACTCGAATAGAGTTATTTTAATTCTTCGGTGGTTAAATAGACTCGAATAGAGTTATTTTAATTCTTCGGTGGTTAAATAGACTCGAATAGAGTTATTTTAATTCTTCGGTAGTTAAATAGACTCGAATAGAGTTATTTTAATTCTTCGGTAGTTAAATAGACTCGAATAGAGTTATTTTAATTCTTCGGTAGTTAAATAGACTCGAATAGAGTTATTTTAATTCTTCGGTAGTTAAATAGACTCGAATAGAGTTATTTTAATTCTTCGGTGGTTAAATAGACTCGAATAGAGGTTTTTTAATTCTTCGGTAGTTAAATAGACTCGAATAGAGTTATTTTAATTCTTCGGTGGTTAAATAGATTCGAATAGAGTTATTTTAATTCTTCGGTAGTTAAATAGACTCAAATAGTTATTTTCATTCTTCACTGGTTAAATAGATTCGAATAGAGTTATTTTAATTCTTCGGTAGTTAAATAGACTCGAATAGAGTTATTTTAATTCTTCGGTAGTTAAATAGACTCGAATAGAGTTATTTTAATTCTTCGGTGGTTAAATAGATTCGAATAGAGTTATTTTAATTCTTCGGTAGTTAAATAGACTCAAATAGTTATTTTCATTCTTCACTGGTTAAATAGATTCGAATAGAGTTATTTTAATTCTTCGGTAGTTAAATAGACTCGAATAGAGTTATTTTAATTCTTCGGTGGTTAAATAGACTCGAATAGAGTTATTTTAATTCTTCGGTGGTTAAATAGACTCGAATAGAGTTATTTTAATTCTTCGGTGGTTAAATACTCGAATAGTTATTTTAATTCTTCGGTGGTTAAATAGACTCGAATAGAGTTATTTTAATTCTTCGGTGGTTAAATAGACTCGAATAGAGTTATTTTAATTCTTCGGTGGTTAAATAGATTCGAATAGAGTTATTTTAATTCTTCGGTAGTTAAATAGACTCGAATAGAGTTATTTTAATTCTTCGGTGGTTAAATAGATTCGAATAGAGTTATTTTAATTCTTCGGTAGTTAAATAGACCCAAATAGTTATTTTCATTCTTCACTGGTTAAATAGATTCGAATAGAGTTATTTTAATTCTTCGGTAGTTAAATAGACTCGAATAGAGTTATTTTAATTCTTCGGTGGTTAAATAGACTCGAATAGAGTTATTTTAATTCTTCGGTAGTTAAATAGACTCAAATAGTTATTTTCATTCTTCGGTGGTTAAATAGACTCGAATAGAGTTATTTTAATTCTTCGGTGGTTAAATAGACTCGAATAGTTATTTTAATTCTTCGGTGGTTAAATAGACTCGAATAGAGTTATTTTAATTCTTCGGTGGTTAAATAGACTCGAATAGTTATTTTAATTCTTCGGTGGTTAAATAGATTCGAATAGAGTTATTTTAATTCTTCGGTGGTTAAATAGACTCGAATAGAGTTATTTTAATTCTTCGGTGGTTAAATAGACTCGAATAGAGTTATTTTAATTCTTCGGTGGTTAAATAGATTTGAATAGAGTTATTTTAATTCTTCGGTGGTTAAATAGACTCGAATAGAGTTATTTTAATTCTTCGGTGGTTAAATAGACTCGAATAGAGTTATTTTAATTCTTCGGTAGTTAAATAGACTCGAATAGAGTTATTTTAATTCTTTGGTGGTTCAATAGACTCGAATAGAGTTATTTTAATTCTTCGGTGGTTAAATAGACTCGAATAGAGTTATTTTAATTCTTCGGTGGTTAAATAGACTCGAATAGTTATTTTAATTCTTCGGTGGTTAAATAGACTCGAATAGAGTTATTTTAATTCTTCGGTGGTTAAATAGACTCGAATAGAGTTATTTTAATTCTTCGGTGGTTAAATAGACTCGAATAGAGTTATTTTAATTCTTCGGTGGTTAAATAGACTCGAATAGAGTTATTTTAATTCTTCGGTGGTTAAATAGACTCGAATAGTTATTTTAATTCTTCGGTGCTTAAATAGACTCGAATAGAGTTATTTTAATTCTTCGGTGGTTAAATAGACTCGAATAGAGTTATTTTAATTCTTCGGTGGTTAAATAGACTCGAATAGTTATTTTAATTCTTCGGTGGTTAAATAGACTCGAATAGAGTTATTTTAATTCTTCGGTGGTTAAATAGACTCGAATAGAGTTATTTTAATTCTTCGGTGGTTAAATAGATTCGAATAGAGTTATTTTAATTCTTCGGTAGTTAAATAGACTCGAATAGAGTTATTTTAATTCTTCGGTGGTTAAATAGATTCGAATAGAGTTATTTTAATTCTTCGGTAGTTAAATACACTCAAATAGTTATTTTCATTCTTCACTGGTTAAATAGATTCGAATAGAGTTATTTTAATTCTTCGGTAGTTAAATAGACTCGAATAGAGTTATTTTAATTCTTCGGTGGTTAAATAGATTCGAATAGAGTTATTTTAATTCTACGGTAGTTAAATAGACTCAAATAGTTATTTTCATTCTTCACTGGTTAAATAGATTCGAATAGAGTTATTTTAATTCTTCGGTAGTTAAATAGATTCGAATAGAGTTATTTTAATTCTTCGGTGGTTAAATAGATTTGAATAGAGTTATTTTAATTCTTCGGTGGTTAAATAGACTCGAATAGAGTTATTTTAATTCTTCGGTGGTTAAATAGACTCGAATAGAGTTATTTTAATTCTTCGGTAGTTAAATAGACTCGAATAGAGTTATTTTAATTCTTTGGTGGTTAAATAGACTCGAATAGAGTTATTTTAATTCTTCGGTGGTTAAATAGACTCGAATAGAGTTATTTTAATTCTTCGGTGGCTAAATAGACTCGAATAGTTATTTTAATTCTTCGGTGGTTAAATAGACTCGAATAGAGTTATTTTAATTCTTCGGTGGTTAAATAGACTCGAATAGAGTTATTTTAATTCTTCGGTGGTTAAATAGACTCGAATAGAGTTATTTTAATTCTTCGGTGGTTAAATAGACTCGAATAGAGTTATTTTAATTCTTCGGTGGTTAAATAGACTCGAATAGTTATTTTAATTCTTCGGTGGTTAAATAGACTCGAATAGAGTTATTTTAATTCTTCGGTGGTTAAATAGACTCGAATAGAGTTATTTTAATTCTTCGGTGGTTAAATAGACTCGAATAGTTATTTTAATTCTTCGGTGGTTAAATATACTCGAATAGAGTTATTTTAATTCTTCGGTGGTTAAATAGACTCGAATAGAGTTATTTTAATTCTTCGGTGGTTAAATAGACTCGAATAGAGTTATTTTAATTCTTCGGTGGTTAAATAGACTCGAATAGAGTTATTTTAATTCTTCGGTGGTTAAATAGACTCGAATAGAGTTATTTTAATTCTTCGGTAGTTAAATAGACTCGAATAGAGTTATTTTAATTCTTCGGTAGTTAAATAGACTCGAATAGAGTTATTTTAATTCTTCGGTAGTTAAATAGACTCGAATAGAGTTATTTTAATTCTTCGGTAGTTAAATAGACTCGAATAGAGTTATTTTAATTCTTCGGTGGTTAAATAGACTCGAATAGAGGTTTTTTAATTCTTCGGTAGTTAAATAGACTCGAATAGAGTTATTTTAATTCTTCGGTGGTTAAATAGATTCGAATAGAGTTATTTTAATTCTTCGGTAGTTAAATAGACTCAAATAGTTATTTTCATTCTTCACTGGTTAAATAGATTCGAATAGAGTTATTTTAATTCTTCGGTAGTTAAATAGACTCGAATAGAGTTATTTTAATTCTTCGGTAGTTAAATAGACTCGAATAGAGTTATTTTAATTCTTCGGTGGTTAAATAGATTCGAATAGAGTTATTTTAATTCTTCGGTAGTTAAATAGACTCAAATAGTTATTTTCATTCTTCACTGGTTAAATAGATTCGAATAGAGTTATTTTAATTCTTCGGTAGTTAAATAGACTCGAATAGAGTTATTTTAATTCTTCGGTGGTTAAATAGACTCGAATAGAGTTATTTTAATTCTTCGGTGGTTAAATAGACTCGAATAGAGTTATTTTAATTCTTCGGTGGTTAAATACTCGAATAGTTATTTTAATTCTTCGGTGGTTAAATAGACTCGAATAGAGTTATTTTAATTCTTCGGTGGTTAAATAGACTCGAATAGAGTTATTTTAATTCTTCGGTGGTTAAATAGATTCGAATAGAGTTATTTTAATTCTTCGGTAGTTAAATAGACTCGAATAGAGTTATTTTAATTCTTCGGTGGTTAAATAGATTCGAATAGAGTTATTTTAATTCTTCGGTAGTTAAATAGACCCAAATAGTTATTTTCATTCTTCACTGGTTAAATAGATTCGAATAGAGTTATTTTAATTCTTCGGTAGTTAAATAGACTCGAATAGAGTTATTTTAATTCTTCGGTGGTTAAATAGACTCGAATAGAGTTATTTTAATTCTTCGGTAGTTAAATAGACTCAAATAGTTATTTTCATTCTTCGGTGGTTAAATAGACTCGAATAGAGTTATTTTAATTCTTCGGTGGTTAAATAGACTCGAATAGTTATTTTAATTCTTCGGTGGTTAAATAGACTCGAATAGAGTTATTTTAATTCTTCGGTGGTTAAATAGACTCGAATAGTTATTTTAATTCTTCGGTGGTTAAATAGATTCGAATAGAGTTATTTTAATTCTTCGGTGGTTAAATAGACTCGAATAGAGTTATTTTAATTCTTCGGTGGTTAAATAGACTCGAATAGAGTTATTTTAATTCTTCGGTGGTTAAATAGACTCGAATAGAGTTATTTTAATTCTTCGGTGGTTAAATAGACTCGAATAGAGTTATTTTAATTCTTCGGTGGTTAAATAGACTCGAATAGTTATTTTAATTCTTCGGTGGTTAAATAGATTCGAATAGAGTTATTTTAATTCTACGGTAGTTAAATAGACTCAAATAGTTATTTTCATTTTTCACTGGTTAAATAGATTCGAATAGAGTTATTTTAATTCTTCGGTAGTTAAATAGATTCGAATAGAGTTATTTTAATTCTTCGGTGGTTAAATAGATTCGAATAGAGTTATTTTAATTCTTCGGTGGTTAAATAGACTCGAATAGAGTTATTTTAATTCTTCGGTGGTTAAATAGATTCGAATAGAGTTATTTTAATTCTTCGGTGGTTAAATAGACTCGAATAGAGTTATTTTAATTCTTCGGTGGTTAAATAGACTCGAATAGAGTTATTTTAATTCTTCGGTAGTTAAATAGACTCGAATAGAGTTATTTTAATTCTTTGGTGGTTAAATAGACTCGAATAGAGTTATTTTAATTCTTCGGTGGTTAAATAGACTCGAATAGAGTTATTTTAATTCTTCGGTGGTTAAATAGATTCGAATAGAGTTATTTTAATTCTACGGTAGTTAAATAGACTCAAATAGTTATTTTCATTTTTCACTGGTTAAATAGATTCGAATAGAGTTATTTTAATTCTTCGGTAGTTAAATAGATTCGAATAGAGTTATTTTAATTCTTCGGTGGTTAAATAGATTCGAATAGAGTTATTTTAATTCTTCGGTGGTTAAATAGACTCGAATAGAGTTATTTTAATTCTTCGGTGGTTAAATAGATTCGAATAGAGTTATTTTAATTCTTCGGTGGTTAAATAGACTCGAATAGAGTTATTTTAATTCTTCGGTGGTTAAATAGACTCGAATAGAGTTATTTTAATTCTTCGGTAGTTAAATAGACTCGAATAGAGTTATTTTAATTCTTTGGTGGTTAAATAGACTCGAATAGAGTTATTTTAATTCTTCGGTGGTTAAATAGACTCGAATAGAGTTATTTTAATTCTTCGGTGGTTAAATAGATTCGAATAGAGTTATTTTAATTCTTCGGTAGTTAAATAGACTCGAATAGAGTTATTTTAATTCTTCGGTGGTTAAATAGATTCGAATAGAGTTATTTTAATTCTTCGGTAGTTAAATAGACTCAAATAGTTATTTTCATTCTTCACTGGTTAAATAGATTCGAATAGAGTTATTTTAATTCTTCGGTAGTTAAATAGACTCGAATAGAGTTATTTTAATTCTTTGGTGGTTAAATAGACTCGAATAGAGTTATTTTAATTCTTCGGTGGTTAAATAGACTCGAATAGAGTTATTTTAATTCTTCGGTGGTTAAATAGACTCGAATAGTTATTTTAATTCTTCGGTGGTTAAATAGACTCGAATAGAGTTATTTTAATTCTTCGGTGGTTAAATAGACTCGAATAGAGTTATTTTAATTCTTCGGTGGTTAAATAGATTCGAATAGAGTTATTTTAATTCTTCGGTAGTTAAATAGACTCGAATAGATTTATTTTAATTCTTCGGTGGTTAAATAGATTCGAATAGAGTTATTTTAATTCTTCGGTAGTTAAATAGACTCAAATAGTTATTTTCATTGTCCACTGGTTAAATAGATTCGAATAGAGTTATTTTAATTCTTCGGTAGTTAAATAGACTCGAATAGAGTTATTTTAATTCTTCGGTGGTTAAATAGATTCGAATAGAGTTATTTTAATTCTACGGTAGTTAAATAGACTCAAATAGTTATTTTCATTCTTCACTGGTTAAATAGATTCGAATAGAGTTATTTTAATTCTTCGGTAGTTAAATAGATTCGAATAGAGTTATTTTAATTCTTCGGTGGTTAAATAGATTTGAATAGAGTTATTTTAATTCTTCGGTGGTTAAATAGACTCGAATAGAGTTATTTTAATTCTTCGGTGGTTAAATAGACTCGAATAGAGTTATTTTAATTCTTCGGTAGTTAAATAGACTCGAATAGAGTTATTTTAATTCTTTGGTGGTTAAATAGACTCGAATAGAGTTATTTTAATTCTTCGGTGGTTAAATAGACTCGAATAGAGTTATTTTAATTCTTCGGTGGTTAAATAGACTCGAATAGAGTTATTTTAATTCTTCGGTGGTTAAATAGACTCGAATAGAGTTATTTTAATTCTTCGGTGGTTAAATAGACTCGAATAGTTATTTTAATTCTTCGGTGGTTAAATAGACTCGAATAGAGTTATTTTAATTCTTCGGTGGTTAAATAGACTCGAATAGAGTTATTTTAATTCTTCGGTGGTTAAATAGACTCGAATAGTTATTTTAATTCTTCGGTGGTTAAATAGACTCGAATAGAGTTATTTTAATTCTTCGGTGGTTAAATAGACTCGAATAGAATTATTTTAATTCTTCGGTGGTTAAATAGACTTGAATAGAGTTATTTTAATTCTTCGGTGGTTAAATAGACTCGAATAGAGTTATTTTAATTCTTCGGTGGTTAAATAGACTCGAATAGAGTTATTTTAATTCTTCGGTAGTTAAATAGACTCGAATAGAGTTATTTTAATTCTTCGGTAGTTAAATAGACTCGAATAGAGTTATTTTAATTCTTCGGTAGTTAAATAGACTCGAATAGAGTTATTTTAATTCTTCGGTGGTTAAATAGACTCGAATAGAGTTATTTTAATTCTTCGGTGGTTAAATAGACTCGAATAGTTATTTTAATTCTTCGGTGGTTAAATAGACTCGAATAGAGTTATTTTAATTCTTCGGTGGTTAAATAGACTCGAATAGAGTTATTTTAATTCTTCGGTGGTTAAATAGACTCGAATAGAGTTATTTTAATTCTTCGGTGGTTAAATAGACTCGAATAGAGTTATTTTAATTCTTCGGTGGTTAAATAGACTCGAATAGAGTTATTTTAATTCTTCGGTGGTTAAATAGACTCGAATAGAGTTATTTTAATTCTTCGGTGGTTAAATAGACTCGAATAGAGTTATTTTAATTCTTCGGTGGTTAAATAGACTCGAATAGAGTTATTTTAATTCTTCGGTGGTTAAATAGACTCGAATAGAGTTATTTTAATTCTTCGGTAGTTAAATAGACTCGAATAGAGTTATTTTAATTCTTCGGTGGTTAAATAGACTCGAATAGAGTTATTTTAATTCTTCGGTAGTTAAATAGACTCAAATAGTTATTTTCATTCTTCACTGGTTAAATAGATTCGAATAGTTATTTTAATTCTTCGGTAGTTAAATAGACTCGAATAGAGTTATTTTAATTCTTCGGTGGTTAAATAGATTCGAATGGAGTTATTTTAATTCTTCGGTAGTTAAATAGACTCGAATAGAGTTATTTTAATTCTTCGGTGGTTAAATAGACTCGAATAGAGTTATTTTAATTCTTCGGTGGTTAAATAGACTCGAATAGAGTTATTTTAATTCTTCGGTGGTTAAATAGACTCGAATAGTTATTTTAATTCTTCGGTGGTTAAATAGACTCGAATAGAGTTATTTTAATTCTTCGGTGGTTAAATAGACTCGAATAGAGTTATTTTAATTCTTCGGTGGTTAAATAGATTCGAATAGAGTTATTTTAATTCTTCGGTAGTTAAATAGACTCGAATAGAGTTATTTTAATTCTTCGGTGGTTAAATAGATTCGAATAGAGTTATTTTAATTCTTCGGTAGTTAAATAGACTCAAATAGTTATTTTCATTCTTCACTGGTTAAATAGATTCGAATAGAGTTATTTTAATTCTTCGGTAGTTAAATAGACTCGAATAGAGTTATTTTAATTCTTCGGTGGTTAAATAGATTCGAATAGAGTTATTTTAATTCTACGGTAGTTAAATAGACTCAAATAGTTATTTTCATTTTTCACTGGTTAAATAGATTCGAATAGAGTTATTTTAATTCTTCGGTAGTTAAATAGATTCGAATAGAGTTATTTTAATTCTTCGGTGGTTAAATAGATTCGAATAGAGTTATTTTAATTCTTCGGTGGTTAAATAGACTCGAATAGAGTTATTTTAATTCTTCGGTGGTTAAATAGACTCGAATAGAGTTATTTTAATTCTTCGGTAGTTAAATAGACTCGAATAGAGTTATTTTAATTCTTTGGTGGTTAAATAGACTCGAATAGAGTTATTTTAATTCTTCGGTGGTTAAATAGACTCGAATAGAGTTATTTTAATTCTTCGGTGGTTAAATAGACTCGAATAGTTATTTTAATTCTTCGGTGGTTAAATAGACTCGAATAGAGTTATTTTAATTCTTCGGTGGTTAAATAGACTCGAATAGAGTTATTTTAATTCTTCGGTGGTTAAATAGACTCGAATAGAGTTATTTTAATTCTTCGGTGGTTAAATAGACTCGAATAGAGTTATTTTAATTCTTCGGTGGTTAAATAGACTCGAATAGTTATTTTAATTCTTCGGTGGTTAAATAGACTCGAATAGAGTTATTTTAATTCTTCGGTGGTTAAATAGACTCGAATAGAGTTATTTTAATTCTTCGGTGGTTAAATAGACTCGAATAGAGTTATTTTAATTCTTCGGTGGTTAAATAGACTCGAATAGAGTTATTTTAATTCTTCGGTGGTTAAATAGACTCGAATAGTTATTTTAATTCTTCGGTGGTTAAATAGACTCGAATAGAGTTATTTTAATTCTTCGGTGGTTAAATAGACTCGAATAGAGTTATTTTAATTCTTCGGTGGTTAAATAGACTCGAATAGTTATTTTAATTCTTCGGTGGTTAAATAGACTCGAATAGTGTTATTTTAATTCTTCGGTGGTTAAATAGACTCGAATAGAGTTATTTTAATTCTTCGGTGGTTAAATAGACTCGAATAGAGTTATTTTAATTCTTCGGTAGTTAAATAGACTCAAATAGTTATTTTCATTCTTCACTGGTTAAATAGATTCGAATAGTTATTTTAATTCTTCGGTAGTTAAATAGACTCGAATAGAGTTATTTTAATTCTTCGGTGGTTAAATAGATTCGAATGGAGTTATTTTAATTCTTCGGTAGTTAAATAGACTCGAATAGAGTTATTTTAATTCTTCGGTGGTTAAATAGACTCGAATAGAGTTATTTTAATTCTTCGGTGGTTAAATAGACTCGAATAGAGTTATTTTAATTCTTCGGTGGTTAAATAGACTCGAATAGTTATTTTAATTCTTCGGTGGTTAAATAGACTCGAATAGAGTTATTTTAATTCTTCGGTGGTTAAATAGACTCGAATAGAGTTATTTTAATTCTTCGGTGGTTAAATAGATTCGAATAGAGTTATTTTAATTCTTCGGTAGTTAAATAGACTCGAATAGAGTTATTTTAATTCTTCGGTGGTTAAATAGATTCGAATAGAGTTATTTTAATTCTTCGGTAGTTAAATAGACTCAAATAGTTATTTTCATTCTTCACTGGTTAAATAGATTCGAATAGAGTTATTTTAATTCTTCGGTAGTTAAATAGACTCGAATAGAGTTATTTTAATTCTTCGGTGGTTAAATAGATTCGAATAGAGTTATTTTAATTCTACGGTAGTTAAATAGACTCAAATAGTTATTTTCATTTTTCACTGGTTAAATAGATTCGAATAGAGTTATTTTAATTCTTCGGTAGTTAAATAGATTCGAATAGAGTTATTTTAATTCTTCGGTGGTTAAATAGATTCGAATAGAGTTATTTTAATTCTTCGGTGGTTAAATAGACTCGAATAGAGTTATTTTAATTCTTCGGTGGTTAAATAGACTCGAATAGAGTTATTTTAATTCTTCGGTGGTTAAATAGATTCGAATAGAGTTATTTTAATTCTTCGGTAGTTAAATAGACTCGAATAGAGTTATTTTAATTCTTCGGTGGTTAAATAGATTCGAATAGAGTTATTTTAATTCTTCGGTGGTTAAATAGATTCGAATAGAGTTATTTTAATTCTTCGGTAGTTAAATAGACTCGAATAGAGTTATTTTAATTCTTCGGTGGTTAAATAGATTCGAATAGAGTTATTTTAATTCTTCGGTAGTTAAATAGACTCAAATAGTTATTTTCATTCTTCACTGGTTAAATAGATTCGAATAGAGTTATTTTAATTCTTCGGTAGTTAAATAGACTCGAATAGAGTTATTTTAATTCTTCGGTGGTTAAATAGACTCGAATAGAGTTATTTTAATTCTTCGGTGGTTAAATAGACTCGAATAGAGTTATTTTAATTCTTCGGTGGTTAAAAAAGCTCGAATAGTTATTTTAATTCTTCGGTGGTTAAATAGACTCGAATAGAGTTATTTTAATTCTTCGGTGGTTAAATAGACTCGAATAGAGTTATTTTAATTCTTCGGTGGTTAAATAGATTCGAATAGAGTTATTTTAATTCTTCGGTAGTTAAATAGACTCGAATAGAGTTATTTTAATTCTTCGGTGGTTAAATAGATTCGAATAGAGTTATTTTAATTCTTCGGTAGTTAAATAGACCCAAATAGTTATTTTCATTCTTCACTGGTTAAATAGATTCGAATAGAGTTATTTTAATTCTTCGGTAGTTAAATAGACTCGAATAGAGTTATTTTAATTCTTCGGTGGTTAAATAGATTCGAATAGAGTTATTTTAATTCTACGGTAGTTAAATAGACTCAAATAGTTATTTTCATTCTTCACTGGTTAAATAGATTCGAATAGAGTTATTTTAATTCTTCGGTAGTTAAATAGATTCGAATAGAGTTATTTTAATTCTTCGGTGGTTAAATAGATTTGAATAGAGTTATTTTAATTCTTCGGTGGTTAAATAGACTCGAATAGAGTTATTTTAATTCTTCGGTGGTTAAATAGACTCGAATAGAGTTATTTTAATTCTTCGGTAGTTAAATAGACTCGAATAGAGTTATTTTAATTCTTTGGTGGTTAAATAGACTCGAATAGAGTTATTTTAATTCTTCGGTGGTTAAATAGACTCGAATAGAGTTATTTTAATTCTTCGGTGGTTAAATAGACTCGAATAGTTATTTTAATTCTTCGGTGGTTAAATAGACTCGAATAGAGTTATTTTAATTCTTCGGTGGTTAAATAGACTCGAATAGAGTTATTTTAATTCTTCGGTGGTTAAAAAAACTCGAATAGAGTTATTTTAATTCTTCGGTGGTTAAATAGACTCGAATAGAGTTATTTTAATTCTTCGGTGGTTAAATAGACTCGAATAGTTATTTTAATTCTTCGGTGCTTAAATAGACTCGAATAGAGTTATTTTAATTCTTCGGTGGTTAAATAGACTCGAATAGAGTTATTTTAATTCTTCGGTGGTTAAATAGACTCGAATAGTTATTTTAATTCTTCGGTGGTTAAATAGACTCGAATAGAGTTATTTTAATTCTTCGGTGGTTAAATAGACTCGAATAGAGTTATTTTAATTCTTCGGTGGTTAAATAGACTCGAATAGAGTTATTTTAATTCTTCGGTGGTTAAATAGACTCGAATAGAGTTATTTTAATTCTTCGGTGGTTAAATAGACTCGAATAGAGTTATTTTAATTCTTCGGTAGTTAAATAGACTCGAATAGAGTTATTTTAATTCTTCGGTAGTTAAATAGACTCGAATAGAGTTATTTTAATTCTTCGGTAGTTAAATAGACTCGAATAGAGTTATTTTAATTCTTCGGTAGTTAAATAGACTCGAATAGAGTTATTTTAATTCTTCGGTGGTTAAATAGACTCGAATAGAGTTATTTTAATTCTTCGGTGGTTAAATAGACTCGAATAGTTATTTTAATTCTTCGGTGGTTAAATAGACTCGAATAGAGTTATTTTAATTCTTCGGTGGTTAAATAGACTCGAATAGAGTTATTTTAATTCTTCGGTGGTTAAATAGACTCGAATAGAGTTATTTTAATTCTTCGGTGGTTAAATAGACTCGAATAGAGTTATTTTAATTCTTCGGTGGTTAAATAGACTCGAATAGAGTTATTTTAATTCTTCGGTAGTTAAATAGACTCAAATAGTTATTTTCATTCTTCACTGGTTAAATAGATTCGAATAGTTATTTTAATTCTTCGGTAGTTAAATAGACTCGAATAGAGTTATTTTAATTCTTCGGTGGTTAAATAGATTCGAATGGAGTTATTTTAATTCTTCGGTAGTTAAATAGACTCAAATAGTTATTTTCATTCTTCTCTGGTTAAATAGATTCGAATAGGATTATTTTAATTCTTCGGTAGTTAAATAGACTCGAATAGAGTTATTTTAATTCTTCGGTGGTTAAATAGACTCGAATAGAGTTATTTTAATTCTTCGGTAGTTAAATAGACTCGAATAGAGTTATTTTAATTCTTCGGTAGTTAAATAGACTCGAATAGAGTTATTTTAATTCTTCGGTGGTTAAATAGACTTGAATAGAGTTATTTTAATTCTTCGGTGGTTAAATAGACTCGAATAGAGTTATTTTAATTCTTCGGTGGTTAAATAGACTCGAATAGAGTTATTTTAATTCTTCGGTAGTTAAATAGACTCGAATAGAGTTATTTTAATTCTTCGGTGGTTAAATAGATTCGAATAGAGTTATTTTAATTCTTCGGTAGTTAAATAGACTCAAATAGTTATTTTCATTCTTCACTTGTTAAATAGATTCGAATAGAGTTATTTTAATTCTTCGGTAGTTAAATAGACTCGAATAGAGTTATTTTAATTCTTCGGTGGTTAAATAGACTCGAATAGAGTTATTTTAATTCTTCGGTGGTTAAATAGACTCGAATAGAGTTATTTTAATTCTTCGGTGGTTAAATAGACTTGAATAGAGTTATTTTAATTCTTCGGTGGTTAAATAGATTCGAATAGAGTTATTTTAATTCTACGGTAGTTAAATAGACTCAAATAGTTATTTTCATTCTTCACTGGTTAAATAGATTCGAATAGAGTTATTTTAATTCTTCGGTAGTTAAATAGATTCGAATAGAGTTATTTTAATTCTTCGGTGGTTAAATAGATTCGAATAGAGTTATTTTAATTCTTCGGTGGTTAAATAGACTCGAATAGAGTTATTTTAATTCTTCGGTGGTTAAATAGATTCGAATAGAGTTATTTTAATTCTTCGGTAGTTAAATAGACTCGAATAGAGTTATTTTAATTCTTCGGTGGTTAAATAGACTCGAATAGAGTTATTTTAATTCTTCGGTAGTTAAATAGACTCGAATAGAGTTATTTTAATTCTTCGGTGGTTAAATAGATTCGAATAGAGTTATTTTAATTCTTCGGTAGTTAAATAGACTCGAATAGAGTTATTTTAATTCTTCGGTGGTTAAATAGATTCGAATAGAGTTATTTTAATTCTTCGGTAGTTAAATAGACTCAAATAGTTATTTTCATTCTTCACTGGTTAAATAGATTCGAATAGAGTTATTTTAATTCTTCGGTAGTTAAATAGACTCGAATAGAGTTATTTTAATTCTTCGGTGGTTAAATAGATTCGAATAGAGTTATTTTAATTCTACGGTAGTTAAATAGACTCAAATAGTTATTTTCATTCTTCACTGGTTAAATAGATTCGAATAGAGTTATTTTAATTCTTCGGTAGTTAAATAGATTCGAATAGAGTTATTTTAATTCTTCGGTGGTTAAATAGATTCGAATAGAGTTATTTTAATTCTTCGGTGGTTAAATAGACTCGAATAGAGTTATTTTAATTCTTCGCTGGTTAAATAGACTCGAATAGAGTTATTTTAATTCTTCGGTGGTTAAATAGACTCGAATAGAGTTATTTTAATTCTTCGGTGGTTAATTAGATTCGAATAGAGTTATTTTAATTCTTCGGTAGTTAAATAGACTCGAATAGAGTTATTTTAATTCTTCGGTTGTTAAATAGACTCGAATAGAGATATTTTAATTCTTCGGTAGTTAAATAGACTCAAATAGTTATTTTCATTCTTCACTGGTTAAATAGATTCGAATAGAGTTATTGTAATTCTTCGGTATTTAAATAGACTCGAATAGAGTTATTTTAATTCTTCGGTGGTTAAATAGATTCGAATAGAGTTATTTTAATTCTTCGGTAGTTAAATAGACTCAAATAGTTATTTTCATTCTTCACTGGTTAAATAGACTTGCATAGTTATTTTTATTTTTCGCTGGTTAAATAGAATTATTTTTATTCTTCGCTGGCCTCGCCCGTGCTCGGTCCTCTTCGTATTCTTCCTTTCGTTTAATCCTTTTCTTCTTTGTCCCGTGATTCATCCTCCCTGTTAATGCTCACATTGGTTTTAGCCTTTTTTTTCTATGTCAATCGCCAAATCCCTTTCCGCTCTATTGGATAGAAATAAGGTTTATTTGAAAAATATTCTGTTTATTGTCTTTAGATTTAAGGTTTAGGCTTAATATTGTTCGATGCGATATCGGAAGTGTATGAATAAAATGACATTTAGGATCTCGTGGAAAATATTTTCATTAATTGAGGAAAGCAGCCTGGTGTCACCGACAAGGGTACTTTCTCACAGTGGAGAATGAATAACGGATACAAAGGACAGTTGTTTCCCCTGGACCTCTTTCGTTTTCTTCCTTACTTCTGTCCTCTCTGTCTGTCCTTTCTCTTTCTGCTGAGTAAACTTGACCCCTTTGCCCAGTCTGATTCCAGTCGTTTCCTTTGATTTCTCTAGCGATTTAATCTGTGCCTCCAGCTATTCCACCAGGCACGGTAAGACAAATAGGAGTAGGGAAGGGCTGGGTGCGAATGTATGCTCGCGAAGCGATTTAAATAAATCTATTTCCAGCGCAGTCACATAAACAAGGATAATAGATCAGAACGGGAATCTGTCTATCCGATTCAGGTGTTTCTACTAGTTTCTGCAAATTGGTGATTTTTTATCCCCCCGGTCGATTTCTCGCACATGTGGCCAATCGCAAAGTGAACATTGATTACATCATTTCCATGCGAATGAGCAGCGATTGTCTCACCCCATTTATTGGGCCCAGGAGACGTTCGAGGCTAGAAGGCCGCTCTCCCCTTTCCCCCACCCCAACCCCTCGAAACTCGAGTTCTGAACTGAAGCAAGATGAATGTGCCAGCAATTACCGCCGTGTATTTTCGAAATCCACTGGGCCTAATGAATCAAATACTACGAATACCCCCCCCCCCCTCCATCCCATGAAATTCGGTTAGTACAAGGGGAACAATGATTATATTTAATCGCTCGCGAAACAATAACGCAGGATCAAAATTCAATTTTGGCAAAATATAGGAAAAAGATTGTCTGAAAGATTTATTGTAAAAGATTAAAGTGCAATATATCATTAAAAAAAAATTATATGCCTTAAATATGTATTTAATCCAAGGTTCGAATTTCAAGTTATTGCTGTTGGCAACCTTTCATAAGTTTTCCGTCTATTAATATATTGAAATTCCAGGGCAGGTCTTTATTATCGACCAAAAAATCTTGTCCTTTCTTACGGTGGAGAAGGTTCAGTGAAGGCGAAAGCAACCTACACACTGCATCTGCCACAGCGGGGGAACGTTCTTCATCCACGCTAAAGCGCTATCCAATAGACCAATTTAATACCCCTAAAAAAACTGTATTAATTGGGTATTTTAATCGTCACATTTGCCCTCGCAGTATACGGGATCCATTTCACCGACCTGTCAGGGAACGCTATACCTTACACTAGTAAAGTAAACTGCAATCTACGCCTAGTATGCGGTTATTATAGCAAAGGTGATATATAACTTAAATTTAGTTCTTTTGGTAAGCGTTATGTGTGTCTTTGTCTTAGTTACCGGAAAATGAAGTATTTTGCCTTTTTAATGGACAAGAAATGCCCGGAAGAAGATTTGTTTATATATTAAAACAATCTCCATTTGAGACGTTGAATTATCGTTTAGGTAAATCAAACACTTCGCGTTGGGAGAAGCTCCAAGAAGGAGAAAAAGAAATCGAGGGCCAACAGAATAACATAAAAGCTAAGAGAGTGTTTTATGCGGTATTTATAAACCTCGAAGAACGAGCTATTACAGAACAACGCAATACTGGCGTTACGAACATGAACCCCCCTTCCAAGCCCGATGCCTCGTCACTGCCTCTCTCGGTGGGACCCGCCTTCGTTTCATAACAATACCAGTTTTATAGAAGTGTGCTTCTTCTTCTCTTCCTAGTGTTCGGGCTATGTGATTACTACATATTTTTACTTTCCTCTCCTCTCCTTCACCTCTAATTTAGTTCTTTTGGTAAGCGTTATGTGTGTCTTTGTCTTAGTTACCGGAAAATGAAGTATTTTGCCTTTTTAATGGACAAGAAATGCCCGGAAGAAGATTTGTTTATATATTAAAACAATCTCCATTTGAGACGTTGAATTATCGTTTAGGTAAATCAAACACTTCGCGTTGGGAGAAGCTCCAAGAAGGAGAAAAAGAAATCGAGGGCCAACAGAATATCATAAAAGCTAAGAGAGTGTTTTATGCGGTATTTATAAACCTCGAAGAACGAGCTATTACAGAACAACGCAATACTGGCGTTACGAACATGAACCCCCCTTCCAAGCCCGATGCCTCGTCACTGCCTCTCTCGGTGGGACCCGCCTTCGTTTCATAACAATACCAGTTTTATAGAAGTGTGCTTCTTCTTCTCTTCCTAGTGTTCGGGCTATGTGATTACTACATATTTTTACTTTCCTCTCCTCTCCTTCACCTCTAATTTAGTTCTTTTGGTAAGCGTTATGTGTGTCTTTGTCTTAGTTACCGGAAAATGAAGTATTTTGCCTTTTTAATGGACAAGAAATGCCCGGAAGAAGATTTGTTTATATATTAAAACAATCTCCATTTGAGACGTTGAATTATCGTTTAGGTAAATCAAACACTTCACGTTGGGAGAAGCTCCAAGAAGGAGAAAAATAAATCGAGGGCCAACAGAATATCATAAAAACTAAGAGAGTGTTTTATGCGGTATTTATAAACCTCGAAGAACGAGCTATTACAGAACAACGCAATACTGGCGTTACGAACATGAACCCTCCTTCCAAGCCCGATGCCTCGTCACTGCCTCTCTCGGTGGGACCCGCCTTCGTTTCATAACAATACCAGTTTTATAGAAGTGTGCTTCTTCTTCTCTTCCTAGTGTTCGGGCTAAGTGATTACTACATATTTTTACTTTCCTCTCCTCTCCTTCACCTCTAATTTTACGAGTTTCTTAAAAAATCTGGTGCAAATGTCTGTTTTGGTTTTCGAGTTTTTAAATTTTTTTAATAGAATAAATGTTTTCGGAATCATCATCATCATCATCACCGACTCTATAATTTAAGAAGGGGATTTTTTTGAGTATTTGAATAATAATTTCATCTTAGTTTGGTTATGACTTGTTTTTTTTCAAAGTTATTTCTAATAATTCTTTTATAATATAAAAAAACCCAAATGATGAAGTTCAGAAAATTTATTTTTATATATCTTCTATAACTATATTTTAGCAACATGATATTTTGAAAGGGGGGAAATTTAGTTTAGAGTTCCTTTTTAAAATTATTATAATTAGCTAAGTTCAGACAATTGATAAAAATTTAACCATGGCTGCGTTTTTAAGATTTTAAATTTTAATCTTAGTAGTGAAGCGCATGCTCCCCCCGTAGGGGGATGGGGGCTAAGCCATAGCCTTGTCCTTATATAAAAAAAAAACTCAGGCTCATTTTTAGTTAAAACTTTGATGGCTTTTTTGCCGGAACAAGTTTCAAGCGCTTACTGTAATATAATGCAAACTCCATCATCTTTCCTCCTCGGCGTCGTTGAGCTGATACCTGCTAATCCCCTCTCGCTGTTTTCCGAGGAGGCTTCGACGCCTCTCACCCATGAGTTGGGTAAAGGGGGACTTTCAAAATATCTTTCCAAATAAGGGTAGAAGTTATGATTTCCCCAGCGTAGGATCAGCCTAGAAGTTTGGCCTTTTTTTTTAATGTGTGGGATTTTGACTCGTGCATTGGCTCTAGTTTTCACAGGAGGGGAACTTTTCACGAAGTCCTCAACAATCTTGGTGAATTTTCGCTTGCATTTTATCTCGTTCATTTAAGGATCTAGGAGTGTATTTTAAGTTTGATCGATCCCTTTCTCATGATTATATGTTTGGAAATGTTTCCATTGGGCTTTAGCATTTAAGATGGAGGGGTTTATGAATGACCCGATCCTTATTTATTCATTTTTCGTTTTTTTATGGTGATTCATTCTCTTCTGTCTGATTATCCAACCCGTTTACCCAGACGGCAAGAATCCGCTTAGAATGACTTCGTGTTTCGTTAGAGAATGTTTCTCTATCAAGGCGACGTTTTGAGGTTTTTGCCGTAAAGTTTTTGGCGCCCCTAAAGATGATTTTGGTGGTGATGAGAGAGGAGTGTGGTGGGGGGGATTGGAAACACTTCTAGATCTAGAATGAGTTTTCTCATCGCCGATTAATTAACATCTTCGCCTAAACATGGAATTTAGTCATTGGATATAACAAGTTAGAAAATATAGATTATTAGAGCAAAACTAAGAGAGTATAGTGGTGAAAGGGTTTTGACAAGGATAGTAAAGGTAAGTTTAGTATAAGTTTGAAGTGGGTATATTTCCCTGGTGGAAGGGTATCTCCAGCAAAATTAGGTAGTATAGTAAAAATATAGCACGCAAGAACAGGGATGTATAGATCCCTGGACAAAAGGTAGCTCTAGCAATGTTAGTCTCGTTTTGCGTTGTTTTGGGTGTCTAAATTGGTTGGCATTCAAGCCTTTGTAGCAACTAGTAAAACTCGCTACTACGGTAAGTCAAATTTCGGTGAAAAGTTGTCGTAAATTGGGTTGTCATAATTGGTAAGAGTGTTACATGTTTGGGTTGGTGTTACCGTTCGGGTAAGGTCTTCTTTAAATTTTTGGCTAGCTTTTGATAATACGCTCGCAATGTAGCGTAGATGTTATGCCGAGGAGTGTTCTATTCTCGGTCGACGTTTGCTCCTTGGGGAGAGGATGAGAGGACGGAGGAGTCTCTCCCTTGCTGGATCTCTTCTTACGGAACTCTGCGTCCGAGAGAACAACGTAAGTGTTGGTTGAGAATTGGACAAGGTCGCGGAAGAGAGCCTGCTTTACCAGATCTTCAGGTATATCAGCCTCGTAGTCCCATTTGTATTGTCTGGCCCTAAGGCCATCAGTAGTATCTTCTGGGCTTGCGTCGTCAGGAAACTGGTTCCCTTCGGCAGCATATACTCTGAGGTTTCTCATCCTCGAGTAGTACCTGTACTTGAGAGCCCGATTCTTTGAAGACGAGGACCTACTAGGTCAACGTGACTGTGAGGCCTTTTGGGGACGTGCGAATGCTCCACCTTTTTAGACCTCACAGCAGCAGCTTCCTCCCGCTCGACTTGTGCATTTGTTGGGGTAGTTGGGTGTGTGTGTGTGTGTGTGAGTTTCTTTTGTGCATTCTTCCGGGCAGCCATAGCTTGCACTCGAGGATTCCGTGTCCGGAGCTTTTGGCCGCTCTTCTCGGTCTGCGGTTGGAGGTTCACTCGAAGAACCTCGTTTGACAGAGGGTTTTCCGGGAACCACATTTTTTCCATGCCGTTATTCACGAGCATGGTGTTCAGTTCTTTCGCGAAGGTGCCAGGCTTGGTCAAGTTAGCAATATGTGCATAATATATGCAACACATTATTTTTGTCGATTTGTCGTTTTTGATTTGCAGGTACGTAGGTGCAGTGGCAAGACTATTCTCTGCGACCGTTGCTTCGGCAACCTTCGCGTAGGTGGCGTTAGCCTTTCTTTCCTCCTCTTTTCTGACTTTGTCCTTTTTTTTGTATTTTTTCCTTCTTTATTAGGCAGATCATTGCCATAGTTCTGTATGGGCCACCAAAATTGAGGCATTTCTGGAATGAACTTTTACATTCGCACCAGAAATGGTCTTGGCCAACGCACACAGAACAAACTGTGAGTGTAGCGTTGGGCAAGTGACGGTGGTGTGTTCGTTGTACCTGTAGCACCTAAAGCACATTAGCAGGTCAAAGAACTCCTCACGCTCAATCTGATCAGGGAAGTTGCGGATTTTAAAGAGGAGAAGGCCGGTTTCTTTTGCCTTGTGGTTTCCGTGAAGACAACTTTAAAAACGTGAGTGTAGTCTTTAAATTTGATTATTTCAACTACTTTTGCCCACTGAAAATTCCGAAGAATCTCTTCCGTGATTTAGGCTATCGAGTGGCCTCCAACCCAAGGGGCGAGGTCACCAGAAGTATGTGTAAATTGCTCCAAGGCCGCACACGATAAGTCCAAATCGTGTGTGGCCAAATGTGTCAATTGCCGCACCCTGCTTTTTCAAACCAATGTGGTGCATATCTCCTTGAGAAAGGAATCCTGGCCGTTTAGGCCCAGGATCGATTCTCATTCCGCGAGGCTAAGAACTTGGTCCTGGCGCGCCCGGCTCTGCCTGGGACGTCTTACGCCTCAATAGTTAAAAAGACACCCTCTGTTCCTGCCAATCCAGGCCAACGAGCACGGTTGTTTCCGGCACAGAGGGTTCAATCCCAGCCCCGGCTAAAACCAGGGCTCCTCCCCCTTCCCCCGGCGTGACCCTTTCCCGTAAGGCAAAACGGCCACGCGCCTCTACCGCGTCATTAGTCTCACATGAGGCAACACCCCTGAAGTTGGTCGTCAGGCCATCTTCCGGGGTTCCTAAAGCTGTCCCCTGAAAGAAGGACAGCAACAAAGGAGCTCCAGCTCCTTCGTCCACGCCTAGTGGTGGGCTGAGTACCTCGGAGACGGTATATCCTTGAAAAGAGGGCCCCCCGCCTCCGAAGCCGCAACGCCCGCCTAAGGTTTGGAGGTAGAGGGAGGAAAAGACTCGCATGGCGAGCCCAACCTCCCCCAATAAGTCATCGAAGGCGACAGCGCCTTCAGCGCATTGTCCAGCCAACAGCGCCCGGGGTTCTGCCTCCAGAAAGCGTACGGCCATTCCCGTGAGGGTCTTCTCTTCGAGGAGGGCCCCCGCGTCTCCTCCGAGCTAGGCCTGGAGGGCATATTCCTTCAATGGAATTGTCGTGGACTCCGGGCCAACTAGGAAGAGCTTCGGAGGCTCGTCTCGTCCCGTTCTCTGTAAACTATCTTTTTGTAGGAAACCATTCTAGGCGCATGCCCCCTGGCTGCCCTCCCGGGGTATAAGTGTTTTGCAAACCCACCACCACGAGATGGGGGCTGGGCTTGGGGATGCGCGGTTTACACCAGGCATGATGTCTCCGTTCTTCATTTCACTTTAGATACCTCTTTTCAGGCAGTGGCTGTGCAGCTGCACCTGGATACGAGGTATACTATAATTTCTGCGTATATTGCACTGTCAGCTGAATTCGACGAGGAGGACTTCCGCCGTGTCGGGGCACGGTTGCCGAGGCCCTTTCTCTTGCTTGGAGATCTGAACGGAAGATATCCTCTCTAGGGGAATTGCTCAATAAATCCCAGGGGACAAGACCTTGCCAATCTGATCGGAGAGCTTGAGATGGGTGTCCTAAATGTGGATGAGTTAACGCATCACTGTGAGAGAACCATTTCATTTTCTTGCTTTGTGCTCTTCGGATGCACAGCCTGATTTTGATTGGGGGGTGATCGATGACCTCCATGGTAGTGATCACTTTCCCATTCAAATATCAATTTCAGGGCAACTGACGCCTGAGAGCCCACCTCAGTGGTGCTTGGCGCGGGTGCGGTGGCCTTCATTTCAGGAAATGACTGAACTCTCTATCTCAGTCGAGAAGTTTAGGTCGGTAAATGAGGCCGTTGAGTTCTTCTCCGGCAACCCAATCACGGCGGGTCTGACTACTATTCCTAGAACGTCTGGCCGTTTTGCACGCCGACTGCTCCCATGGTTGTCGGCCGAGTGTGAGATGGCCCTCAAACAGAAGCGTTATGCCTACATGCGCTATAAGCGCCGTCCGAACGATTTTACTGTCGGTGATTTCGTCGGGCTAGGGCTAGGTTCCGGTATATTTCGAAGCACGCCCGCCGCTCTTTTTGGCCGGCATACGTGTCTTCACCTAACGGGAAAGACCCTCTAGCAGTGGTGTGGAAGCGATTCAAAACGATTCGGGCAAGTTTTAGCAGGACCCTCCTCCCGTTCTCCAGGACAATGGGACCGCTATCTCGGACCCCACGTCCGTGGCGTAATCCTTCGTGACCGTTTTCTCTTCATTATCTAGCCGGGATGCTGCTTCGCCAGCATTCAATGCACGTCGTCATGTCTCGGAAGGCCGCCGGCTGGACTTTACCTCCAGAGGCGGAGAACCCTTCAACGACAAGTTTACTGTGAGTGAGTTGCGTTCCGCTCTTGCCTCGTGCGCGGACACCGCCCATGGTCCGGACGATGTCCCGTACGCCATGCTTCGACACCTGGATGAGCGAGGCAGTGCTTTTCTCTTAGATTTGTTCAATAGGATCTGGGTGGAGGGTCTCTTCCTAGATTCCTAGCGAATCGCTACTGTGCTCGCCTTTCTCAAACCGGGGAGAGATCACTCTACTTCGGCCGGTTTCCGCCCAATCTCTCTAACCTCTTGCGTGTGCAAGTTGATGGAGAAATTGATAAATGTTATATTAACCTTTTTCCTGGACATCGGAGGCCATCTGTCTTATGCACAGTGCAGCTTCCACTAGTTCCACTCCACGTCGGATGCTCTGCTCCGACTGGAAAATACCGTCTGCGAGGCTTTCCTTCGTAGACAGCACAACGCCACGGTGTTTTTCGATCTGGAGAAGGCCTATGATATCGCATGGCGTTACGGTATCATGGAGACTCTCCACACGATGGGGGCGAGGGGACGCCTCCTAATGTTTATATCTTAGTTTTTGCTTGCGAGATCGTCGATTCCACGTACGGGTGGGGAGATCCCCCTCCAGCCCAATGGAGCAGGAAGAACGTGTCCCACAGGAAAGTGTCCTCAGTGTCACACTCTTTGCCCTGAGCATCAACGGCATCACCTCGGTGCTGCCGGAAGATGTTCTCGCTACTCTCTACGTGGACGACTTATCGATCTCTTCTGGCGCGGCCCAGATGCCAACTCTGGAGCGTCGACTCCAATAGGCATTGAACCTCGTCTCTCGCTATGCCGAAGCGCACAGGTTTCGGTTTTCCTTGGCCAAGACTAAGGTGTTGCATTTCTGCCGCTATCCAAGGCTCCACATCGACCCAGACTTGTTTCTTAATGGGGTGCGTCTGGAAGTGGTTGAGTCGCACCATTGCCTTGGTCTTGTATTTGACCCACGCCTCACCTGGGAGGCTCATATTCGCAGCCTTAGGGTCTCTTGTACCCGCGCCATAAATATTCTCCACTCCATGACGTTCAGCGCTTGGGGCGTTGATAGGGCTACTGCCTTACTTTTTTATCGATCCTTTGTTCGTTCGAAGCTCGACTACGGATGAGAGTTTCATGCATCTGCAGCCGATCGTTTATTGCAGAAGGTGGTCTGGATCCTCCACACCGGTCTTCGCCTGGCGACCAGTGCCTTCCGCACTTTCCCCATTGAGAGCCTACTACTCGATGCTAGGGAGATGCTACCCTATCTACGCCGCGTACAGAGCATCAATCGCCTGTACGCGCAAGCCTGGCGCCTCCCTCAGTCCTTAACAGCGCTCACTGCATCCGCATGTCACTGAATGACGCCACTCATACCCTAATCCCTTTGGGTTTAGGGCCAGAAAACTCCTTCGAGAGCTAGGTATAGCTTTCGTGCCGGTGGCGCCCCTAGTTCTGCCCAGGACGCCACCCTTGAGCGTACCACATTTGGCTATTTGTCGCCACGCCTCTGCTCCTAAAGCTTGTACAGCGCCGAGAATATTGCGTTCGACCTTTATGGTGCACACCCCATGTCACGCTTGAACTGTGCTAATGTATACAGATGGCTCCAAGTCCCAAGAGGGGTTCGGTTTCCACGACGTATCATATCTGTTTGAAGTCAGCGGGGCTCTGCCAAGCGCTACGTCTGTCTTTACGGCCGAGCTGGTGACAATACATCAATTGATACGGGAGATTACGCGACATGCCCGGTTTGGAGACCGGATTGTGATTTATATCGACTCACAAAGCAGCTTGAGTGCTCCCGGGGCATTGGAATCTCCGAATCCCCTAGTTAGCGATATCCGTGTTACAACGGTCTTGACGAGCCGAGCTTATTTCGAGATATCTTCTGCTGAGTTCCTGGACATGCAGAAATTGCGGGGAATTATGGTGCCCAGGAGTCTGCGAAGACTGGGCGACCGGGCCAGCGTTTCGCTCTTCCTCACACCGACTACATGGCAGGAATACGGGCAGCTCCTCGGGCTGCTTGGCAAATAAGATAAGAGACGGTTGATGGGAACTTAAAGTTGCGTGTCATTGCGCCGCAACTCTTCCCATGTACCTACCCTCTAATGCAGGTTGCTTTCTGTCCTCCTTAAATTGGACACACTCGCGGGACGCACCGCCATTTGATGGAGCGCTCGCTTGCGCCCTTCTGTGAAGACTGCGTTGTCCTCCAGACTGTTTGGCACATTCTTGTTGAATGTCCCATTCTGGGCGATCTTCGCGCACGTTACCTGTTCCGGTTCCGGGACAAGCAGGGTCGCTACCGCTTGTCCCTTGAACTCGAGACGGGTTCGTGCGCATTGACCTATTGACTATATAACTCTTTGGAGGAAGCCGGCCTTCTCCTCTTTATTTGAACTTTTTGTGTGCTTCTTTTTGTACGTCGCATGTTCCTGCTCCGGGGGGAGGCGGGCCTACCCCTGACGCCGTAGCATGCTTCCTTCTTGTCCTCTTGCTTCTCATTATTTTTATAGTTATTTTTTAGTTACATATTATTTATTTTCTAATATAGCCTAGTATTAGGCCATGTGGATTACGGTGACTTATGCCCAAGTAAACAGTCGCCAGATGAGCTCTTAAAAATTTTAAAAAATGCCATCTTCGTCTCTTGTTATCTACTCCCTGAGCGCATGATGGTGATCGGGGACCTCACCTGCCAATAGCACTTTTCCACCATGCATTAAATGCAGCTTTTTTACAACCCTCCTTCGTGTCATTATTTTATTGATGACTTTCGGGCGCCTGCCATCAAGGGTATAAGTCTCCGTAATTGCCATTCGGTGGAAAAAGTCATCACCTTTAGGAGGCAGGATTAAGGCTAGAATGAGATGCAGATTTAGGCGACAGAAAATCTTCGCTCGTCGTCTAATCCGGCGATTGAGGCGATTACTAGGCGATTTCTTGATTCAATTTCAACTAATTCCCGACTTAAAATGGAATCCCAAATTGATTCAAGTCCCGAGATATTTCTAGATTTCATGAAGAGCTCCCAGCAGGGGCTGATGTATGGATGCGTGTATGAAGATGGCTGATGATACTCAGAAAAAGTTGTTTTAATTCAAATGTTGCGAGTTTAAAAACGCGTGGAAAATGGAGGAAAATAGAGTAAAAAGGATGGAGACAAGAATGGGAAGGGAAGATAAATAATAGGTAGGTATAACAATCCCCCCACCAACTTTAGATACTTGGGTCAGTGAGGCACATTTCAAACTTTGAAAATTAAGTTGGTACAAAAAACATTGCAACTCGAAAACTCGAAGTTGAGTCTCCTTTAGGGAGTGATTTTGTTTGTGGGTTTTTTTTTGGGGGGGGGGGGCGCTGTTGCCAGGAGGGATGTAGTGTGTAGTGTTTAAGAGTTGTTTCAAATTTGTTTCTCTTAGACACCCGCTTTTCTGACATCCTTTGTTCTCCTCCTTCATTGCATTTTATTCATCATCGCTTGCCCACAAAGAGAAAGGGGGGGGGGGGTCAAGTACGTACTATAGAGTACTCATCCTACGTGCTATATAGTACTCCTACGTGCTATAGAGTACTCCTACGTGCTTTAGAGTAATCTTCTTACTACGAACTTAGTCCTATGCGTTTAGTGCGCGCCGTCCAGCGCCCAGTAATTAAGGACGTTGAGGTTCCTACGATTCCCAACATTGTTTTCACAATCCGTCTCAGCCGTTCCACTATTCTTCACAATACACACTTGCCCGAGGAGCGCACCACTAGCTTCAACACTGCATTCCACTCATCTTCATCACTGAGCATTCAGCTTAGTCCGTTTGCACAGATTCTTTCTAACGCTCAGCATTTTCGAATCGCTATCACTTTCCGCCACTACCATCCAAGTCATATCAAAATAGCACGCCTTCCTGACCATTCTTCATCAACCGCACATTCCTGCCCCTCTTACTCACACTTGTCTCAGTAAATACTTTATAAAATGTGAAACAATAATGTAAAAAATGAGGTTCAATCTAACCCATTCACTGGCTATCCAGAGCTTAACGTCAGATGTGAACTACGAGTGGCTACAATGTATGGGAGAGGCCGTAAAGTCGACCCTAGTCGAACCTCTGGTGATTAACCATTTGCAATTTGATCAATGAAATTATGGCTTTACTAACCTCAAAATCGATTACATGAGCCAATGACGTCCAAAAAATTAAACGTATACGAAAATTGGGAGGAAGGATGAATTTCGCCAATTTAACGAATGAACACTTTTCACCAAACGTTTTTTTGGTATGTACTCGTATCTAAGAGATTTAAAAAATAGCTTTTCTTCACCCCCAATTTAAAGTAAGCATTATCTTCACATTATGGAATTGGGATTATAACCTATATTCGAATTACGACCTATGTATTACATTTAGAATTTAATCACCTTAGTATTTTTTTTAAATGGTTATCCAAAACATGTTTTTTTTTAAATTTTAAGTGTTTAAACAAATTTGTTAAGAGAAAAATATTGTGTAACCAACCTAGTATATGTTTCTAAAGATTATTTAGTTCCGTTCTCCCTCTTTTGGCCGCAAAAGTATGGTGTCGAAATTAAAGCTTCATAATTTTATAAATACTAATTTTAGGCAATTGAATACTAAAATTGAATTATTGTTCCACATCATGGATCGCCTTCCTAAAGAGCTAATTTTCCTTTGTGTATATTTTAGCCGTTATAAAACATCTGATGACGTCAGTTAGGTCGGTTTAACGAAACGCTCAGTACATAGTCGTTTTTCAAAGTAGGCGAGTTTGTCTTCAATTACAAGTTTTCCTTTGCGCAAACTTTACCCTTTACCGATCTATGATCTTACCTAGACAAGTGTGCCCCTGCCCCCCCTTGAATGTAACAATTTCAGTTTTGCATATGGTCTGTTGTGAGTAATGTTAATAAGCTCGAATTGCTTTAGATATTTTTACTGAAACCCACCCTTGCATTGCTTATAGTATAACGCTTGTAAAGAACGCGTCCCTCTGGAGTGTGTAAATTAATAAAATAATCATAAACATTCATTGTTATTCAAGTGAATTGAAGCGCGATATTAAATTAACAAATGTGGCCAATATATTGCCCGCCAAATTGGTGGACTACCTTTAACAACTCAGGAAATCAATTTAGCTGATCTTTATACAATTTTGTTAAGTGGAAAATGAAGATACCATAGTAGAGTATTAGCGAACTCCCCTAAACTGTATATTTGCGTTAATTCTATAACAATTTTTTTTTTTTTAAGGGTTTGTTTGATTTCTTGGGTCGTTTTTTTGTGTAAAGTCGGAAAGATTTGCTTTTGTTGTCGTGGGTTGGAGGCTGTTTGGTCAGATTATCTGGTTAGGGTGAGTCAAATAATATCACCCTCAAGTATGAGCTTAATTTGCTTTATGGAGAAGTTACAGTAGAAAACGAGGGCATAAAAAAGGATGAATATCTATCTACCTATCATCACCCTGAGACTCTTTCTAGCGATGTTTGGGTAGTCCAGAATAGAACCCAATTGTGGTCGAAGCCAATTGTGATAAGGAACTTGACAGACGGCGTCGGAGCTCTCGTCACCCTAGTGGATAAGGTGTTGGAGTTCCACGTGTAGGTACCGGGTTTGATCTCCCATTAAAGCAGGCATAAACAAATTCGGCGACCCCAGAGGGCCACCTTCAATGAAGCAATGCGTCGAGTGTACGCATACGCCGAATCTAAGCATTCGCTCATACACCTGCCTTAGTTCTAGGCGTGGCTCAAACTTAATCCTCTTCTAAATCCCGGTTCGGTTTTCCTCCTATTTCCATTCTGAGTTTCTAGAACTAGTTTCACCGTTAAATCGTTCGCAGAACACAACTAGTTCTGGTCCCATCTTTAATTTTCTGGAATTGTGGGGACTAAAGCAATCTGTATTTTTCTCTGGACCTCTCACCCGTCTTTAAAACCTAGCCAGGGGAGAGGGAGGACCGGTTGCAGGTTCACTAATGGAGCGGTTGGTTATGCAAATACTCTCACAATTAATACTCTTTATTGATAGGATCAGGTTGGAATTCTTCTAGGTTGCCTCAAGCCAAGGGTGATGGGGGGGATGGGATTGCAGCTCGCGTGAATGGAGAGCGTCTTGAAGGTTTCTTCTTTACGGTAACATGGTACTTTAGTACCATGCTGGAGTAAATTCTATTCATTCATTCGTGAAGCAAGGAGTTCTATTGATTTTGTTGCAAGATTTAACTTTCCCACTCATTCGTTCTATTTAACCTAATTACAGCATTGAGGCCTTGATATGTAATCAGACTTTTCAAAATACACGATCACTTATCACGTCCTTCTCGTTCTTAAGTGAAGGAACCTCTCGAATAATTGATACAGGTATTTTATTCTGAATCGGGCAATGGAGGAAAGGAAAAATCTAGGATTACGCAACACAGTTTTTGCTTAGTTTTTTTTTTATTGAAACTAGAAGTCTATACTAATGGAATGCTGAATGTTCGTTTTTCTCTCCTTCCCTCTGTTTACTGTCGTAAATTTTCAACACAAGCCTTCCACTTTGTCGTGGACTTGGACATAAAAGTGGTGAAATTTAGGGAGAATAAGAGAGAGACATTAAGAGAGGAAAATGGTGAAATAGGGTGAGTTTAAAGAATAGAGGTTGTGTGGGAGACAGAATAAATAGGTCCCTGGTGAAAGGGTAGCTCTGTTTGTTTAAGTTTTGTTTGTTTTTGTTTTTTTGTTTTTTTAATAAACTATAAAAATTATAGTTTATTCAATTAAATTAAACATGTTAATTCAATTCTAGTATTTTATATATGATCTTAATGGTCTTAAATGGCATTCAAGCCTTTATTTAAGGCGGGGTTTATTGTTCCCGCTGTGAGTTTTTGAAAAAGCTTTTCTAGTTAAATTTTGGATTTTGTTATTTCTGCAAAGTTTTCAAAAAAAGGTAAATCCTAGTGATGGTTTATGAATTTCTACTAAGGAAACCTGAGCATTACACTAGTCGTTTTGTGTGATTTGTGGATTTTTTCATTTGTATTTTGGAGTCACGTCGTCGTCTGACTGTATCTTACTGCTTTTAAATGGTCTTATTTGTCGGTCGACCTCGATGTCTAGGTGTGTACGAGAGAACTCCGGGATCAAGCGGGTGCCAATGACTTGCCAGATCCTCTTAGCCCTCTCGTGGAGCACCACGTTGATCGGAGATAATCCAACCGAGTCGTGGAGCTTCCTCTGTCGTTCTTCGGGTGTTTGTGATGATAAGCACCGCTTTGTTCTGGATCGCTTGTAGTTTCGCAAAGTGGGTCTTGGCGCTCGCGTTCAGCGGCACCGGGGGGTACAGGAGTCTCGAGCGAATATACGCATTGAATATCTTGAGTTTATTTGAGGGATTTAAGTTACGGAACCTATAAATTCTCTCAAATCTCTCTTGCCATTCGCGACTGTTCGCTCGATATGACTCGTGTAGCCCCCTGTGGTGATTTTGAGCCCCAGAACCGTCCCTTCCAGGCAGTAGGGATTCTCTCCCCCTCTACCCGTATATCGTTGAAGGTCTTGCGAAACATGGGAATTATTTTGAATTTTGGGGCATTGGTTGATATCTTCCATTTCCTCTCGTAAGAGTTGATGTTAGATATCTCCCTAGCCGTATTCCTCGCCATAAATTTCCTGTGAACATAAGCAGCGGTACAAACTTGCGAGATATCGTCAGCGAACTGTACGTTTATCGTGCCCTCGGAGAGAGGTTGTGTTAGGTCGCGTGTATAAATGTTGTATAAAAGGGGACTGAGACATCCCCCTTGAGGGACCCCTGCTTTGAGTTCGAATTCGGGGCCTTTATGTCCTCTGATTTGTATGTATGCTCTCTCCATTATGTAGTCACATGGAATCCTCTCAAGAATGGGCTTGAGGCCCACTTGAAGGATCTTCAATTGTAGTCCTCTCTTCCAGACCTTATCAAAAGCTTTTTTAACATCGCGGAGCAGCAGGTCGGCATGCCTTTTGTCTGCCTTGGTCTTCGCAAGCTCTTCGGTAACGACGACTAGTGCCGTGTCAGTCCCTCTTTTCCTTTTGAAGCCGTGTTGCTGCTCGTTATGCAAGTTGGTTTCATCGAGAAAACAGTTGACTCTTTTGGCTAATATCTTCTCGAAGACTTTGCCAGCAAATTCTAGGAGAGATATCGGTCGAAAGCTGGCAGGGCAGTCCGAGGGCTTTCCCGGTTTAGGGATGAGAATCATCTTGGCCACTTTCCACTGGTCGGGAAAATAGCCCGTGTTCAGAGCGGCGTTCGTGATGTTGAGAAGGCCGCTCCAAACGTTAGGAGGGGCCTGGATGAAATTTTCGGGGTCAGCCCCGTAGTACCCAGAATTCTTTAACGAAAGGATTTTAGAGTAACGGAGAGTTCTAGGGTAGTTATTTTACTGCCATAGCCCTCCATCAATCTTTCCTGCGAGACACAGTGGTGAGGAGAGGTTTTGTGTATTTGTCTTTAGCTGTTGGATTTCGTCAGTTTCGAATTCGAGGTCGTAATTGTCATTTTCTTCTTGGTAAATTTTGAAGATTGAAGACCAGAAAATCCTAATTATTTTTTCAATCTCTTTCAGTCTCAGTAATTTTTTAGCCGCTGTGAATAATTGTCACTTTTGTTTGTGGAGATTTTCCTTTAAGACGTTTAACCGTCTGCCAGAGCGTGTGTGAGTCTCTTTCTATGTCGAGTCTGTCCCATAGTAGCATTTGCTGGTCCGTAATTAGTGTTTGGAGTTCGTTTTTAATTTGTCTTAGTCTTCTGTGGGCATTGTGGTTGATGCCTATCAGCGCTACTACATTGGACAGGTCCCTATATTCTTGGGCCAGGGCTCTCATGGGAGGGGTCCAAGGAGGAGCTGGAGGGGTTTATAATTAATACGGGGAATACTATTTTGATCGGCTTTGATTAGAAAGTCAATGATTTTATCCAGCTCCTCATCTATTTCTTATAAATTAGCATCAAATAAAGGGTCGAGGGTATCATTCAAGAGGTAATTTCTATAATTTTCCCAGTTTGCTTGCTTGTAGCTTTTGCGTTCTTAGATTTCAATTTGAATGGAATTTACTCTTATGTAATTTTGATAGCCTGGTGGTCGCTCGGAATGATGGGGCCCGGTTCAATGTAGTAATTGTAAGGAAACCTGTTCTAGAGAGGACTATATCGGGTTTCGTGGCTGCTCTTTCCGATATGTAGGCCCAGAATTCTGGTCCGATCCTTGTCATGTATTGTCTGTCGAGTATTAATTCGATGTTTCTACCTCCATTGTTGTAGGAGGTATATCCTGCCGCAGTGCACCTTGCATTTAGATCTCCGGCGAAGATAACGTTTTCCTGTGGCTAAATATCTGCAAGAGGTTGTGCATGGGCACATAGCCGCGTCTTGAGGGTTGGTACCCCGTGACCACGACCAGTCTCCCTAGGGCAGTACCTACTTCAATAGAAAGGTAGGATTCATCTAAGTCCTCCAGGGTCCTGTATTTTAGTCCTTTTTTTGACGGCTATTGCGCAGCCGTCATACCGTTTCTGACTATGATTTTTGCTAATAACGTCGTATTGAAATAATTCTAAATATTTTTGCGCGGTCAGTCCGTGTTCAGAGATAAGTATTAAGTCAGGGTAACTCTGTCACATAATGTTGCCATAGATGGAACCTTTTCCGTCCTACCCATCGACATTCATATGTATAATTGCAAGTCTGTCTGTCATTTTGTGTAGTCTTGGTTCTCTAGTGTGTGAGATTAAAGTAGACGTGTATTCGCGTTCTACTTTAGCCCCATGAGGTGTACTGGGCGGGGTGCGCTCCCTGTCGTTTTTTTCTGTATTTCTGTATTCTGTGTCTGTGATCGTGAGGAAGCAGTGTGGGGTCAATTTTATCATGTTTTGAGCGAGATCATCTTCAATCTGCCGCTCGGGAACCTCATATGAACATTCCACTTGTACCTTCCGGTCTTAAGACCTTCAGCTACTTCGCGGGAATCAAGCTCGTTTGGGAAGAAGGCTGATTCGAGGGCAAATATTTTGAGATTGAATCATCACGCGTAGTATTTGAGTTGATGCTCTCTCCCTCCAAATGAGGAGGAGGTTGACCTTGGGTGGCGGGTTTTGGAGGTTTTTATTGATCGTGGAGACTTGGCCTCCTTGGGGCGCACTGCTTCCTTGTTGGGAGAGTGTGTTTGCGTGTTGATTGTAGTTATGGTGTTTTTCCTGGGTGAAGATGGCGCCTGTTTTGTTGTTTTTTGTGACTGCAGGTTTATTAAGACGCAGATCGCGTGAATTGGCTGTGTTTGAGGGCGTGGGAACCTTTTGGCATACTTCTTGGCACTGAGGGGCTACGCTAATTCTCTTAACTTCCTCTGAGGGTGGGGTTTCCGGAAACCGCATCTCTCGCAACTCGTTCTTTACGAGCATGTGGTTAACTTCCGTGGCAAAGGTGCCTAGGCGAGTAATGTTTGCAATGTCGCATAGTAGATGCAGCACATTATTTTGGTTGAGTGTTCATTTTCAATGTGGTGGTATGTCTTCTGGTTGTTGGTCTTGGCAATGGCGTCTTCGGCTACTTTAGCATAAGTTGAGTTTTCCTTTTTTTTCTCTTCGAAATCGTGTTTAATTTGGGTTTGCTTTTGAATTTCCTGCCTTTTTACCGAACATGCCATACACATAGTCCAGTGGGGACCTTCACAGTTTAAGCATTTGGGAGAGTTATTTTTGCAGTCACGGCCGGCGCAGATGGAACACACCGTAAAGTCTTTTTCTGGTCAGTTGGACCTAGTGTGCTTGCCGTACTTATAGCAACGAAAGTACATTTGTAAGTCGACAAACTCCTCACGTTCCATCTGCTCTGAGCAGACTCTTACGTTGAAGAAAAGTAAACCGTTTTCTTTGGCTTTTTGAGCGATAGCCGTGTCCTCAAAAACAACCTTAAATACGTGTGTGTACTGTTTGAATTTAATTACCTCCGCTACCTTTGCCCATGGATGGTTCCTTTCAATTTAATTTTTAATCTCATCTGCCGAGTGGCACCTGACCCAGGAGTCGAGGCGCCTGCAGATTAAACTATGGTGTGTTCTAATTTGTGGCGAGGTGGTTGGTTTCAAGTTAATTGTTTGAAGGCATTCAACGGCCTTGTTTGAGGTCAAGGCTTCACAGTCAGCCTCCCTCGCTCAAATGGCCGAGTAACCATTTGGAATGTTTATCAGTCTAACCAAAGCCATGCGCAGGGATCCGAAAACATTTTCGAAAACCTTACCTCTATCTGGTGTTGGGCCCTCTGAGAGGACCCGGAGAATGATGTGGAGGATCTCTCTCATTTCTCCTGCATTCTATCGCGAGATAGAGAATGGTGTTATGATGGTATTTGGATATGAATTTATATATATATATATATATATATATATATATACACTGAGCAAAGTTTAGAAAAGATAGGGGGGGGATGAGAGAATGAGGGGCCAAAGTCCACTAATTGTATACCACTTTGCCTTATACTTCCTTAGGGCTTGCAGGTGGGCTAGATGAGGCTCCGGTCCTTATGTCTAGCAAAGGAGAGAAGATTTCACCCTTCACCTTCCTAAATCAAAAAGCTATTGGTCCACTTTTCGAACGTCATCGCGCTTTATCACTTTACCAGTTTTTATTGGCATTACTCTAAGCGATTCGAACAAATTTACCTTCACTGCTATTCACTTTGTAAAAATTCCGAAAATTGGCACGTCAGGAAAAGCAGACTAGCACCGGCAACCAGAGCAGTATGTAGTCCACGACTTTGTCCTAATCACCAAGTTTTAATTAAAAATTAGCAAAACACACCCTCGCAAAATCAGATATTCATCCATTGAATGGGCAGAGTGAAGCGACCACGTATATAACACAACACATCTGTGCTATTGAAACAACTATGCCGATCGGTTGCCACGGCATAATTGGGGGCATTGGAGGAAGCTGGTTTGAGGAGTAGCCCACAGCCGAGAACAATGTCAGAAACAATTTCGGACAAGGGACGGACTACTACCTCCGCTGCTCATCACAGCGGGGGCCCCTTCCAGGAACATAGAGGGACATACAACCGTCCCTATGGTATGTTGGGATGCGGTCGCGATTAAAACACCCTCAGGGGGCGGCGTTGTCAATAAGTCCGCCATACAATCACACCCCGAGAGGATCCCACCCGAATTCATCTCATCGATCGATATCATTCACCCTAAAAGGCAATTCCTTCATCCATCGAGGCGGCGGGCAAACGAGGGGGTGGGGTCTCTTTCCCCAAGGCAAATAAACTAAAGAACAGGAAAAAACCTAAAACTCTGAAAAACACAGATTTGTAGATCCCCATATAAATAAGGTCAGAGAGAAACTAAATGCACTCCCCTCTTCTAGAGGCTGCACATAAGCCGAAATGGCGGACTCCAGTGCCGCAAGAGTCCCGCTGAGAACCATAAGTGGCCTAGAAAAAACGAATAAGGGGAAGGTGTATCCAGCCCAGTACCTCTAGCCAGATCCAGGCTCACAGAAGTGTGATATTCCAAAGGCTGGACCCGTGGATTGGCCAGCATACAAATGAAGAGATTAAAAGTGAAATAGAGAGAAACCAGCAAATATTAGCTAATATTAGCGAAATAGTAAAATTCAGAAACAGAAGGGACAACATGGAGTACCATCACGTGTTCAAGATAATCTTTGGTGATACCTTGATGGCAGCTAAGGCGAAGGAGAGTGGGTTACTGCTCTTCAATGCCAAAATAAGCGGGGAACAAATTGAGAGGGAGGAGTTTACCCCAGGGCAAATTGGTTTCAGGTGCTTTAAGCTCGAACACCACACCACAAAAGAGTGCAAGGAGCAGAAATTAACCTGCTCTAGATGCAGTGGTAAAGGGCATGGCTGGTGGGAATGCCCGGCAGCCGAACAAAAATGCTCAAACTGTGGGCAAAAGCACGGGGCAATGGCTGTCTTGCCCATAGAAGAGAGAGATATTAAAGAGGAAATCAGAGAAGAAAAAGGCGGAGGGAATTAGGAGGGCTAATACCTCCTATGCCCAAGCGGCAAAAGCCACCCTCGCAAGGACCATATGATGTGCCACTCCAAAGACATATCTGAAGGTTCGTGTATTCTGTACGCTCGCGTGAGGAGTGTTAATAACCACGGCTCTTTCGCAACTGAGCTTAATACCATGCTCAAAAAGAATGGACTCGAGGAAATGTGGTTCCCGGAGAATCCTCCATCGGGGGACATCCTGCAACTGTAATAACAGCCCGGGGAAGATCTTCAAGCGACGCCGTTTACAGCAGATGAAGAAAGATTGGAAGAAAACGAACACCGGGAAACATCACAAGTCCCTCAAAATTCCACAAATAGGGACCCGAGAATATAGGCCAGAAGAAAATGGGAGATAAAGGAGAAAAAAGCTGCCAGGAGAATAAAGCAGGCTGCGAGTAACCTCTCAAGCTTCGCATCCTCCTCTGAAGACGAAGAACAGGTCCTACCCCCAAAAGAAAATAAGAGATCGAGGAGTAAAAGCAGGGTAAAGGCTCCCCAACAAACAATCAAATTTGATGGAAAAGAACTGATCTGACCCCATTCCTAGCCAAATCCACCATTAGGGAGATTGTTGAAGGGGTAAAGACGGGTCAACTAAAGTGCAATTATGATGCACAGGCACAAGAAGCAATAGTAGACGAGGCGCTCATGGCAGCGAAAATTAAACTGCATAGGGACTCCTGCCTCACCATAAGTGAAACAGAGTGCGAGCAAATAAAAAATGGAAAAATGAGACGTGGTAAAAAGTAAAGGGGAATACACACACACACAAACTACAAGCACATCAAACAAACAAAACATGGAAAACACAAACAACACACTGAAAATACTCTCACTAAATGTAAACGGATAGGAAGGGAAATCCATTCCCCACGGAAACATATTCCGTACAGTGGATCCCGACCTGATCCTTATTTCCGAACACGGTGTGAACACAGAAACTAACACAATAAAAATACCAAACTACACTGTGATCACAAAAAAAACAATACACAAGATCGATACGACGGCGCAGCAATCGCAATCCGAAAAAACATCACATACAAAACACTACCAGACTTGTGGCAGCGGCCTATCAGCCGTCCCGCCAAAACTACCTGCCGATTCCCAAGTTCTTTAGCATCTTCGGGCGCGGAAAAATGGCATTGCTGAGTAGAGACCTAAACGCTAGATGCAGAGCGCCTGTTTACGGTCGCACCGACCAAAGGGGAAGGAATCTGGAACTACTTTTCGAAAGAGACAGACTCCAGAGGGTAGGACCGGATTTTCCGTCCTTCCCAACACATCGTTCGGCAACCAAACCGGACATAGTTTTAGCGAGCGGTGACTTCCCCTTTAACATCAGCAATGAGACCGGACCTGTGGTATCGAGCGATTACATCCCGATAATTACAACAATCTCGCTTGCTCCAATTCTCAAAGCCCGTCCCACTTAGGAAAAATTATCGAAAGCTAACTGGAAGCTATATAGAGAGCTACTCAGCGAATACCAATCAGCTGATCTGGGAGACTCCAATCTCGAGGAGATAGATGAGGAGATAAACTCCATCACTAATCTCCTCAATCAAGCCGATGAGAGATGCATTCCCAGGATCTCTTATAAAATGCTCCTACAACCTAGGTGGACAAACGAGATGAGGAAAATCGCTCGGTAACATAGAGGAATCTACGAGGAAATAGGCAGGATATGCTCAAATCAGGAAAGGACAGCCAAAATGAGACAACTAAGCGAGGAACTAAAACACATAATCACAGAGAAAGAGAAGGAAATCTGGAATGACATCATTCGCAGGCTGGACAGGAAGGACAGTCCAGTAAGTTTTTTGGAACAGCATCCGAAGACTTAGTGGAATGCCCACCAAAACCAGAACACAAATAAAGGACGGAGATGAGATTGTTGAGGATCCAGAGTCTCTCGAAATAAGATTCAGGACACACTGAAATAAGAATTTCGCTATAACCCCTGAGGAGAACGACGACTTCGATCAGAACTTCGAAGACCAACTGCTCGATGACCTCAGCACAGTGATACATAGAACCCACCCCCACCGCAAGTATTTCAGGAAAGAGAGATAGTTGACCACGGGTGCCCAATCAGCTTCGAAGAGACCATGAACACCATAAGGTCCTTCAAGTGAAGGGAACCAGGCTGGTCTGTGATCACGAGAAACAACCTCGTAAATACCCCGAGGCAAATCATACAGGGACTGGTTAATACCATGAATGCCGCCCTTAATACAGGTTACTTTCCTGACGGGTACAAGATGGCTAAAATCATCTTTATCAGGAAAGGAAACAAGCCCCCAGACCAGGTGGCTAACTATCGCCCGATCTCTGTTCTATCGATGCACGGCAAGATCCTTGAAAAAATTATAGCGAATAGGCTACAAGCTCAACTGAGCGAGTTAGGAGCGCATAACCCCCAACAACACGGGTTCCGCAGAAAAAGGGGCACATAAACAGCCCTGGCGCTCCTAACAAAAAAAGTAGCCTTTTGCCGAACGAATGGATACTATGTAGACATTTGTGTTGAGGGACGTGCAGAAGGCCTTCGATAAAGTCTGGCTGGAAGGACTTTAATACAAGATCTTGAACCTCCAGCTAGACCCAATCCTGGAAAGGATCCTTTTGTGACTTTGTCATGGACAGAAGGGCATGTCTCATGATCGAAGGATACAGAGGACCTGAATTCTAACTCAAGGCGAGCATTTCCCAGGGAAGTTGCCTGAGCCCACTGCTTTACTTGGTCTTTACCATCGACCTCCCAACTCCGGTGCACAGGGACACGATGTATCTGCAATTTACAGATGACATCACCCAGATCGTTTCGTGTCCGGAAAAGAGAGCAAGAAATCGGGCAATGCGCCCAATAGCGGAAATCAATAACATCAACCGGTACGAGAGACGTTGGAAGATTAGAACAAATAGGGACAAGTTCAAAATCGTCTCACTGTCGCAGGTTGATGTGGCCCATCATCATCGATGAAAGGAGATACGGCTACTCCGCCGAAGACACTGTCTAGGCCTAAAGATCTCCGACCACGAATACTCGAGACACTACACGGAGAGGCGGAACCTGGCAAAGAGAGAAATCTCCAAGCTATTCAGTCAGGTTTAGAGATCTTAGCTCGGCCAACATTAGGAAAATATACCTGATGCACGTCCGGGCTAAGCTCATGTACCTCGCAGTAGTGACTCAAGCGGCCAGCAAGACCTCAATGAGAAAACTTCCACGTGTCTAAAACTCTGCATCCCTAATAATTAACAAAGCCAGAAGGCGTGACCAACATCGGCAAAGGGATCTTCATAGGAGGAAAAGACTGGATCCCATCAACATCTTCACCCCAAAATTGGGAAGAAAGGTTTGGTCAACCCTTACGAATGTTGTCATTCCGGAACTACAGAGAACTGGTGGCAATCGTAATATACCTGCACCACTACGGGAGAAAGTCTCCCGCCGTATCCAGTTCCCAAGTACTAAGTTTTGCTCTCAAGAAAACACATCACTATACACATAACAGGAACACTGGAAACTAACGCAGTATAGCCGAGACCAATACAAAGAAAATAAATAGCAATACACTAAAGAACCATGAGGTAAATTGCTGAGCTAAAAGCTATTCAATTCTTGAATGCTCAAAGAAATTAACCCAAAAATAATTACACAAAAATTGAAACACTAACAATAAGAAAAATACGCTAACAACACATAAAGAAACGTACATATAGAGTACAACTCATCAAACACTCATTGACTGCGCGAAGTCGACTATCAGCCATACTGCCAGCTACACAATGACAAGAATTGCACACAGTATCATGCTGCATGCCGCAATCTTGTGGGTAGGCCATAGAACAAAGTTATATTTATATTACATATATATGTATATATATATATATATATATATATATATATATATATATATATATATATATATATATATATATATATATATAATACATATGTATATTAATTAACATGATTGAAGTAATTGCAGAAATCTCTTTGATCGGATGCATTTTTTGTGGTGACTGATCAAAAATGGGATAATTGACTTCACCGACTCTAAATTAGTAGGAAACAAGTCTCGAATATTAGTCATCATAAATTTATTGTGTTGGACAGTGTTATTTTTTCTCCGTCAATAGAGTTTGGTAGGTATATATGTCTCTTTGCCTGTCTGTTTGTGTACAAGAAATCTCAAAATATAATTTACGGATTTCAAAGAAATTTTGTGGAGTGGTCGGCCTTTTGCCACGGAAGAGCGGATCGGATTAGTTTGGGGGGCTGATCCAAATGTGGATTCTACATCACATTCACTTTCTTTAATATTGCGAAATAGGGCATTTTTTTAATATTTGCGTAGGTGTGCGCTCTCAGTGCTTTCTATTCAGCCTTGTAATAAAAATAATCACACAACCTTGCTATACATACTCCCTCACTATCCTTAAAAGAAAGTATAGCTTATTATAGAATGAGGGATCGGTAAATATCTTGTAGGGATGTGCCATCTTTGTTCTTTTTACCACTTCTATTATCCTATTTATGCATTGATCCTACTGGCTTAAAATAAGATTACTTGCCTAATACAGAGCCCACTCCCATTATTCAGTAATGCCTTTATTTTCCTTGTTTTGCTTCTATTTTTTCCTAGCAAGTTCCTGCTGTTTCCAGACATCGTTGAAGTTTGCGTATTCGCACTCAGATCTGGGGAGAAACGAGTATTAAGGGGAACTTTGCCTTGTCTAATTATAATTAGCCTTGAAATGAGCTACCAGATGCAAATAAGGAGTATTCTTTACTACGTTCTAATGCGATTCGATCATCTAATCGGGAGCTGTTTTCATTACCAGTGTCATCGCCGGGGAGTTTCGTTGATGTCCGTCTAAGCCGCCAGATGGCGTGAGCGAGGAAAGCATCATGGCGAACCTCCAATTAAATACGTTCTTAATTTGACACTCGCAAGTTCTGGAACGCCAAGACCGATAATTAACTTCCTTCAATGGCGTATTTATCATCGGCTTTATATCTCAAAATGTCTGTGTGGCAGTTTGCACCGCGATGTCCTGGGGCTTTGAGGGTGCGGAGGAACGACCTTAGAGGGAACGCTGCCATTTCTTTTCGACTTTGACACTCGAATGGGTGATAATCCCCGCTTTCTTTTTCTTTATTTCATTTTCGCCTCTGTTATTATATATTTTAGGGTTATAGCTTCATAATGCTAAGGTTTTATGGAAGTACTTCTCTTGCTAACGCAGTTTCTTGTTGCCAAACGTCTCAAGTTGGCTGTTGCACCCCCTCTATAGCGGCGTTTTCTCTATGCCCTAACTCTTTCGCATGAAAGGGCCGCATTGACAGTCCAACTTAGAAGAAGGCCTCATATTAAAATTATTCACATTTACAGGGTGTCCCTAAAGTATGTACATATAGAAAATATCACAAAGGTTTAAGGAGCTGCGGTGCTCATAGCACAAGGAACAGCGGGGCCCCCACCCGTGTATATATATATATATATATATATATATATATATATATATATATATATATATATATATATATATATATATATATATATATATATATATATATATATATATATATATATACAGTGCGCCGCAAAAGTTTACAACAAACCATGAAAAATAGACGTTTATGTATTTGTAAGCACGATAGGTAAATTAAACTTTTATTGCTGACAGGATATGCATTCAAACAATAAATTAAATCATCAGGACCATACAGACAGCAATATAGTTTTTGTTCAAATGCAATTAATTAGTAAGGCAAAAGTTAACAACACATATCGATTTTTATCACTTACTCATAAATGTTCGAGAAGGAGAAACTTCTTACAATTTCTAGAACGTTCTACATTAATCTACGCACATAACTTAGGGACTGGTATAAGCTATCGCGTCATTCTCTATCAGACAGCGTCCTGTAAACATTCGCACGATAGGGAAACAGAAACGAATCGATCAAGATCTTCGAAAACGCATTGTAGACCTTCATAAAAGTGGCATTAGTTATAGAAAAATATCTCGTCAGTTAATAGTTCCATTGAGTTCAGTTGGAACGATAATACGTCACTGGAAGTCTCAAAATTCTACTCTTCCTCTGATCAGTTCGGGCCGTCCTCGCAAGATAACCGAACGTGCAGGCTCAATCACGATCTGGGGTTGTTTTAGTGCCGCAGGTATTGGAAATATCGAAACCATAAAAGGAAGGATAAATAGAGAACATTATAGAAGAATCTTGAAGAAATATTTACGTCCAAGTGTAAATTCTATTAAATTGAAACAGGATTGGATCTTTCAACAAGACAATTGGTTTAGATCAAATGGTGTAAATGTTCTAAAATGGCCTAGTCAATCCCCAGATCTGAACCCTATCGAAAATCGATGGAAGGAACTGAAGCTCAGAATCCAAAAAAGAGAACCAACAAACATGTCTGAAGTGAAGAAAATATGCATTGAGGAATGGAGTAATATTAACACAAACACATGTAAGAAGTACTTAGGAGACTACTCTAAGCAGCTGCAAGCTGTTATTAGCAACAGTGGTTATGCTACAAAATATTAAGAAACGATTTAATATATGTGTTGTAAACTTTTGCGTTACTAATTAATTGTATTTCTTCGACAAAAAACTATATTGATGTTTTTGTATGTATATATATATATATATATATATATATATATATATATATATATATATATATATATATATATATATATATATATATATATATATATATATTGTATCTCTACCCTACACTTCATTTTCCTTTACAGAGAGGGAAAAAATTGATCTGAGGAATTTAAAAGAACTGCTCGTATGGCGGGAAGGACTCAACTGAAAAAGGAGGGTTAAATTTTGTACACTTTTTATTCCTTTTTAAAGAACAACACCCTGTACTAGTGAAGTTTTCTATATTTTTCTTATAGTAATATCATATATAATAATAATATTAAAAATCAGGAAAATGAATAATTATTTTGTGTCGGCCTTCTATACCTCAGGGGGCCCCCTGAAGCGCGGGGCCCGTAGCACATGCTACATATGCTACTAGGTTAAACCGGCACTGGGTCTCCTCGTTCACCATACCTTACTACTACCCTTGACTTTCTTTTCCTGGGGTCTGCGAAAAGCGGAGGTGTACTCGATGAAAATAAGAGCCACTCGAGGCAACAACAGCGCATCACAAATGAATGCGCTCAAATTGAAGCGGGAATCTCGCAAAACTCATCGAACTTTGTATCATAAATAACAGAAATCACATCGAAGATATTATTAATATTTCAATTAAATAAAATTTAGTTTATTTTTTGAAGTGAAAATATGCAATTATCAGGAAAATTAAGGTTGTACTTAAATTTACCTGACATATAGGGAGAGGCTACTGTATTATAAAGATGTTCTGTATTTAATAGTACATTTTATTTTTTAGTCTAGATAAGGAGACAAAAAAGGGATAGAAAGGCTATATATCAATCTTATTTAGTTTAGCCTTAATGATATACTGATATTTGATATTGAATCTTATTTAAAAGCTTAGTAATATCAATTTCGATTATTTGTAACAGAAAGCACCCAAATTTAATGAATATGCCCAACGCTATGCCTCGATCTAAGCTTTGATTTTACTAGTTTAATCACCATCATCATCATCACTAACTGTATAATTTAAGAAGGCGATTTTTTTTTGTATTTGAATAATAATTTCATCTTAGTTTGGTTATGACTTATGTTTTTTATATCAAAGTTATTTCTAATAATTCTTTTATAATATCAAAAAACAAAATGGTGAAGTTCAAAAATAAATTTAAGTATCGACATTTTGTGAATTTTTTAAAACCCAAAGAATTACAAATGGTGAAGTTCAGAAAATGTATTTTTTTATATATCTTTTTCTATAACTATATTTCAGCAACGTGATATTTTGAAAGGGGGGAAATTTAGTTTAGAGTTCCTTTTTAAAATTATTATAATTATTAAAATTTATAAAAATTAAACCATGGCTGCTTTTTTTTAGATTTTAAATTTTAATCTTAGCAGCGAAGCGCAAGCTCCCCCCCCGTAGGGAAGAGTGGCGAAACCATTGCCTGTTTTTTTGTTTTTTTTAGTCATTGTTCATAATTATACGTCCTTCGGGGAAAATGAAAACATCCCTCTTTCAACTCAATTATTTGCATTTGATAACTTCCTGGATCTACTTCCGATATACTAACAGTGTTCTGAAACATTTGTATTGCTGCCGGTCATGAAAAGCATTGAATTTTTACTAATTCATTTTTTATTAGTTTTATTATTTAATTATTAGTCGCGTGGACGCGATTCTATAAGTTACTATGTTCCTCCGTAGGTCGTCGGTCGGGTGGTAACATTTTACTTTTCAATGAGTTATTTGGCAATAATATCGTAACTATTCGGTCGATTCTAACGAAATTTAAAAACTTTACGTTGTTTTACATTTCCTTTCGAATGATATAATTACCAAGATTCTCCCAAGGTTAGTCCTGGAATTATTAAAAGAGAACTAACTATGGATCAAATTGCCCCACTTGTTTGGAAGTTTGGAAGGTTGTAAGGTCGTAAGGTTATAAGTCAGAATAATTGAGAGCTCGCGACTTAGGTCTGTTGACCTTGTCTACTTTTATTGAGGCTGGTGAAAGAGTTTTCCTTCATTTAGCGACAATTCAACGCAAAATGAGAAATACACAAGGTTTTCTTCACTGAACGGTTTCATAAAAATGTTCATTTTAAGTTCAAATGTTTTCACATAAGTAAACATTTCTGATACCAAAAAGTGGAGCGGTTGGTGATACAAACACGCTCAAAATTTATATTCTTTTTTTAACAAGGTTGGAAGTCGTCTCGGTTGGCTCAAACCAAGGAAGATTGTAGCTTGCGTGGATGGATAGCTTCTTGGAGGTTGATATGAAGGCTGGTACTTGGCGTGGAGCGATTAGAGTTGTGCCAATGCCAATTGATAAGCCTTTCCTGTGCGTGCCGGATTAAGTATGTTTCGAACGGCTGAAGTTGCCAGGTCTCGTCGTCGTCAGGGATTGCCAGCGGTCGCTGGCTGCTTCACAACTTTCCTCTTTCTTTTGATCTTATGCTCAAAGTATTCAGATGATACGTTATATCAGAGAAAAAAGCGAAGCAAAAAAACAAAAAAAAATACAGGTCGGTTCTGTTGTTAAAGTACGATATCCACGCTGTCCTATCTAGATAACACTGTGATTCTTAACCTGTTCCGAGGTCCGCGCTTAACTTCCTAGAGAGCCACAGGCGAAGGAGCCATCCTCCTCGTTATTTCGACTCCGAACTGTTTTCTAAAAGATTGTTTGGGAACTGCCAAATGCGTTTTCTCTGGCCTTTACGTGGGTTGAAGTCTGTTGTAAGGTCTTAGTGAGTGAGTCCGGTGGCGGCTCGTGTATAGGCACTGCGGAACTGCAGCACCCACTATTTTGACAATATTTTCGATAACATTTAATATAA